>BLBF01000040.1:30494893-30575818 GCA_015471245.1 Laticauda colubrina
TATATATATATATATATATATATATATATATATATATATATATATATATATTACAGTATATTTATTGTTGACATGCAATGTTACTTCATATGTGACACTCTTATCAGATCAAAACAATTAAAAATGCCAAAAAGTTTCCTTCTGTTTATGTTCTAAGGCATAGTTTTACTGCAAGAGTTTATATTTAAAAAATCATGAATATTTGGATAGTAGTTTAAGCTAAAATATATCTGCACATACAATATGTATAGAGATTGTATAAGCTAAACTACAGAAATGACTTCTCTTCATTTGCAGCTTTCACTATGCATTGAAAACGTATTTACATAAATGAAGTGTTTTTTAATTTGCAAAAGCTATGTGGAATCACGTGAAAAAAGATATGGTGCGTATGGCTAAAGAGACTCCTCACCTGTACTGTAGAGGCCAGGTCCTTCAAGACATTTAGTTGATTTTCATTCTCAAGTTTCACTCGAAATACTTTGTCACTTCAATAAAAATAAAGCATAATTTAAAAAACATCACCATCAAATTAAGTTACATTTTGTTCTATTTTCTTCCTCTCTTCATTTGAAATATAGTTGTAAATCATTCCATCAGGCTTACATTGCTATTCCAAATTGCATCTAATAGTTGCCTACATGCCTACATATTGTAATGAAGCTAGTAAAACCAATAACTTTGCTTTCAGGAAATAACCAGAATGAGAAACATCTACCTGTCAAAGGAATATGCGAGAAAACCCCCCAGAGATATAAAAAGGAACCCTAGAAAGGTAAGAATGAACCTCATGATTCCACTTTGTCTATAAAGCTAAATTCTTACTTCTTTAATATGCCTTTATATGCACCCAGAAGCAATCAGGTGACTTCCTCTAAAGCTTTCATTGGATACTCTATTATGGCTTTTGAATTTGCCAGTTAATACACTTTTAGTCTTCCACTCATTATTACAAAATCTGAGCAATAAAAGTAACAAGAAAAACTAAAACTCAATCAGATAAAAAATATCATTAAGTGTCAAGTTGTATGGTGGGAGATAAACAGCTCTGCAGGATACCTCTGCACATATTAGCTTAGAAAAGTGTAAGATAGAGGTGAACAACATTTACACTATTCAAAAGAGACCACCAAAAAGCTAAAAAGAAAAGAAAAAAAGCAAAATATCTTCTCTCCTGCAATCAACACCCAGATAAGAAAGGATTAACATCAGCATTAGTATCAGACCAGCAATCAAGCAGTAAACAATACTCCAATCAAGGAACTACCAACTCAGACAGTCAAACAGTAAACAACAATCTTATCAAAAACTACAGGAAGAAAACAACACTCCTCCCAATACTGATAGAGAGCATAAAAGACTCTACAGATAGGTGTGCCCAGAATGAATTTTGTAATGCTTTTGTGTTTTTACCTTTGTAAGCTGCTCAGAATCACATATGTGAGATGGACAGCAATAGAAATTTGCTAAATCTTATATACAGTATATAAAAGCCAAGTACCACTCACTCATCACAAAATCTCCAGAACCATAAAGCCTACAAACTTGAAATTTGGCATGTATGTTCTTCTTGGCTTCTAAGTGCTCGCTAAGAAAGGATTTTTCAAAATCACCACCAGATCATTAGTATTTCTAATACCGTAATTAACATACTAAGGAGTTCTATGCTAAGGATTTCTAATCCTCTCCCCATCTGAAAAGTACTTTGTTGCAACTGCCAGTCCCTCACATTCCATTACCTAAGTTCAAACTGGTAGACGTTCCACTCCTTCACTCAGGAGTGGTCTGGGGCTCCTTACAGTACTAAATATTGGTATCTCACCAAAATGTCTATGTCTTCAATCTATGGAACTGCTTCCAAACTCAAGGTGGAGCGATATTCCCTTATGTGTTTCAATCACCGACACCACTGAGCCAACAGATTGTGAACTGGATTTCTCCTGCATAGCCTGATCACTGCCAGTTGCCTCACATTCCATTACCTCAGTTCAAACTGGCAGACATTCCACTCCTTCACTTAGGAGCGGTCTGGGATCCTTACAGTATTAAACATTGTTACCTCACCAAAATGTTTACACCTTCCACCTGTGGAACTGCTTCCGGATATTAACATGCTCTGATACTCCCCATCCCCACCTGAAAATAACTCTGTTCCAACTGCCAGTTGCCTCACATTTTGTTAACCTCAGTTCAAACTGCCAGACATCCCACTCCTTCACTCAGGAAATGTCTGGGGCTCTTTACAACAGGGGTCTCCAACCTTGGCCACTTTAAGACTTGTGGACTTCAACTTCCAGAATTCCTCAGCCAGCCTTCCTGGCTGAGGAATACTGGGAGTTGAAGTCCACAAGTCTTAAAATAGCCAAGGTTGGAGACCCCTGCTTTACAGTATTAAACATTGGTACCTCACCAAAATGTCTATGTTTTCAACCTATGGAACTGCTTCTGATCTCAAGGCGACAGGAGAGATATTCCTTTATGAGTTTCAATCAACCACTACCACTCAGTCAATGGATTGTGAACCAAATTTCTGCTGCATAGTGTCCTAGCCTCAATTCATTTCTTATATTGACTTTCGACGAATCTGTTCCTTCTACTGTAACACCACACAGGGAAAAAACACAGGAGAAGATTTACAAATGCGATTAGGAATACAGAAGTAAGGGAAACTGCAAAAAAGTATCATCCGTGTTATCCCAAAGTCAATAGAAAGGCTGTAATAAAGTATGCATCTAATAACTCTTATGTTAATCAGGCAGCTACAGCTAAATACAATAAAAAGACATCACAAATCAGATCAATGCCTTGTACTAATAAGTATTAGTCTGGTTTTAAATTTGAACCTCAGACTGATTACTCCAGGGAAAAGGTGGTTGATCTTGGACCTTAGTTACCCTGTGCCTGGTGCTATGCCCTAAAGTGGCAGGATGAGACTCCTGGGATGTGCTGCAGTGGCAGTAAAGTCCAGCTCCTTCCCCATGTGCCCTACCCTGAACCCTTACACAGTCTTCTCACCCACCAGCATCCAGTGGCAGAATTCTTTCTTTCTGTTGCCCAGAAGAACATTGAATGCTTTCAAATAACATCTTTTGGAGCCCGCGAGGTGAATGAGGGAAATTTTATGCCAACATTCAAAGTCCAGGGGCAAGTTTACTACAGGAGGGGGGTATCATGGTGGGACCTCAGCAGCAGTCTTCATTTCTCCAGATATACTTTGTTGGTGATGATGACAATGAGAAGGACATCCGCTATGGAATCTACCCGGGCATTAATCCAGAATTGGTTAGTCAATTGCAGAAGTTGCTGAGTGAATGCAGCAAATATATTATAGATTTAATTGACACAAGCTTTAAATGTCAATTTATCAAGCCCGGTCATAATTACTCATTAATTTTCAAGCTTTATCAAAGCCAATCACATAGTTTCATAGCGAAACATGGGTATCCAGCTAGTAAACAAATGAAATTTCAGTTTACTTTAGCTCCATTTGCTGGCTACTTTATCCTAATGTGTGCTCCCATCCTAGCAAATGCTTCCTTTGACTGAAGGTAAGCCAACTCTTTGTGAGTGCATGGAGACAATTTGAATTAATCCTGAAACTTCATACCAGAAATGTTCCAATCTGGATTTCTGTGGATGTAATTTGGTTCAATTTGAGGCCAGAGTTTTGAATGAGATTTGCAGAAACAGAGCGTATATATGGCAATTTTGTTGTTTATGGGGAAAATAGGAGGATAAAGAAATTTTAGGTATGTCTTGATATTAGGAGGATAAAGAAATGTTAGGTATGTCTTGAGTTATTTATACAAATAATAAAAATGAACATAACCAATTAATGAATAAAATGGTAATTCAGAACACCAGCTGCTTTTAAACTAAAGCATATACCTACAACATTAAGTAGGTGTTGATTGATGTCATAGTATGTGGATTCATATTGGATAATTTTGGAGAAATTCTACTATCCATGTGCTTTACATGATTTGCTTTCCCTTTTTCACATGTACAGTTGAGAAATATGTGGGAGAGACCATCAGTATCCCACTGTGTTTTTAAAAGGGCTGTTGATCCTTATGTAATACTTCAAATAAATCTCTATTTATCTGAACAGAGAGATTTGAAGACCTTCAGCAGTTATGCTTCACATTTCTTCTTGACTGTTTCTTTTTTTCTTTCTTGTCTGCCTGTTGCATTCTTGATGTCTTCATGAATTCTCTGATTCTTTCCTCACAAATTTGGTTTAACCAGTTGAATCACTGAGGAACACCAAACTTTCCTCTTATTAATTTTAGCATACCAGAATTATTTGGAATATCACCTTTGCTGACTGCCTAATATTTTGACTCAAAGTGCTCTATATATCTTGTCTTTTAAATTTTATTTTATTATGCTGTCTTTTGGTTGAGTTTCATATCTCAAGAACATCTGAAATTTATCAGCCTAGAAACAGGAAGAAATGGCCAACTGTTATTCTGTCTACTTCTAGATAGAACTGTGTCAGTTGCATACGAATCTGATTAGGGTCAACACAGAAGTCTGTTGTAATCTAGATAAACTCTTGTACAAATAGGACTTTCCAAAGCTTTTTTTTCCTCTCCTGCAAAACCCTTTTGATTAACCTTTATGACATAGGGAATTTTGGGAATTGAACTCTATCATGTGATAGGTGTGCTGGCTGAGAAGGACTCCTTTGTGCCATGCCGTGCCGTGCCATGCCGTGCCATGCCATGCCATGCCATGCCATGCCATGCCATTCTTGAGTGTGCTCCTCCTCTCTGTAGATACAGGAAATTATGCCAAAATGAAGATTTAAGAAGGCCATTCCAGAACACAATCCCATTTACTATATTTATACTGCTAGTTAAATCAATCTTAACCTAAATCTGCCCCTACATTCACCTACTCATTCACCTATGTGAACTCTAACTTCCTCAGAACAATTATTATTATTTAAACAATAGCATATTAAAGAGGCTGGCAGATACACAGTTTTTGAAGAACCCAGAACAAACAAAAGGCTAAAACATATGAAGAACAGTTGCAGAAATTGGGTATGTCTAGTAGTGCAAAGAAAGCCTAGGGAAGACAATATATCTGAAGGACCAATATCTGAGGGACTCCTACAAAGACAAGGGGTGTATATGTCAAACTATTTTCCAAAGCACCAGAAGCCAAGATAAGAAACAATGGATGGAAACTAACCAAGGAGAGAAGCAACCTAGGACTAATGAGAAATGTCCTAACAATGAGAGCAATAAATCAACGGAATAGCTTCGCTTCAGAACTTATGGATGCTCCATCACTGGAAGTTTTCAAAGAGACTGGACAGCCATTTGTCTGGAATGATTTTCTGTTTAAGCTGAGGATTCAGCTAGAAAACCTCCATGGTCCTTTCCAACTCTATTATTCTATGTTCTATGTTATGGTGGCAAAGAAAATTCAGAAAATGTACAAAAGAAATTGTGCATTATATTTTATTTATTCAGCTTGGAAAGCTTTTTTAGTACTAATAATTAAGGATATATTCAGCAATATATTTAACACCAATCATAGTTTCTTCACAAGTTGGCTTTATCTGAGATTCAGGAAGAGCAAAACCATATCGGCCTTTGTCACGAAGTTCAAAGGTGAAGGAATATTGTATACCCTGGTCATAAGCCCAATCATCTGAGCCACCAGCAGCAGGATCTGTAAATAGGAAAGAATACATATGCTAAAAGAAAGAGGACAAGTTAATAGAACTGATTTTCATACATTTAATGTATGATATCAATGACTAGGCATCCTCTTGGATCTTCAGTACCCATAATTTTCAGAACATATGTCTATCTAGACACCTACTATTCACCTGAAGAGCAAGTCTGTTTTTCTTCCTACATCATTATACAGTGTTTGAGACACATGAATGATTATATTTTCCACATTAATAGATAACTTCACCATACTTGATTCCTTTGTTTTTTAATCAATCATGAAAGTTCATAAATTTAAAGTTAATGAACTAAATCAGTATAGTTCTACTTGCTTACATATCAATGCATTATATTATGAAAAATAGGAGAAATCTTTTTTATAACACTTCTGCAAATCACATATACTGTACTCAAGAGGCCTGATAATTGAAAAATAGGAGAATCCCTGTGTGTATACACTCTCTGTAATGGTCTAATTACAGGTTTTTATGATCAATAACCTAATCATTACCATAGTTGTATTGCTGTTAGAATAATACTTACAAATTGTTGCAGCTCCTGGACCATATGTATATTCAGTACCATACAATGTTGCTAGTTCTCGGATGGCTCCTTTAGCAATAGAATTCTTTAGAGAAAAAATTAATTGTGGTAGACTGAAGAAGAACAAGGGAAGAAGACTTATATTTTGGGAACTAGGTATTATATTTTTATTTCTGTATTCAGCCCTTAATTCAAAGTTTCAGAGAGAATGTCTGAAATTAGAGTTCCTGCTTTTATGAAAGTTTTTGTATGTACAAATATTTCTTCTCACAGATGTTTGTATTATACCAAGGAAGGAAGAAAGGGACATGATGCCATATATGACAGTTCCATATCTCCTTCAGCTTCTCTTTAAAATAATGCTTATTTCTGATAATGTCTGTATATGCATTTGTCCTGGACATGAAGATGTTCAAGGACATAATGCTGACAGGAACATTTATACGGGTCCATTCCTATTAAATCCAAAAATACACTCTTGCTACGATGCTTATATACCTTGATATTTTTTCAGAAGCTGCCTCTTCACCTTATATTTAATGGATATGGAACAATTACAGTTCACAATATTTGGTTGCTTATATGATTAGATTTGCTTCAGTAAACTATGGGTTGAATCTAGTCAAGGAGCTAATTTAGATATGTCGTGGTGTTTGAGCTAAAATGATAAGATTGGAAAGTAGCACTGTGAAAGAATGTAAGCAGACGGTCCCGGGTTCAATTTCTGGCTTCTTAGCCAGAGAACAGCTAGAAAGGCTCTTGCCTAAAATCCCAGTGTCTGTTAATACTGGGTAGGTCAAGTAAATATCTGACACAAATGAAACATTTTATCTTGACTATAGAAGAATGCACTGCCTAGATCCAACAGTGGTACCTATTATTTATTTATTTCCTTTAAAGGTGTAATTTCTTTGAAGTCAACATGACTACATGGATATACCCATGCAGTTTCCTTGGTAACAATATAGAGATGCTTAGCCAAGTCTTTCTTTACCCTAAAATTATATGAATTAGTTCAGTACTTTGACTCTAACCTGTCAAGGTTTTCATTTGGCTCTTGATCGAAGACTTAGAACTGATTTTCTATTTGGGGCTGATTTCAGAATCTTTTCCCATCCTCAAATCTAATAGGTGTGGTAGAATGAAAATAGAATATCTGGGCACCATTTTTAAATGAGAACCAGTGAATCAAACCTGTTATTTTCTAATACAGGGGTTTCCAACCTTGGCAACTTTAAGCCTGGAGGACTTTACCTCCCAGAATTCCCCAGCTAGCAAAGCTGAAGTCCACCAGGCTTCAAGTTGCCAAGGTTGGAGACCCCTGGTCTAATATACAGATAGTCCTCAACTTACAACAGTTTGTTTAGTGACTGTTCAAAGTTACAACAGCACTGAAAAAAGTTACTTTCAACCATTGCAGCATCCTCATGGTCATGTGATCAAAATTCAGGGGCTTAGCAACTGGTAAGGCAACTAGTCATATTTATGATACTTGCAGTATCCAGAGTCACGTGGTCTTCTTTGGTGATGGTCTGACAAGAAACGTCAGTGAGGAAGCCTGATTCACTTAACAACTGGGTTACTAACTTAACAATTGCAATGATTCACTTAACAGAAGTTGCAAGAAAAGTCAAAAAATGGGGCAAAACTCAGTTTACAAATGTCTAACTTAGCAACATAAGTTTTGGGTTCAATGGTTCATCATTCAATTGATATGTCCAAAGATATATTGCAAAACGCATGGATTTTTGTTAGTTACTTCTTTTCTAAAGCAGCTGGCGCTTGATGGAATTTAGATTATGCAAGTTATTCTCATCTGTAATAAACAAGGATCATAGAAAAGGATGTGATAATTAGTCAAGACAACTTTACTCAGTTTTTAATTCTTCCAGTTCATTCCATTCTTTTTTGCATCAACTTCCTAAAAGAACTTTAACCAAAATTTGTACTCAGTTTTATCTACAATTTTCTTTATTCTTTTCATCTTTGCAAATGCTGTCCCCAATTTAATTTCTCTGAAATTTTATAGGGTGTTATTTTTTGTGTGAGCGTGTATGCTCATTTTGTGCTAACATATGCTTTTCTGACTCATACTCCATTGCAACTTACTTGACAGAACTAAGAAAATATTAACTGAATCACCAGTAGATTTGGGAAGGAAAAACTGCATCAGATTATATTATACCATGGAACCAAATAAATAGTTTATGGAAAGTAAAACTGGTTGCGGACATAGGCATTCATGAGGGAAATAAGAAAATGTATATTAATATGTGACACAGACTCTTTCATTATACTTGTGTGCAATGTCACACATTTTATCATTTTGGCATCAACATTGTCAAGGATGGATGTCTATGTTTCTGGATTCCACTATTTTAAAATGTTGAATTAAGAAATTATTATTTTTTCTTTCAAAAGACATATTCTCAGCATTGCAGATCTTTTCAGAGCAGCTGAAGAACTGGATTTTTCTTGTTTCCTGAACTTGATATGAATGCATTCATTGGGAACCCTGCAAAACTATAGTAAGTGAATCCAAATTGTATATTTACAGGTTTTATTCAGGCCTTTAGAAAAGCTCATGGAAGGTGTAAATAGGGAGAGAAGATGGAGACTTCATTTACCCATCACTCCATTTCCATCCATTCAACAAACATTTAAAAATATATCTTTTAAAAATATAAAAGCATGAAGCCAAATTCTAAAAGATTAGTATAGAAGGGGATATTTTTAAAGAGACAGCTGACTGTGGTTGGAACACTTATTTTATCAGACATATGCCAGTTTTCTTTATCATATTTCATGTCAGAATAGAAATGAAATAAGATAACATTCTGATAAAATTCGTTTTTAAAGAGTTATGGTCATTTTAATTTAATAGTGTGTTCAAAAAGGAGCTAACTGGGTCTTATCAATACATACTGGTAATAATTTTGAACATAAGTTGAATTCACAGTCTCCTTTCTAATGTATATATCATTAGAAATACATTTTAATTTGTTCAGGAACTGTCCTACTCTGCACACTTCTTTGCAAATATGTTCAAATGACTTTCTTCTGAATAAAGTATACATGTCTCTCCAACAATTTGATCCAGCCAGCTACAAACTCAGTTAAATCTTTTTATCCCTGGTTCTGATAGCATACAAATCATGCTATCTAGGTCAAAACTCACCACTTGGGAAGAAGCGAGAAGGACTCCCTTTATCTAGAGAAGCCTTGTGATCATTAGTCCCTTCCCCATTGGCTAGCAATGGATATGGCTTGGTCTCTGCAGGCAATATGAACTATATTCTTTGATTTGATACTTTGGTAGAGATGGACACATTTGATTTTTCAGACATTATTTCTCTCCAGATTTTTCTTTGTGGATGAGGTATAAAATATGTCAGATGATTGGATTTAGGTACATCTACAATGCAGTTGAGTGGAAATGTATTTCCTGGGCAAAGCTAGATTATAGGTATCTATAGGAGGACAAATGATGAAGAATGCTTGATGATATTGTCACACAAAAGTTGCATCTTATGTACTTGTAAAAGTACCATTTGTGCAATGAAGACACTGTATATATGCCATAATTTTGATATCATAGCAGTTCGCAACTGGACAGTGTATATTTTGTATCTTTAACCCTACAGGGTATGAATTAATAGTTTAGTTGGTCCCTTTGTTACCATAACAGGCTAAGCTTAATTGATCTGGTTAAGAATGTTAGGGAAACAAAATCACTATACATATTTCCCCTTTTCCATACTTAAATGAGATTACTAAAATGACACAATACAAATTCTATGGTAAGCTGTGTGCTGTTAAAACCAGTGACAAGAGAATTCCTTTGAATCTATCAATGTTATATTATTGTATTTCAGTTAAATATTGCTTTCTTAAATGAAGAGCAGAAAGAAGGGACAATGGATATATCCTTTGGGATAATTCTTGTTAAAACATTGTGGTTTAAGGATAGAAATGTATATAAACTAGCACAATACCATCACATAAACATTGTCCCAAATGTCCAAGGCAAAACTGTTTATCTGTTCTTACTTTTGTCTCTGGCCCAAATCCTGATATTTCCACTTGGGAAGGATTATAAATCCTTCCTATGAACTGTGCAGCAGTTACGTGATCACTTTTCTATTTCTGGCAACTGAAAATTAAAACCCTCTCAATTTTTGAAATAACATTTGTCATAATGTATTTTACTGCTGGATACTTCTACTTTTCAAATATTCCACAGAACTAAAGGAATATTTTGAGAAAAAAAAGAGAAAATAAAAGCATAATTGTATAATATTCTAAGGCACTGAGTTTAGGAATTATCTTGGACAAGGAATATGTATTTATTGCAGAGGGTGTCAAACTCGAGTCATCATGTCATCATCACATGATGTATTGTGACTTTTCCCCCCGTTGTTAAAATTGGGTTTGGGGGTTGCTAGCATGTGATGCATCCAGCTCATGGGCTGCGAGCTTGACACCCCTGATCTATTGTTATTCCAGTGCATCAACAAAGAAAGCAAAAATGGTATTATTAATTAGCATCTGTTCTAAACTATAAAGCAAAAAGTAAACTACATTACTGCTTAGTGTGTTGCATAATCCAATCTAGAATCTCTCTCTCAACTAATAACCTTACATATTATTGGCCTAACCTCACTTTTGAAAGGGATATGAGCACTGCCCCCTTTGGTCAACAATGACACTACTGGAGTAAAATCCACAGGTGCCCCTTAATGCCACTTTACTAAAATCTGGTTCTTGAATCTGAATTCTATCCTTGGACTTTGATTTTGTTTGATATTTCACCTTCTTTCTTATTTTAATCAAATCTCGCAGGATTCTGCATTACTATTGAGTCACTGGTTGCTTCTTCAGCAATCTAGAATGGTCTGTGCATGTCAGCCTCACAAAGTGTGCTGTTAATTTTTGTCCTTTGACTGGAAAGTGATTTTTGTCTGTTGGTATTAACTTTTAAAATTAAGTTAAAATGAATATAATATGAAAGAACTTCATATGAAAAAAATACTATTTGTTCTGAAGAAAAGGGAAATGAAACATACTTGTTAGTTTGATAGAATGTGATAGAAAATATACTTTCAGATCATTTCTGGGTCAGTGTCTCTAATCTTGTCTAGGACTAAATAAAAGGTAAAACATTTTAGGGTTGTTTTGCCTGTATCTTCATTGCTGTTTATTTCTTGTCTTCCCTATGCACTATATTCTGTTTGGCTTTAAACAAGGTGCAAATGCATGGACACATTCTCCAGAAAAATTGCAGAGTATAGGAATAATTTGAGATGCAGACAACACAGACTCATCCCCAACAGCCTGTGCCTGTGTTCAACAGTGAAGGGACTCAGGGCAGAAAACATCTTGCAGAAAACACAGCTTCACAAATGTCTATGGAAATTCTCAGTCATCCAGGTCATGGTTGTTCCAAAGTGCTTTTTCAAGAGGCAACTGGACTTTCTTGTTTTTCTTTGAAGACATTTTGCTTCTTATCCAAAAAGCTTGTTCAGCTCTCCACCATCCAGTCAGAGTTGAAGCTTCTTGAATGAGAAGTGAAATGCTTTCAAAGAAAAACCAAAAAGTCCAGTTGCCTCTTGAAAAAGCACCTTTGGAGCAACCATGACTTGAATGACTGAGAATCTCTATAGATGTTTACAACTAATACAACTCCTCACCAAATTCTACTTACCAGTTTTACATTGTTTGGTGTTAGCTTATAAGTGTAAGAATATGGATAAAGGAGCATCTGGGAGTAAGAGTGAATGGTCAAATAAGCTTTGATAGTTGAGCGGTTTCTTCGAATGAAATCAGTCAAAGCTTTGGTTTCCTTTTCTGATTCAGGTTTACTACCACAATAAGTTTCACTACAGGGGTTTGTTGAAGCACCAACAGCTGAATGAAGTAGGAAAAAAAATAGACATGATAGACAAATTAGTCTAAAAGACAGAAAAGGTGTAAGAATTAGACAGAAAAGAGAAAGAATTATATTTTGCCAATTTCAGTTGTCAATCATCTGAATGTTATCTATCATCATTGCTCTGACCTTATAGCTCAACAATGAGAATACATCTTGATGTATATATAGCTCTGGCTTTGATCCTTAAAATTTCCAATTAAAACAATTTGAAATGTCAGGTGTGAGGAAATTGGAGCCTGCCAGAATAGACCATGAGCATTTGATCAGTTTGGTGTCCTTTGATATCAAGATCACATAAAAATATCCATCTCAGGTTGTATTTTGGCCTCCTTCCTGTTTAATACTTTTATAAGTTGCAAGGCAAGAAGATGGCAACAACTCTGGAGGGTGCCAGCTAGTGAAGCTGGCATTGTGGACAGCATTGTGGAATATTCTGTATATGTTTTACCAGGCAGAATTTCATACGGCTGTGACAGTGCTTTGAGGACAATGTATTGGAATGCATTGGAGTGCCTATAGTACAATGATTCCTTGGTACTGAACTGCTGTGAAACTAATTGAATTTGGTATTCAACTCATTTTGATATGAACATTTGTAAAATTTTGACTGTGTTAAGAATTTGGAACTTAACTATAGTTGATATTTTTAAACTAAGAATTCATCATAATCCATATATGATTGGAGCATAGTTTTGCCTTCTTAAGAGTACAGAATACTTACAGCACCATGCAGAATCAAAATTTCTGTTGGGATCAGTACCAATGCATGTGGTACCAGCATTTACAGAACGAGTCTTCCTCCACATGCGACTCTGAAATGGAAGAGATTTGTGAATATACCTTTTGAAAGATAATTGATACAACCTGCTGATTGTGTATTATTTACCTTTGTCCAAGAATAGACATAACCATCAATATTCATGACAGGCAGGACATAGAAGTCTAAGTTGTTCAAAAGCCGAGTCATAATGGTTTCTTTTCCATAGGTCCGAACAGCCTACATACAAACCACAGAGAAGGTGAGGACAAATCTAAATGACTGACCTTATGTCATTTTCATTTGCATGATTACCAAATAATACTACATGTTTCTGGCACAGGAACAGGATTATGAAGAAAAATATGGAGAGAAGTAAGAACAGTAGCATGATTCAAGAACACTCCTTCAAATTTCAGCTGCTTGCAAATTAATTTGGTAATACTGAGGATACCAATTGCTAAATGAATATAGATGTTAGAGAAACTTCATAAAGAGTCATAGATTTGATATTGTTTAGAAATTAGGATGTCACTGGAAGACTATAAAGAGAGCACTTAGGATTTCCTAATACAATTTGCATGGCATTGACCTCAAATATTAAATTTTGAGCATAAAAAGAGAGAATTAGGATCATGGTAAAGATGAACCAGGAAAACCCATTTGTTGGTAATTTAGCTGTTGAAATTCTACTCATTCTCTCTTAACCCAACCTTCTCATAAGGGAATTGTTGAAGAGAAAAATTGGAAGAGAAAATGCTCTTAAAAGAAAGGCAGGAATAACAACAATAATAACTGAAACTTTTTCTGTGCCTTCATAAAAGACTATGGTCAACTCTGGTATTGATTCTGGTATTGATTCAGATTTGGAAAGATAAAGACTATAATTCTCTAGACAGATGTTGCCTCAAAGGGCTGCAGATCTGAGGAAAAGGAGAAATTCAATCCACAATGCTCTCATATTCCTAGGCTTTTGTGAACCATAATTACTAAGATAGTATCAAATTTTGTATGTCCGTGTCTTCTGAAATAGATATATCCCTAAAAGCAAACTCAAGTTCTATCACCAGAATTGAAAGATGAAATTTTCAGCATGCATAGGCAGCTCTAAGATCCTTAAAAACAATAACACCCCCCCCCCCAAGAAACCAATATACTAAATAGTGGCATTAAAAAACAGCTATGGACATCAAGAATAGAAGAAGCTGCTGCTTGACTGTTTTTTACATACCCTGGAGAATGTGCAGTTTCTTTAAACTTATTTTAGAAATGTACATTAATTGTTATATACATTTCATATGATATGGTCTGTTCATTATATTTTAATTATAATCTAATAATATTTTTTACAAGAACACCCCCCCCCAATTAGTTATTCTAATCCTAACCCTTTGTGTAATTGAAACAGATTTTCTTTAACAGTGAATAGAATAAACTTTGCAAAGGGGGTAATCAGGGGGCAATAGCAAACTCCAGTGCCATGTTCACAGTGTAATTATGCTATTGCAATGCATTCTTCATGGCGATTTTTAAAGAATTCTTCAAAATGCAAATTGGAAATCAAATGAAAGATCAGAGTATTATTTTATCGGAAAGATAGCAACTTTGGAATAACAATGAGAATATGTTGTGGAGTTGTAAATAATTTTTCTTTAATTTTGCGATCCCATCCAATTCCATTTTCAGTTGAATCAATTTCTGTCACTGATATTTTGTCACCAACCTCTCGTACAAACCACTGGCAAAAAGCAGGTGAGATCCATTCTCTGGCATGGAAGCCGCAGTCTATAAAGATAGCTTTTTTATTTTCACCAGGATTCCCAATCTATATAAGAAAATGAATGACAGAAAGAACAATTGGATACAAATCTTTAATGGTCTTCAAATAGCGTAGTACAAATACTGTTACACAGTGAAAATTCTCAGAATAATAGAATTGGAAGATCTTCTAGTACAATCCCCTGCTCAGGCAAGAAACCCATACTATTTCAGGTAAATGGTTATCTAATCTCTTCTTAAAAATTTCTAATAGTTTTAAAACAACAAAAATGTAAAAGAAAATACTTATTTGTTTGTTAAGAAATGTTGCCTGCCCCCTTAATAGTTCCTCACAGTTCATAAAAACACAATAAAAGTATCTATGAAATCAGTGTTAAAAGAATAACAGATGTAAAACACAAAACTACAACTGCCTGTCAACCATAACAACGCAAGAGCAAACAATAGATACAAACTCAAGGTTAATCGCACCAAACTTGATTGCAGGAAATACGACTTCAGCAACAGAGTGGTCAGTTCTAGAATACTCTCCCTGACTCTGTGGTTTCTTTCCCAAACCCAAAAAACTTTAACCTGAGACTGTCTACTGCTGACCTCACCCCTTTCCTAAGAGGTCTGTAGGGGGCATGCATAAACACACCAACGTACTTATACTGTCTCGGTCCTATTGTTTATTTAAAGGCCCTGTCACACTGCCCAACGGATGCAAAACGTTTGTAAAAAGGACACAGCGGATGAGAAAAATGTTCCATCTGTTGTTATCTGCTCTCAAAAGGGGCAAAAATTTGCATAAGCAGAGCAGATAACACGGAAAGGAATGGACGGGGGGAGGATGCAGAGCAGATGGAAAGCAGAGCGGATGGAAAGCGGATGCGGAACGGAAGCCTAGCGGATGGAAGCGGATGGAAGCAGATGCAGCGCGGATGCAGAGCGGATGCAGAGCGGATGCGTAGAGGATGCGTAGAGGATGCGTAGAGGATGCAGAGCGGATGCATAGAGGATGCGTAGAGGATGCGTAGAGGATGCGTAGAGGATGCAGAACGGATGCAGAGCGGATGATGCAGATGCGATTTGCATCCGCTTTCATCCTTTCTCCATCCGTGCTACTAACGCTGCGCATCCGTTCCGCTTCCTCCCTGCGTCCGTTTACCGCTGGAATGGATTTGACTTGCGCGGATGCGCAGTGGATGCCTAGCGGATATAGCAGATGCATAATGGATGCAGAACGGATGTCCCCCGTATGCCTAGAGGATGCAGAACGGATGCATTGGATACATTTTCCGCTCAAAAGTTTTGGGCAGCTCAAAACCTTCTGAGTGGATGAAATGTCAATAGACAGATGCTGGACGGATAGAGAGGAAGCAAAATGGAGGCAGTGAGTACAGAACGGAAACATCGCGTTAACCAACGGATGGCAAGTGTTTTTCTCCGTTTTACATCCTCTTTCCATCCGTTGGTGCAGTGTGACAGGGGCTTTATTTATTTTATTTTTGTTAGATGTATCCATGTATTCATAACTATGTTTTTACTCATACCTATTATCTTGTACGCAATTGACAAAAATAAATAAATAAATAAAATAAACTAAACCAGAGTTGCTTCTAATAGTAGTTCCAATCTTTCTTGAGTTCACCTGGAAAGAGCACCCCTCCTTTTACTTTTTTGTTTTTGTTTTTGGCTTTAGCCAATTTCTTAGCATTCTTCCTAACACTACCAACCTCCATATTGTATCCTGGGTGATTATGGTGTATCTTTAGAGTGTAGCTGCACTATATTGTTTTTATATAACTTTGCCTCTTACATAAATAGTAAGGCATAAAGTATCCAGATGCAAAGCAAGACAGGAGTCCCTTATCTTTAAATGTAGTTCACAAGAGGGATGTTTATTGTGCAGAAGTATGACAAGCTCCATCTGGTGAAATTCTGAACTATTAAAGCCACAAGGAGCTGATTTCTTTCCAAGCTAATCTTTCTATTCATGCAGTTTCTATCAAAGTTGGGGTTTTTTAATAAAAAAAAAAACATATTTCAAAAGTCAGTTCATGTACAAAAGCCTCATGTTCATATACATCTATTCAATCTGGGCCACAATGTTAACTTTTAGCAAATTAGACTTCAGATCACAAAACAGTGGAATAACAAAGGTGCAACATTAGCCTACCGGCTAGAGAAAAGCACATGAAGAGCTAGAGCTCTGAAATCTGGTCACCATTTTTTATACAAGTAAAGTACAGTGGTATCTTGGTACTCATCATTAATTGATTTTGGGAAGTGTAATAAGCTTCAAATAAATGATAAGTACCAAACAAATTTTTCACATAATAAATAACATAGTGAGTCATAAGGCAGGGAACACTAACAAGTTCTAGCTTATGTGTGGAGTACCAAATATATGATGAGTACCAGGACAAAATTTTCATTTAAAAGTTCATTGAGTACTAAATTCAATGAAGTTTAAAGCAGTTGTTTATGCACTGTGCATCCAACCCCCCCCCCCCAAAAAAAAAAACAGTTGTTTACCAAGGTACTACTTACTGTATTAGGCTTTTGTTTCTATAAACAAAGTTTTTCTTAATGTATATTTGGCTAGGTAGTGTTTTTCTGTGTAGAAATCTGTGTAGAAATATTGACTAAGATCTATCTATCTATCTATCTATCTATCTATCTATCTATCTATCTATCTATCTATCTATCTATCTATCTATCTATCTATCTGTCTGTATCAGTTTTAGTTCCTGGTGGCTACCTGTATAAGTCCCTGCTGTTTTCTCCAGGTTTTTTTCTTACCCTTAAGATGCATTTGTATAATCATACTTACATACATGGATGGGCTTCATTTTTTTTTTCGCAAGAGGTTCTCTGCCTGGTTGCTGGGTGGCATGGTCATGGTGAGTGTGACCTAGTCAGCCTCCTGCACCATGACAAGGGGGCATTTTTGTCCTTCCCGGGCTCTGGAGGCTTTCTTTGAGCCTTTGGGAGGGTGAAATTGGCCTCCCTGGGCTCTGGAGGCATTCTGGAAGCTGAAAACAGGCCCATTTCTGGCTTTCCCAAACTTTGCATATGTCCTGCACTTACCTGCATCCAAAATGGATTGCCTGGGGACTCCTGGGATTTTAGCAACAACTAAAATCTCAGCCTTGGGATTCTGTTCAGGTCTTCAGGTCTTGGAGGATATAATCAGTCCAAACACTTATTGTGCAGCACACAACAAACACAGACTGCCAACTAAATGTAGCCAGCACCCCCAAACTTTATTGACAGTGAACCCAATAGATACTCTGCCCCCTTGTGGCACATCTAATGAAACTCAAAGTACCTAAATGCAGAAGTGCCTAACTCTGGCATGATGTCATGCCTTCCTCTCAGCTGTGCTTGAAAGCACAGATTCCTTATCTGGAGACACAATGCCCCTGGACTCTGGACACACAGAAGCAACAGAACATATCCTCCTCCAGTGCCTATACTACAGAAACATTAATACCAGCCTCATCTCACCATAACTTCATAAATACCCAGGGTAGGCAGGACAATTTTATACTACCCTGTTTTTTCAGACATTAACACTTGTCTAACATACAATATTGCCAGGTTCTGTGCAGCAGCACTCAAAATTTATGAGATGATGAGCTTTGCTATAAACTAGATTAAATAAGCATCTAGTTCACCATAGTAGAGTGCTTTTGTGACTTGTTAATGTTCCATGTGCTAACCTTTATGTTCTCCTACATCCATGTAGTGGTCTTGCTCCTTTTTCTTTCTATCTATCTATCTATCTATCTATCTATCTATCTATCTATCTATCTACTTACCTACCTACCCACCCACCCCCCTTCTAGTTTTCAATTATATATATTTTATATCTTCTAGCTTTTCATAATTTTAAAGTATTTTTATTTATATGCTTTTTTTCAATGACTGTATCCCAGGCTTCTTATGCTGATCTATGACTGTAAAAAAAATTTGGTTTTATTTGAACAGATTTGAAGTGCTTATGTTTTTCATGCTGGAAAGCCTTAATTAGTTTTAAAATGTCAGCACTAGCAATAACACAGTTCTTAACCCCATCTCCGGTTATGCCACAATTTAATTTCATGGACATACTGAAGATAGAAAGAAACAGTAGCCACAAGCTGGAAAAGGGCAATTTTGCTTATGCTGTTTTCAAGGCAGTTCTTAAAACAACTTTGAAACATTCAAAAGAAAACACTTATTTGTTTATCAAGAAATGTATATGTTGCCTGTCCATTAATAGCTCTTGACAGTTTACAAAAACACAGTAAAAATCCATGAAAACAGTGTTAAAAAAATTACAGATATAAAACACAAACTACAAATAAACTAGAGTTGCTGCTGTAAGATAGGTGGCCCTATAAATGGAATTAATAAATAAAGTAAAATTAAAATAAAGAAAACGGAAGCATTCAAAAGCCTCAATAAATAAGGCTTTAAGCCTTCCTCTAAGTCAGGGATCTTCAAACTGGGCAAGTTGATGACTTGTGGACTTCAACTCCCAGCTAACTCCTGCTTGTGGACTTCAACTCCCAGCTAACTCCTGCTTGTGGACTTCAACTCCCAGCTAACTCCTGCACTAACATGACTTGAGGAGGAATTCTGGGAGTTGAAGTCCACATGTCTTCAAGCTGTCAAGTTTGAAGACCCCTGCTCTAAGTGGTAGAACCCTTACCTTGTCTCCAAGGTCAATGATCACAAAAGCATAGGGTTTGTAAAGATGCCTACACTATGGCCATATGGTTGCATCCTTAGGCTTGTCCCATAATCAGTCAAGCTGCTTTGCCTTATGCATCATTGGCTGCAACAGCTCAGTATGCCAGAGGATTCTGAGATGGGGAAGACAGAGTTTAGAAGAAGCCCCTGTATCAAGTGCTCAGGAGATGACTCAAACAGGTCACTGGAATCCAATTAATTACCTGGAATCTGATCAGTTTTATTAAGCTCTGTGGGAGGACCAACATGATTTGGTACTTGGTCCTGGAGAGGACAATGTGCTATGACTATTTAAAGTTCAACAGGAAGCAAATTTCTCCTTACCATAGTTACCATTTCTCAGACTCTACTTTTACTGTCAAAATACATTTGAAATATTTTATTTTATCTCTGAAAACGAATGACATGTACCCTACAACTGATTGCCATTTAATGGGGCAGTGAATTTGGGGAAGAGACATCTGTTATAAATTAGGTAAAGGTGATAATTCTAATAGCAGCTAGTTCCTTAAGATCCAGTCTCCTTTTCCGTATGTGAATATGCAGCCTCTTGTGTACTGTTACTTATACTAGCCTTCTTCTCAGAGCACCTTCCAGATGTTGCACCACAATTTTCATCATCCTCAGCTGGCATATTTTAGTGATGAGGGAGTTTGTTGCTCAATATATATGGAAGTAAGGTAGTGCAGATCTCCAGCTCACATGGAGGTATTTACATGTATATTTGGCAATCATGTCACATCTCAACAGATAACTAGCTTTTCAGGGCAGTCTCTGGTTTATTTGAAACAGGAAGAGGCTGCTTACTCTTGTTTGCATGTTCAGTTGTGTGTGCAAAAATATTAGCTGAACAGGGTTAGGTATTGCTCTGATATGGTTAAGTGAAAGCAGTTAAAGAGGAAACTGCAAACCAAAAGCAAATTTCTGCAAATCCTGGCACTGTGAATATTTCAATTTGCAGAGCAGCTGGGTCACAGCTGCATAAAAGCTAAACCAAAATGAAAGGAAGAAATGTAGCTGTAGTGCTTGGTTTATTGCACCCTTAGGAAAAGTTATTGCAAGCCAACCCTGTGGTTCTCCACTAATGATGTAGGGTCTATTCTCATGACCTTTTAAAGCAAATGTTAGTAAGAAGAAAAGTGTATCCCATGCTGATCTTATCAGTTCCTCACTTCCTTGAATGGAGAAAAGTTCTAGCCAATCTGATCAGAGTTCGGCTTCCTTTTACAGGGAGGAGTACTGGAGTCTTTTAGGGTTCTACAACATTTCTCCATAAATGTACAATTAGAACAAAACTGGTGACAAAGAACATAGGCACAGCTTGGCATATAACAGGCTTACTGTCCTACATATTATCCATTGAAAGATATACCTGTGTTCCCAAGACATATTTCAAAGTACAGAAGACTTTTAAAGGTAGTGGTGGTGGGATCAAGACCAATTTTTCATATTTTTGAAAAAAATGTTTAAGGCTGGAAAAGACTTTGCATGCTCTTTTCTCCTGTGACTTTAGTGTGCTTGCATTCAAATTTAGCTATTTTGAGGTTGGTTTTGAATGATACACTCTTGAGCTTTGGCATCTCCAGATGAGGTTGGCTTACTACTACTTGGTCACCATGCCATAAAGAGGCCAGGTCCATTAATATGTTAGTTTTCGAACAAAGGGAGCAGCTGACATGGATTAACTAACTATCTACAACTTTTAGCTAGTTCATCCATATTGAGCAATAGAATATGCATGCTTCAATTGCATGGCATGAACTGACTAGAACCTTCTCAAATATGACCAAGCAATGGGGCAGCTGGAATAAACACAGAATCTGACTTGAATATGTCATCCAAAAAGCTCAGCTTAGCCTGAAGAGGGATGAAATTATCATAAAATTGCCATATACTGAAATCACCACATAAAATTGTATTCTAAACAGCAAATAGTCACATTTGGATTGTATAGCCTTTTCTCCCTGACATAGATGCATATTTAAGTCTTCTTAGTCATATCTTTTATGATGTATTTACATGAAGTTTTATTATGGAGGAACCGTTCTTTGTATTTCAGTTTCTGGATGACTAACACAAGGTGTACATTAGAATTTGATAAAACTCAGAGAGAAGAAAAGCAAAAAGAGAATAAGAAGAAAAAACAAATAAGACTTTAAAATTTGGACAATTGGGAACTATATTTGGACAACTGTAAACTATAAAGACTGTAAAGTATAAATTTATAGCATTTAAGAACTAGAAAGCTAGGGGATTTGGAGGATTCAGGGATTGATAAATTTTATTAACAATTGACTTTTTTTTTTTTAGAGTTTTTAGATATTGGGATACTGGTATATTACATTGATTAATTTTTAATTTATTAATTTGGTACAAAATGATTTAGCAGGAGACAAAGTTCTATGAAGAAATGTTAATTATGGCTAAAAGTTTTATGAAAGTGTGACAAAAAATAAGGAGATGATGGGATTGCCCTAAGATAAAGAAGTGAGTATAGGAGACCCCCCCCAACAAATGGTGGGAAAAGATGAACAAAGTATGATGAACAAAGGAAAAGATGAACAAAGACAGAGAAGGAGTGGTGGGGGAGATAAATCAAAATAACCTACATGAAAACAAAAACAATGAAAAGACAATAACAATAAATATTAAGAATTCAACAGATAATTCCTTAAGAGCTTACAATAGCACAGACAAACAAAAGGAAGACTTCCCAAAAATAATGAAAGGGTTATGGATGGACATCCAAATGATGCAGCAGAAGGAGATAAGGGGTAAGGCAGAGGGAACATTCAGTCTATATAAAAATATAGGATCCTAAGAGAGAAATATAAGATAACATCAAAAAGTCAATAAATGTTGAAATTCAAAAAAGACTGAGAGATGACGGATACATACATAACCTGTGTAATACTGGGATGGTATTAAAAACTAATAGAAATAAATAAAAAGTATAAATTGGGAAAATAGTAACTCATATGCAGGTATATAATAGAATTTATTATATTCACAAATATACTAAGATTAGGAAGTGGAAGACTGTGTTTCGGTATATTTAAATGTATTATTATGATTAACAGTGTGTAAAACATATATTGGAATTTATAGCCTTTAAGGATCACAAAACCCAGGGGACTTAGAGATATAATACCAGAACTGATTAAATTTTATTAATAATTGGTTTTATTGGTGTCAATAGAAACTGAGATATTGGAAATTTGATGGAATTTGAGTAATACTTAAAATATCAAAATATTGGTGGCCTAACATAATAAACATATTGTATGAAGAAAGGTAATTGATGCTTTAATATATCTTTGGAGAAAGTGAGAATAATAAAGAGAGAATAGCACGATTTAAAGATAAAAAGGTGAATATGGAAAAACAAGTGTGTATGTGGGGATAAAATAAGTATAAATTGGGAAATTAGTATTATATATATTGATACATAAAATCATACTTATAATCATACTTATATCATACTTATAATGAGTATATTAAGATTAGAAGTTGGAAGATAAAAACTATGTATGTGTAATTGTATTATTATGGTTAGCATTGTGTAAAAATGTATTGACCCAGTCATTACACTGTCCACAAAATATGTTGTTTGTTAAAGAAAAACTGCAAATCAAACATATGCAAAAAAAAATTAATAATTTGATGAAACTCAGGTCCAGATAGAAAGAGAATTACTTCATTTGAAATCGTGATACAATCAGGTGAATAGAACCAACTCAATCTTAGTATTTTAGAAATGGGGAACTGCTCTTTTTATGATTGTCACTCTCTGTATTTTTGCTGATTCTAAGAGGCAGATTCTATACCAGTTGATTAATTAAGCCCATGTCACACTGAACCACCGGATGCAAAGAGGATGTAAAACGGACAAAAAACCTTGCAATCCGTTCGAAAACGTGATGTACTCACTGCCTCCGTTTGGCTTCCTCTCTATCCGTCCAGCATCCGTTTATGGACGTTTCATCCGCTCCAAAAGTTTTGGGCTGCCCAAAACTTTTGCGTGGAAAATGTATCCAGTTTGTCCGTTCTGCATCCGCTACGCATCCGCTAGGCATCCGTTACGCATCCGTTACACATCCGTTATGCATCTGCAATATCCACTAGGCATCCGCTATGCATCCGCGCAACTCAAATCCGCGCGGACGCAGGGAGGAAGCGGAACGGATGCAGAACGGATGCAGAACGGATGCCGAGTGGATGCAGAACGGAAACAAAGCGTTTAAAGCAGAAAAAACATTTGCAGAGGGGACCTATCTCAGATATTAAGGATGTCTAGAGGATGTCTAGAGGATGCCTAGAGGATGCCTAGTGGAAAACCTATACTGCCTATAAAAAGGGGGAGCAACTCACCTGCATCTCACTTTCAGAACAGCAGCCCAGAGATGCAGATCTCTGCAGCCTTCATCTTCCTCTTCCTCTTCCTCTTCCACAGCATCCAGTCATGTCCACCGTGGATTGTAACAAAGTCCTTTCGGCAGCCACCATCATTCTGCAACAGTGCGAAGCCATCTGCAGGCTCTGTGAACTCTACTGCGAGAAGAAAAGGAGCCACCCAAAAAGAGTCTGGATCCGAAGATGGTTTGCCAGAAGAGCAGAGGACGGACTGTACAACAAGCTGATGGTGGAGCTCAGGAGCGAAGACACTTGGGCGTTCCAGAACTTCATGAGGATGCCTCCAGCCATGTTTGATGAAGTTGTGCAGCGGCTGACACCCAGGTTGACCAAGGCAAACACCAGCTTCCGGCCCAGCCTGGAACCTGGGCTCAAGGTGGCACTCACTCTGCGCCACCTGGCCTCAGGGACCTCCTACAGGAGCATGCAGTACAGCTGGAGTGTGCCATCCAACACCATCAGCATTGTGGTCAGAGAAGTGGTGCAGGCCATCATCGAAGAATACAAGGAGGAGCTCCTCCAGTACCCCCCCACTGAAGAAGGATGGAAGAAAGTTACAGAGCAGTGGTATCAGAAGTGGAACTTACCACACACCGTTGGAGCCAGAGATGGCAAGCACGTGGCCTGCAAATCTCCAGCCAAGTCGGGTCCACTTATTTCAACTCCAAGGGCTTCTTCAGCATCATCCTCTTCACCATGGTCAATGCTGACTACAAGTTCATGTACATCGATGCTTCAGGCAACGGCTCCTCTTCAGATGCCCAGGTATACAACGCCAGTCACCTCAAGGAGGAGCTGGAAGGCAACCTCATTGTGGGCTTCCCAGATCCAGAACCCCTGCCCAACGACACACAAGATGTGCCCTACTTCATTGTGGGGGATGACGCCTTCTCCCTCACAACCTACCTCATGAAGCCCTACACTTCCAGATTCCTCACCCGTGAAGAGAAGATCTTCAACTATAGGCTGTCCAGGGCAAGGCGGGTGGTGGAGAACGCCTTTGGCATCCTGGCCAACAGGTTCCAGGTATTTCTCACCACCATGCAGCATTGCCCAGAGACCGTGAGGAGGATCATGGAAGCTTGCTGCATCCTGCACAATCTCATGTGCACCCGCTACCCAGTCTTGCAGAACAGGCTCGTGGACCTCCAACAAGGCAATGGGGACATGGAGCCTGGGGAATGGAGGCAAGGGCGAAACCTGATCGACAATGAGGATGTGCAAGGCCCCAACAGAGCCTCACATGAAGCGAAGAAGCAGCGCAACCTCCTGAGACACTGGTGCAACTCCCCAGCTGGAGCAGTGGAGTGGCAAGACAGGATGGTAGATGCTTAATGGATGCTTCCTTCAGCCTGTCTCATCACATGGATGAGATTGGGCCATGTATGTTTGGTTGGCCTACAATGAACAGGGCGTTTAATAAAGAGTTGTGTTTGTGTTGACATGTGTGGATAATTATTACATTATTATTGATAATAAAGGGCCGTAGGTATGGCACCTGGGAGGGTGGACCATACAGTCCCACTATGCTTGCACTGGAGGTTTATCTATCCCACAGCTATTACCCATCCCACAGGTATCCCTGCCCATCCCACAGATATCTCAACCCATCCCACAGCTATCTTAACCCATCCCACAAACATGCAAAGGCTTAAACCATTTCTAAAAGTTTCCAGCAAGACTTTATTAAAAAAAAGAAATGAAGCAAGTGTGTGAATCAAAAATAGACTTTATTAACAAGAAGCTATAAGACAAAAATGAGTCTCTGGCACTCCTCTTGGTCGCTCAGTCTCAGGGGTGAAGGGTGCAGGTGCTGTGGAGGTGGCTGGTGCTGGAGTGCTTGTCATCAGCTCCTCCAGAAGCAGAAGCAGCAGAAGCGCCAGCCCCAGAAGAGCGAGCCTGTGCTGCAGAAGTCCCAGCAGAACCAGAGTGAGGGCCAGGGGGCGGGATGGTAGCCCTGTCCCTCTTGCCAGGGCTGGCAGCAGATGGCTGAGGCTTGCTGTGCTTCCGCATGTTTGTGGGGTTGCTGGCTGGCAGGGAGGCTGGCATGAACCAAGGCTGGCAGGAAGGCTGGCATGAACCAAGGCTGGCAGGAAGGCTGGCAGGGAGGCTGGCACCAAGGCAGGCAGGAAGGCTGGCAGGGAGGCAGGCACCAAGGCTGGCAGGAAGGCTGGCAGGGAGGCAGGCACCAAGGCTGGCAGGAAGGCTGGCAGGCAGGCAGGCAGACACCAAGGCTGGCAGGGAGGCAGGCACCAAGGCTGGCAGGCAGACATAAACCAAGGCTGGCAGGAAGTCAGGCAGCAAGGCTGGCAGGCAGACTGGCTGGCTGGCAGCAAGGCTTGCAGGAAGGCTGGCAGCAAGGCTGGCAGGGAGGCTGGCAGCAAGGCTGGTAGCAAGGCTGGCAGCAAGTCTGGCAGCAAGGCTGGCAAGCAGACATGCAGGCAGGGCCTGCAAGGCAGTCGATGTGTCTGGAAGCAGGTCTTTCCTCTGAATGGCGACCTGCTTCCGAGCTGCTTCCCTTATGTCCACGGGGCTGATGCAATGCATCCTCCCCGCATGCGCAATTAATGCCAGGCATCCATTAGGCTTCTGCTGTGCATCCGCTGTGCATCTGTTTCATCCGTTCGGCGTCCGCTGTGCATCCGCTGTATCCGTTCCGTGTCTGCTTTGCTGAGGTCCCCCGGAAGCCTAGCGGATGTGCCATCTGCTCCCATCCACTTCCATCCGCTGGGCTTCCATTCTGCATCCGCTTTGCATCCGCCCTGCGTCCTCCCTGCGTCCATGTTATCCGCTCCGATTATGCAAATTTTTGCCCCTTTTGAGAGCGGATAACAACGGATGGAACATTTTGCTCGTCCGCTGTGTCCTTTTTGCATCCGTTGGGCAGTGTGACATGGGCTTTAGCTATTGTCCTTATAAGATCCCACTCCTTCCTTCTTAACATTTAATGTACTATTGCAAAACAGACTAAATGGGGGCTGAGACAAGAATTGGTTTTTCCTTCCAACATGATGAAATAACAAAGGTTTTGTTTTTTGTGTTAAGAGGAAAATTTAATTGTTTGCATCTCATTGTCAAGATAATAAAGAGGGGGAAGGGGGTTCTTTCTGAAGTTTATAGAACACTTTATAGCAAATATGTTTACAAACAACAGATGGAGTGCACAATTAAACAAAAGTAAATTGCAATTTACCTTGCTTACAGGAATATGGCTGAATTTTTATGTGCAAACTGTCCAAAGCTTTTTTTGCAGACTGTGATATTTAGGAAGATTTTACTGTCAATCAAAATGGATGAAAAATGTTTCCATAAAGGCATTTATAAAATCTATGTTGGTTTCCTAAAGCATTTTTTTGAAATACAAACACATATCCAGAATTTATAAAAACCTAACAAAAGTTCCTATTTGCTAATTGCCAAGAGCAAACCTGATACATTGGCTTTAGAAACAAATTGAAAAAAAAATTGAATACCTTCAGGAGGTGAATTGGACGTCCCTCAAAAGTTGTTCCTATCTGCGATCGGGAAACAAGACTTGGATTTTTATTGGCAATTTCAGCTGTCCAAGCAGTTATCTGTCAATTAAAACAATAGATCAGTGCATTTAATGACAGAAATAAATGATGTAAAGAATGACTTAAACCAGGGCTGTCAAACTCCTAGCCCACGGGCTGGATGCATCACTTGCTGACCACACCTAGACCTGGTTTAGTGAAGGAGGAAAAAGTCCCAATATGTCATGTGATGCTGTTGTGATGACATGAATTTGACACCCCTGACTTAAGACTAATTGTTCATGCAGTTTACTGTGGCCTGGATAAGAGCGGAAAACATTTTTTTTCTTTTCCTGAGGAATACAGACCAATGCATTAGAAGTAGGTCAGTGCCCAGAGACTGAGTTATAGATTTATCTTTGTTTGGTGCACAGCTAAAATAGCAAAAAGTAGTAGACATTTCCCTTTACTCTCTTCCCTTTTACCAGGAGAAATAACTTGGAGACAAATAGGAGAGTGTAAATTAGAAGTGGATAACCTAGGGCCAGAAGATTGCTTATTGTCTCCACAGCCTTGATAATTTCCAGAATTCATCTCTTTAATGAACTGGAACAAGGAAATGATTAAATACACAACTAGAAACAGTCAAGTTAACAAGACTTAGTTTTGATTCAATAGAAAGGCCAATTAAATTAGAGGGTTCACACCCCCCCCCCAGCTCCGTATTTCACTCAAAGGCCAAATGCAGCCTTCTCTTGAAGAAGAAATGAGTATTCCTAATATAAATAGTGTCAACAACTTGGAAGAGGATAGAGTGCATCATGAGAATTTGGAATTCTGGACTGTCACATTCATATTCACTTTTCCAGTCCTGTTCTGCATTAAGTGGTTGGAACTTCCTGGCTCTGACAAAAGGAGAGAGAGAGACTTTTCTTGCCTAGGAATATGTTAACTAAAGATCGCAGGACTGACCCTGGAATTTATGCAGTATGTGTGCTGCTTCTAAACTGTGTGTTCTTTATGCCTGAGAAATGACCTTGACAAACAGAGTAGTATTTTAAAGCAAAACTGCCACATGTAATGAGAAGGAGAATTTTCACATGTGAATCTTCTTTACCTTTTCCCAGCTATTATATTTTTCATAATTGTGTCCAGCAGTCCGGGCATGATTGTCCAGTTGCTTATCAAGGGCAGCCTGAAGATTATCAATTAAAATTCTGCATTGAGACAATAATAAAGATTGGTCAAGATGAGTTATTTCAATTTCTTTTGTACTCCCCATATTTCCTAGAGTTTGATCTTCCTTCCCATGTTAATCAGTAAGTTTATGTAAGTCAGGCCTTGTTTGTTCGCTTTGAATCTCCCATTCTAATTTATGAAGTGGATTGATTTGATTTGAAAATCTAACTTTGTTTTGACAGATTCTCAGCCAAACATTCTCCAGATATGAAGAGGAACTAATATATTTAGGAACTCCAAACCTTAATGATAGCACATGTTGGTAGTTGCAATCTCAATATATCTGGAGGGCATCCCAGAATGGGAAACGCTGGGGAATGTGCAACATCATATCCTTGTTCATTTTAATTTACATTTGTAGAATATGTGACACACAATTTGCAATGCATCTCAACCTTCATAATACTGCAATTAATAATTGATCTAGTTATACTGACATGATGTCAGGGTATCTCAGATGCATATCAAAGGCTCCTATCTTGAATTGTTGTAGCAAGGACACTTCTCTGAAATTTGTCAGGGACAATCTTTCAAAGAGCTCTGTGGTGCAGGCTGAATTGTGCACATTCATCATTGGAGGAGCTAGCATCTACATACATGGTGAAATAATTATTCTCTTTGACACTGTAACAATCCTACATCTTCAAGGTCTACAGTACAACAAGATTACCAACTGAGAGCAAAAAAATAACTCATCAGTGCATAACTAATGGATGAATCCCACCTTCCACAGCTCAGTTTTCATTTTCTATCCACTATAATGGATATTTACAATGTTGAAAAAAATGTAAATTATGTGCTAAATAAAGTTGACTTTGTGTCACACTAAGGACTTTATTTTGTTGCTTGGTTTCTCTACCCCATTGGATCTGAAAATCTCTGAGGTGAAAGTGTTACTCTCTATTTTCCCCCTAATCCTTTCTTTTTGATTGCATCCTCAAATTAATTACAATTCACATTTCCAGTTGACTGTTTTGTGCTAAATCTCAGACACATTGTCAATTTAAAAAGTCCTAACCATGCAGAGATTCAGTTCTCTCTGCAAGTTTAGTATATGGAATGTTTATGAAAAATCATACATAAGGCAATATTACATACCATAATGTATGTTAGTGGAACTATGTGGTAAAAATAGATTACTTTTCGGGAGAACATTAAAAAATTCAACAGTTTGAAATTGATGTGAAAATAAGACAAATCAATATTAAAATTGTTGGCAAAAACTAGAATTAGAGAGGGACCAAAACTGACAGATGTACTCAACTCTAATCCCTATTTTTGTTTTATTCCTAGTACAATCTATATGGAGATTTGTGTACCATTGAACCACTTATATGTAATATAATAAATACTGAAAAAACATACTCATAATTCATGCCATGATGCTGTAGAATGCTCTCAACTTCAGAACATCTGTCTGCTTCAATTCGGAAATCAACAGTCATTTTTGCTTTCACTAGTTCAACAGAATCTGGTTGCCAAAAGTCAACCTAATCAGAGAAACCATAGCAAAAAAGGATGCATGATTTCAGGCTGGCTCAAACATTTCCAACAGTGCCCTTATTATAGTATCCCTTGGGATTATGGGGTAAAATGGAATAAATGATGGGTACAATATAGTTTATAATTTGTTTATTAGATACATGTCATATTTCCTTCAGAAGCTTAAACCACTGTACATTAGGAATGTATGTATTTTAGAAAGACATACTTAGGGGTTTTTGCAAGTGAATCATTGCCTTTTCATTTACAGAACCCAAATTTTATTCAAGATTCATGAAAAATAATATTTGGACTACATCATTGAATAGTATATAAATCCTGCATTCAGTAGACATAGGTTTTTGGTGAGTTGATTTCTGTGAAATGGCACAAGAAATTATATCTGCAAGTCATCCTGGAAGTGGACAAGATGGTGATATGGGTACAACACAGGAAAGGGCAATGATGGATTTTCTAACACTATTTGAATAACACTGACCCTAATTGGATCAAACTTTTAAACTTTTTCAGTGTCTGGAAAGATGACAGAAACATTAGTGATTGTATGCTACTGACATATGACGGTAAGTCAGTTACCTGGAGAATTACATGGTCATTGTGTTGTGAAGATAGCAAAGTCAAATGTGTTAGTTTACCTGATTTGAATTTTATTTCCCTGCTGCTGCTACAATTTTAATTTATCAAAAAGAAAAATGTGCAAGGATCTTTACTGAGTAGGAGAATCAAAACAGGCATAAATTGCATTGTAAGAATATTTGGACAAAAATGCTCAATAAATTCTTAGTAATGATAGAGTAGATCTCATGGACAGTATGTATAGTTTTCTTAGCAACAATGTGAAGGTGGCTTCTCATAGTGCTTTTTTACATCTTTTTTTCTGATGTCTTAATCTAGTTTAGAAGACTGATATTTGTCAGAACTGAAGCATTGAAAGAAATCATTTACAAAGCATGCACAATCTTATTGAATGTAGCACTCCTTTCTTCAAATATATCCCAATAACAAATTTTTTTAAAACAAGTTTTATTCAGTTTTCCATATTTTAACATCTATTTTTAGTGAACAGCATGATTACAGGTTTCACATATACATACAAATATGACCATAGTTACATATTCAATTTTTATATCCAATTTCTTATCTTAACAGTGCTTTTATACATTTTCTATTTTACTGTATTATTCCAAATATTTATCACATTATTTAATTCACTTATGATAACTTCATAATCATTATACTTTAATACTTTTAACTATCACATTTGTATATTTCATCTTAAATTAAAAAATAAAAAATAAAAAAGACACTTCTTCTGTAAATTAGTTTCCCCCCTGAAATCTCAGTATAAGTCCGCCACCTTTAAGTTATAAATTAATTTATTTTCACCCCTTTTACATCTCATTGAAACATTTAACATTATTCCATAAAACATTAAATTTAATAATCCCTTTAAAACTACATAGCATATATAAATCAGATTCAGAATGATTTTTCTCCTTTTAAATTTCATTAAATCCCCCCTCATTCAAACAGTAAAACAATCCTAAACCCTAAAGTTAATTCCATTTCATCTCCTCCTATATCATTTCATTTATTTTAATATATTTAACACATATTCCATTAATTATTCCATTCATATTTAAACCAAAAAAGCCAACATTCCAATCTTAAAAATATTTCAATATATCTAATATACTTATTCCATTATTTGTCACAATTATCTCTCTACATAAAGAGGAAGAGCATTAGATTCCATTATCCCAAAAATAACAATTATGTTTTTCTATCTTGTCAGTCTATATGTCCCTATTTCATAACTATACATTTATTTATATTACCCCTCAATACCTTGCAGAATCCCCTTTCTATATATTAATCATCCATTATCTCTGTGTCCAATTAAGGATTTCCCAATTTTTTTCACAATTCCCATATTTCTTTGTTTCCAAATCCTGTTTCTTGTCCCTTCCTTCCCCTTGTCTTTACTCCTTTGTTCTTTCACTCCAGTTTTTATCCCTCTCTCTATTTATAGCTTCCTTTTGCCCTTTGAATTTCTGCTGACTCTTTTTCCCTTTTTAAATTTTTCGGATATTCCCCTTTTTATTTAATTTTTTAAATCTCCTGTATTTATTTCCAACTCTTTTCTTCTTTCTTTCAAGAGTTTTTGGTTCTCAATGATCACTAAAGATGGTCTGTTCTATGATTTGCTCCACCTCCTCTTCTGCCTTTTGTCTTTGTTCATATTCTGCTGCCGCATTTTCAATAAATTTTAAAGCAAAACCCAGTGATTCAACTTGTTCTTGTAGTGTTTCTTTCATTTTCTGAGTTCCATTTTTAATGCTAGAAGAGAAATCGCCATTTTACAACTTTCTGTTTCACAATTTAATCCATATAGTATCTTTAAGGTTTATTTCCAACAGTCAGCTTTTCTTCCTCTCAAGTTTTTAAGTCTCCACTAATCCAGTGCCAAATTCATGTCAGAATCAGCAACTAATTCAAAGGCAGAATCTTCCTAATTCTTTCTTTGTTACAATGTTTCAATTTTTCAAAGTTCTTGCTTTATTGTATCAATTTCCATGCAATTTCAAGAAACAAGAGTTTTTTAAAAGAAAAACAAGTTGAATTTAACTGAGATGGCACTCTTTATTGTGCAAAGTCTTCACTCCCTCTTTTCTTTTTTCTTCTCTATTATTCAGAGCTTTTTAAACCACAATTTTCCAACAAGAAAAAGATCAAGTCCAGTTGATATTAAATTTCCTCTTTAACCGTCTATAGTTCAGCTTTATTAGTGCCAGTATAAAATCAAAGTATAATTATCCAAGTTGATTATATAGTTTCTTCTCCAGCTTCTACCTTTTGTGGTTTTGAAGCCCCGATGCTATCAAAAGCAATTCACACCTTTTTTTTTTCTCTTTCTCTTCGCTACTTAGATCCTTTCTTAAAGATTCTTTGAAATGTTAACCCTCGGGGTATCTTCCATTTGATTATACCATCCCGTTCCTCCTGCTGTTTGCTTCTTTCTCTCTCTCCTGCACAATCTTATTCCAGTCTAATCTTTCCCTTCAGGTTAGCCATTTTAGACCACTGCTTCAGCCATCTTTGGGAGGAAGCAATTGCCAAGCTGGGGAGGGGATTTGCGACTCCCCTCCACCCAGCTGACGGTCTCCCCTTCCTCTTCCACCCCGATGAGGTAGCTTCTGCCCCAAATTCAAAAGATTGGGGCTCTCTGATGCCAAAGCATGAACCAAAGATGCACACGATTGCGGTCAGCGGTCCATCTTTGGGGAAGCTCAAAACAGGAAGTCCCCAATGACAAAATTTTTGAAAGTTGCTGGGATGACTTGTACAAAATCATCTTGAAACTTGCATGAGTATGGATAGATTGAATTCTAGGTTTTTCTTGTCCTAGGCCAGTGTTTCACTCACTAGATTCGTGTTTCTCAATCTTGATAGCTTTAAGATGTCTGTAGTTTAATTCCAGAATTCTGCAGCCATCAATTGACAAAATTCCATATCCAGATAAAAATTTTTAGTGGGCTAAACTTTTATTAGTTCTCCTTAATATGTTTCATGCTTATCAGATTTCCTACCTATTCTTCCCAGGTAATAGATATAATTCTGCTTTCCTACCTATTTTTCCTAGATAACAGGTATAATTCTATAATGTAGTTATGGTTGTACTCAAGGAGTTCTCCTTTTTCCAATCTAATCCAATTTGCATACTGGGACATAAAGGAGAACTGTCAACATGAGAAAATACAGTCCTATAAATATCCTAACTGGAATGAATTGAAATCATTATTTTGGCCATAAGAAGCACAATTTCTGTTTGTTGAAAAATATGTGCTTACATTAAAGTCTCAGAATAACTGGAATCCACAAGACAATCTTTAAAATTCCTTCCAATAAGAACTAACCTGCAGATGTGGTTTTAGCACTGAGAAACAAATAAACAAAAATTGTATGAATGTATTGTCTTATTGTGGCATATATGTTCTTTAAAATTAGAGGTTTACAGCCGCCTTTCATTTGGACATACTGAATGGTTCTGTAGAGATTTCTTGTGACTAAAGCATTTCTGAAAGGTGCCCAGTATCTAAGCAATGAACAAATATTATTACTTCTGGCACTGTAATCCATAAACAAGGTCAGCTGTTATCTAAATACACCATGACAAATATGACTTTTCTCCTTAGATCATATATGGTTTTCTAAGATAATAATTAAAAATAACCACCTCCATTTTTGCTTTTGTTGTGGCTTTTTTTGTTGTGTACTTAATTTTTTTTACTTCACTGATATGATTGCATCATACCATTCCTTAAATGGGTGCTTTTTATTACGAACTTTTGATGCAATTCAGTCATAGGACTAATCCAAGGTAAAATTTGTTTATCTGAAATTTAGAAAAGCAAAGCAGAGCAAAGCAAAGCAAAACAAAACACTGGAAAGGCTTAAGGCTTTGAAGGTAAAATTCAGTAAAACATGAGACCTAATTCATTACAACTTTTCATTATGGTCTGGGAAGAAGGAAAAATAGCTTACTTCTAAATGTTTACTTGGAAATGAAGTACTGTAATGGCATTTTATTCCCAAGAAAGCATATATGGTACGATAAATCTTTTACTTTAAAACTATTATCTAATGGTCAAATGTATAGGTAAGAAATCAATGTGCATATGCCAGTATTTGTGGCTAAGCAAAATTTAATGAATTTTAATGCAGAAATATTTGGAAATATAATTCATGCTTCAAAAATGAGTTGGAGGAAGCATTTTAGACTCTAGGTATCTGTCAGCTCTTACTTTTAAAAGCCTGACTTTTTAAAGTTTCTGGATGTGAAACAATCTGTCTCTTTTTCCTTCTTTTTCATCCCTTGAGTTTTAATTAAATGCTTTGAATGTTAGCCAATTCCTCACTTCCATATGAGGAAATCAATGGTCATATGAAAAAAAAAAGGAAAATGAAAAGAAAAAAAAAGCACCCTAGGAATAATTCCCCAATTCCATTTCAATATCTCTCATTTTCTAAAGCAGATTTATGTAGTATCTTTACAAAACATTGATTGAGTAACTTTATTTAAATTTGAATACCAATTCCAAACTATTTATTTAAGGTTATTGAAATCCGTGATGTTCATTTTGCTTAGACTAGATTCTGATATACAGTATGAATGAAACTGAAGTAGCCTCCTTCAAAATTATTGGGAACTTAAATGTAAACAAATTATAGGCAATGTAAATAGTGATTATTCCAGTGCTGTTTCCGAGCTGAAATGGTTCTCTAATTATAGCAATTTTTCTGATAAAAGATTTAAGCACTAAAATTACACTGATCCTGTGTGCTTCGGTATGTTGGTTCCAATTACTTTTTGGACCAGAGATGAGATAGCTTTCCAAATATTTTTTTCTGAGGTGAGTCCTTAAGATTGTGAGGCCTATGGACCATAGTAACTACTTAGCAACTGGGTCATGATGATTTCTAGCAATCTCTTCTGTTCTCTCATGAGATGGCTATCAAACACTGCATCCAGTTTGTTTATCAACATGCTTACAATGTAATAGTGCAAATGCCTGAAACTTCAGAGATGTGAAAAGCATAATTTAAGAGTTTTCAAACTACAGTTAGAATGGAGCTAGATATGGGAGAGTCCCAAAAATGTCCTCTGATCAATGAAAAACCCTTCTAACATCCAGATATCATTACTAAGTGCCATGTCTCATAAAGATTAGAATGTCCCTTCCTCTCCTTTATAGCTATTTGTCAACATCAAAGCAACATGTAAATACTGAAAACAGATCTATCTCTGATGGTTCTTTTTCATGCCATAATCTGGTTACATCAAGGTCACAAAACACAAATTTGGAAGGAACTAGAGGTCCACTGAGCATTTGTGGGAAAAAAACAAACAGGAGAAGCTGATAATAAGTTGAAACTTCAGCAAGCAACCCTTTAAGAGAGCCACTCAGAACAGCAGTTTTTTCCATGATGGCACAATTTTTTTGTACAGCATATCATACTTTTTTGGAAAGAGATTATTTTTATTTAAAAATTTAAAGTAATGAAAAGAATAATGCAGGCAGATTTTGTGTCTAATCTCTTTTGATAGAATACCTTTCATTGGTCTAACGATTGCTCATTTAGTACTGTGAGAATACATAATGCTTTACTGAATAATAAATGGAAATAAATTAGATGCCAGTCCAAATAAACATAAAATCCCACTTGTATGTTATGGGATATAATGCTTAGAGGAAATTACAGGGAAGGAACTGACCATAAAGGAAAAATGTGTTGCTAAGCAAGACAGTTAAGTGATATTTGCTCCATTTTATGACTTTTCTTGCTACAATTGTTAAGTGAATCACTGCAGTTGTTAAGTTAGTGACATGGTTGGTAAATGAATCTTGTTACCCTACTGCTTGCTGGAAAGTCGCAAAAGGTGGTCACATGATCCCAGGACACTGCAATGGGCATAAATACATGTTAGTTTTGATCATGTGATCACAGGGATGCTGCAATGGTTGCAAGTGTGAAAAATGATCATAAATCATTTTTTCAGTGCTGTTGTAACTTTGTTACTAAATGAATGGTTGTAAATCGAGGACTACTTGTAAGTGTAACTGGTTACAGTGGAATTACACCTAATTGAATATAGGATTGCAAGGTTAGCCTATGAATCTATGAGATTTCTTTGATTATTTCTTTGGATATGTTGAGAAGTTCCAAACAATACTGATATTGCTCTTGAGCTCCATAGGGCTCACGGAGATTACAGGTATTGTAAACAATGTGTGCATTCTGTTTTCTTATGAAAGGAGAAGAGATTAGATACTTGCCTCTCCTTTGCAATTATAGTCAGTAACCATAATAATAAATTCTTCACTATTTTGTAAAATACAGAGAGACTAATCTGAATCATGGTGGCACAGTGGTTAGAAAGCAGTACTGCAGGCTAATTCTAATGACTGCCAGCAGTTCAATTTCCACTGGCTCAAGGTTGACTCAGTCTTTCATCCTTCAGATGTCTGTAAAAGGAGGACTCAGATTGTTGGGGACAATATGATGACGTAAACTGCTTAGAGAGAGCTGTAAAGCACTATGAAGCAGTATATAAGTCTAAGTGTTGTTGCTATCAGGATTAGGAGAAACAAATCTCTCTGAAAGTTTATAGTTTCAAGCTACCATGCTAAACAGCAAATAAAACATTACTGGGGGTTGAGCTGCTACAACTCTTTAAAAGTAAAAAGAAGTGTGGGGGGATTAAATGGGATTTGTTAGTTACTTAATTTCCTCTCTGTTTTTTAAGAGATAAAACCCAAAACAAAGAATGGAAAAAAAAAACCCCAACCCTTTCCTTTCCCCTTTCCCACAGGCTAGCAGAAGTATTAAATGAAGGCAACATAAATTAGGAGAATTAAAATTGATCCTGCCTGTTCTTTTCTAATGGCTGTTAAACCAAAAGGAAGAGACCATATGGGATTGTTGAGTTGGGGAATCTCTCAAAGAACAGTTTTCCAAAGCTCCCATAAATTTGGCAATACCATTATGTTTCATTACTTAAAGTTCTAGATGTCAGTATGTGCTGTATAGCCATCTTTATTGTGAGAACAATGAATGGGTCACCCAATCATTTATTAATATGACATGCTATAAAAAGAATATTATTTTAAGCATATTTCTCCCACCTTACTCCATATTGGAATTTACCTGCATAATATTGGCTAAGTGATTGAGAGCATGGACTTCATCTTCATTGCGGGGGGTAACACGGTAAATCTTTTCCCTAAAGAAAATAGCAGAAAGACATTCCTTATAACAGAAAATCCATTGTGCTGTTCTGAAATGTTCTGAAATATTATTTGTGTTTTTACTTACCGATCAAATCTGTGAACTGTTACTTCAGCAAAAGCTGAAGAGGCACCTATGAGAAGCAGTAAAGGCCACATCTTACTTCTCTTGTGAAATGGTGAGGTGGCAGTGGAATTTTTGCTTGCTTTTATAGTACCATGTCTGTTATCTTTCTCAAACCCAACTGTGAAAACAAAATAATTTTCCATTGATTAATTTCCTGATCTTGGTTTGTTTAATAGAATATTTTTTAAGATAAGGCTCACCTGTGGAAATAGACAAGAAAATCTCACATGGAAGACATAAGAGGGTTATTTTCATACCAAAAAAAGTAAACCTCGTAGCTCTAAATTTGAGCAGGGAACTTTTGAACTAATGAAAATTATACATAAATTTAAAGATTTCAGGATTTCTTCAGCAGACTGACTGAGGGAGAAGTGGGAGTGGAAAGGAAAAAAAACTGACTAAGAAAAGGAGTTTGCCCAGTTTTCATGAGACAATAAGCATGTATGCCAATGGATTACATTTTATTAGTTGCAATGTTGTTCTCACAGTTATTAAAGTGGATTATTCCCCTCCCTTTTGAAAATAGAAATCTATATAAAATTGAATAGGATTTATTTTAACTAACCTTCCTCAAGAAAAACACACATCTGTGGATCACATATGGTACTGAGTCATAGTGTGCTTAACTATTTTTCTTGAACCCATAACTGACTCGGTTCACATGAATGCCCTAATGCATCATCTACAAATCATATTCACACATAAATACCACATTTATAATTCTGGGCATTAAATACATCCTGAGATACCTGACAGTGTACCGCACACATGCCTGTACAGCAGATATTTTTGTAAGCTCCTAAATTTTACCTCAGGGCTAATGCGAGAGCTCCTGTGGTTTTAAGGGTTAGAAGACTTCAACCTTCATTGTCTGGGGAAGCTAAAGAAGGTAGAGAAGGTGTGAGGAATTTGTGGAAGTCACAGCAAACATGCAGCAAATCATACAGGTTGCTAAGTTTTAGATTTACTTTTCAGCTGTAATTTATTTTCTGGTAATCCAAATCTATGTTTGATCATATTACTGTTCTTTAAATTCATACCACTTATTATTTTTACAAGGTGGGAAGACCATTATCTCCTGTAGGTGCTTCATGGCTCCAAATGACTTAAGAAACAGTGTTTTTCCTCAGTGCATGGTGTCAGTGAATTACAAAGTGGTAACAAGGGTCATAGAGGTAAATATTCACTTGCGGAATGCTACAGGGATCATTGCTCCCATGATTTTAAATGTCTACCTATGCACAAGTTTTGGACGAAGTATAGCAATATACTTATGATACTCAATTATATATTGCCCACTGGGAGTACGTTGGGATATAATAGAAGTCTTGAACCAGGGACTGGAGACTGTAAGGGATTGGATGGAGAGAAAGAAACTGAGATTGAATCTTAGCAGGGTGGAGGTGCTTTTTGTCCTGAAACCATTAGGTACTTTGCCTGCTTCAATGATAGTTTTGCAATATTTAATAGTTTAAATTAATGAAATTAAATTAATTTAATTAAGCAATAGCACTTAGACTTATATACTGGTTTACAGGACTTTACAGCACTTTCTAAATGGTTTACAGAGCCATCCTATTGCCCCCAACAATTTGGATCCTCATTTTACCCACCTTGGAAGGATGGATAGTTTGTCAGCTACCTCTTTTGACCAACTAAACCTGGAGTTTGACCAACTAAACCTGGAGATTCTATGAACTATGATAAACTGACAATGTGGTATTAAACATTTTTAATGTGAAAAATGATACAATTTTCTTCTGACTTGTACAGATGGTATACGTCTTAACAAAATATCAGATTAACAGAGTTGGAAGAGACATTGGATATCTTTTAGTCCAATCCTCTGCTCAGTTAGTATTCTGGACAAATGGATGTCTAATCTCTTCTTTAAAAACCTCCAGTGAAGGTGCAGTATTGCCAAAATTAAAACTGGACAATCTGTAAACAGATTGGCTTTTAAATTAGCAACTATTTCATCTTTCTGGGATTCACTCGAAATCTATTTTTCCCTATCCAGATCTTTATAGCCTCCAGACTATGGGTTAGGGACTTCTGAAACAATAGCTATCATAATTAGCTGAAGAACAGCCACATAAGTAATAGAAGCTTCATTTCTTTTGCTCCAACATCAACTGCTCACTGCAGCTGAAGTTTTCTCCATGTTTTGAGGTTTTTTGGGGAATATAACAATACTAATGTATCATTCCAAACATTCCGGAATTGTAGTTGGAGATGCTCACATTTCTCAGAATGATTTGTGACTGCCTTGTTGTGAAATGATGTTGCATTCTTCTCAAAGAAGTCCATGGTGGACAGCTGCAGAAAACTTTGGAAAAGCACCAGATATTTCTGAAATGCTTAAGAAGCAATGAGATATGGTGGAAACATGCTATGGGGAGAGATTTGTGTTACAGTAACTTGTGGAGGGCAGTCAATCAAGAGGTTAGTGTTTCTTTTTTGATGGCTTTTTTTAAAAAAAAATCACTTGCAAGACTGATTAAAGTAAACAGAAATCCTACCTTACTGGAAATCTTGAAGAAATTTATCCCTATTCCAAATAATTGGGGATGATTTCTTCACCTTCTCTCAAGGAAATATCAAATCAGAGTTTACTCACAAATCATCATGCCTGACAAAAATTTTTCAAATCACTGATGTTTATGGTTATTTAGAAGAATTCCTATTATCAACTACATATGGCTTTACTGCTGATGCATAAGAATAGAATAAAGTAACAGGGTAGGAGGGGACCTTGGAAGTCTTCTAGTCCAAACCCTGCTTAGGCAGGAAACCCTACACTACTTCAGACAATTGACTATCTAACATCTTTTTAAAAACTTCCAGTGTTGGAGCATTCATAATCTCTGAAGGAAAGTTGTTCCACTGATTAATTGTTCTAACTGTCAGGAAATTTCTCCTTAGTTCTAAGTTGCTTCTCTCCTGAATTAGTTTCCACCCATTGCTTTTTATCCTACCCTCAGGTGCTTTGGAGAATAGCTTGACTCCCTCTTTTTTTGTGGCAGCCCCTGAGATATTGAAACACTGCTATTATATAATTGTTTATAAATTATGTTAATGTTTATTGAGGTTTCAGTGAGGGATGCTATAGTTATTATTTTCCAATGTTTATAGCAAATTCTGTAGAATTTAAATGTTGGGAGATGATGTGTAAAGTTTCTGACAATAGTATGGGCCCTGCTCAAACAGTACTTTAATGCTATGTCCTGAATAGAAGGAAGTGAACTTCCAATAATTTTTCTGTTGTCCTCACCACTCTCTGAATGGCCTACCTGTCTGAGGCAGTAATATTTCTAAACCAAACAGTAATACAAAACAACACAATGCTTTCAATAGATCATGCTATATGTTGATGGTAATGACCTTGTTAGAAATCTTGAGTCTGGACATGAAAGCTCTCAAAATAGGGATGTCTTTATAGAGGGGATTTTTATCCTAGAGCAGAATATATACAAGCGGAACAGAATTACTTGCCCTGAGAATTATTTGCCAATTGCCATCACATATCCTGTAGATAAATTGTTTTCAAATCAAAAAGTATCATGTTTCTAATTCCATATCAGAAAGAAAAAGGAAGGAAGAAGTACCTTTCAGTTTTCAGAGGTTGTAGGAAAACATTTCACTACAAGTACAAAACCTTGACCCATGGCATAACCTGCTGTTTTGCGTTTGGTAAGGGAGAGATTTTCAGTGTTGAATTGTCAAAACTCATCACTGATAAGATAAGAAATGGCAGCTTATTATTATTTTTATAGCATTGCTCTTGAATGTACTCCAGAGGCCTCTGAGAGTTCTTTGAAGAGGCTTGTATGTTGCTTAGGGGAGACCTCTCTACTTTTGTATTATTAACAGAATCTCATTTCATTTCAGCTCAAACAACACTTTATCTTTCTAACTTCAGAGTTTGGAGACCAAGATTGCCTATTTTAAGCCCATGTCACAGATGCAAACGGATGCAAAGAGGACGTAAAACGGACAAAAAAGCTTGCCATCTGTTGGAAAACGCGATGTACTCACTGCCTCCGTTTTGCTTCCTCTCTATCCGTCCAGCATCCGTTTATTGACGTTTCATCCGCTCAGAAAGTTTTGAGCTGCCCAAAACTTTTGCGCGGAAAATGTATCCAGTTCGTCCGTTCTGCATCCGCTTCGCATCCGCTACACATCTATTATGCATCCGTTATGCATCCGCTATATCCGCTAGGCATCTGCTGTGCATCCGCGCAACTCCATCCGCTCCAGCGGTAAACGGACGCAAGGAAGAAGCGGAACGGACGCAAAACGGATGCAGAACGGATGCCTAGCGGATGCAGAATGGAAACAAAGCATTTAAAATGGAAAAAACGTGCACAGAGGGGACCTATCTCGGATATTAAGGATGTCTAGAGGATGCCTAGAGGATGCCTAGTGGAAAACCTATATTTCCTATAAAAAGGGGGAGCAACTCATCTGCATCTCACTTTCAGAACAGCAGCCCAGCGGTGCAGACCTCTGCAGCCTTCATCTGCCTCTTCCTCTTCCACAGCATCCAGTCATGTCCACCGTGGATTGTAACAAAGTCCTTTCAGCAGCCACCATCGTTCTGCAACAGTGCGAAGCCATCTGCAGGCTCTGTGAACACTACTGCGAGAAGAAAAAGAGGCAGCCAAAAAGAGTCTGGGTCCAAAGATGATTCGCCAGAAGAGCAGAGGACGGACTGTACAACAAGCTGATGGTGGAGCTCAGGAATGAAGACTCTTGTGCATTCCAGAACTTCATGAGGATGCCTCCATCCATGTTTGACGAAGTTGTGCAGCAGCTGACACCCAGGTTGACCAAGGTAAACACCAGTTTCCGGCCCAGTCTGGAACCTGGGCTCAAGGTGGCACTCACTCTGCGCCACCTGGCCTCAGGGACCACCTACAGGATCATGCAGTACGGCTGGAGGGTGCCATCCAACACCATCAGCATTGTGGTCAGAGAAGTGGTGCAGGCCATCATCGAAGAATACAAGGAGGAGCTCCTCCAGTACCCCTCCACTGAAGAAGGATGGAAGAAAGTTGCAGAGCAGTGGTATCAGAAGTGGAACTTCCCACACACCGTTGAAGCCATAGATGGCAAGCATGTGGCCTGCAAAGCTCCACCCAACTCAGGTTCCACTTATTTCAACTCCAAGGGCTTCTTCAGCATCATCCTCTTCGCCATGGTCGATGCTGACTACAAGTTCAAGTACATCGTTGCTTCAGGCAACGGCTCATCTTCAGATGCCCAGGTATACAACGCCAGTCACCTCAAGGAGGAGCTGGAAGGCAACCTCATCGTGGGCTTCCCAGATCCAGAACCCCTGCCCAACAACACACAAGATGTGCCCTACTTCATCGTGGGGCATGACGCCTTCTCCCTCACAACCTACCTCATGAAGCCCTACACCTCCAGACTCCTCACCCGTGAAGAGAGGATCTTCAACTACAGGCTCTCCAGGGCAAGGCGGGTGGTGGAGAACGCCTTTGGCATCCTGGCCAACAGGTTCCAGGTACTTCTCACCACCATGCAGCATTGCCCAGAGACCGTGAGGAGTATCATGGAAGCTTGCTGCATCCTGCACAATCTCATGTGCACCCACTATCCAGTGTTGCAGAACAGGCTTGTGGACCTCCAACAAGGCAATGGGGACATGGAGCCTGGGGAATGGAGGGAAGGGCAAAACCTGATCGACACTGAAGATGTGCAAGGCCCCAACAGAGCCTCATGTGAGGTGAAGAAGCAGCGCAACCTCCTGAGACACTGGTGCAACTCCCCAGCTGGAGCAGTGGAGTGGCAAGACAGGATGGTAGATGCTTAATGGATGCTTCCTTCAGCCTGTCTTATCACATGGATGAGATTGGGCCATGTATGTTTAGTTGGCCTATAATGAACAGGGCGTTTAATAAAGAGTTGTGTTTATGTTGACATGTGTGGATAATTATTTCATTATTATTGATAATAAAGGGCCATAGGTGTGGCACCTGGGAGGGTGGACCACACAGTCCCACTATGCTTGCACTGGAGGTTTATCTATCCCACTGTTATCCTAACCCATCCCACAGCTATTACCCATCCCACAGGTATCCGAACCCACTGCTATCCTTACCCATCCCACAAGCATGCAACAACGCGTCCGTGTTATCCGCTCCGGTTATGCAAATTTTTGCCCCTTTTGAGAGCGGATAACAACGGAAGGAACATTTTGCTCGTCCGTTGTGTCCTTTTTGCATCCGTTGGGCAGTGTGACATGGGCTTAATTAACTTCATGGAGATACTTTATTTTCTCCGACTCACTGTGTATCACAATAGCAATCTGTACTAAGCAATCTGTACTAAGAATACCCTTGTGGCCATAGGTGCCATTGTGTCTGTTTTCTTCTGACCAGGGTGTAAGGACTCCTTCCTTTTTAATACTTCCTATATTAAGATTCCACATAAGAATTTTGCTCACACTTCAGATACTTATTTTATGATTTATCAGGGGTAGGTTTTTTTTTTTTGTAGGTTGCCCAATCCTAACAGATCAATCGTCTATATATCCATACTATATTTAGACACCGTCTGCAAAGCATTGAAAACATTTAAATAAACATTCTGCAATAAAATTAACCTGTTGTAAAATGGCTGCCCAAATAAGGGCGTTATAATATTTTCAAGACTAATGAGATGAGCAGAGAATTGCTGAGACCTTGAGTTAACAGAATTATGCAATTGCTATTACGGCTTTATTTTCAAAGAATTGTGCAATAAATCATATAAACAAAAACTGGGCCCACATTATTTTGCAAATATTTTATTAATCACAGTAAATGGGATGTGTCTATCATCTCTTAGGGATATTGGCTTTGATGCTTTGTACAGATTACATGATACTAGTAGTAGTTACATTCTACATTTCATTGGTAAGGATATTCTGGGGTTTACACATTGTGTTAAAATATGAATTAATTATCCATGGTTTATTAAATAAGTCACTTTTTGCTAAACTCAATATGGTTGTTGTGAGTTTAGGATTGAGTTTAGCAAATGGTGGTTTATTTAATAAACCATAGATAACTAATTCATAATTTGACACAATATGTAAATCCAAGAAGAAATCCCATGACATTTTAAACTAAAGACATAAAAACCATTAAATAGTTTCATAAATATGGAAACACAACCATTTAGTTTTTTGTGATAATTATGTTTTAAGCTTTTGAAGGTAGAATGAAATTTTTCTTCATGACTGTGTAAGGGAAATATGGTTTTGCTATATTGTATAAATCCTGATTATTTTAGAAGCTATTTAAGCAGTATGAACTTTTGTATACCCAAGTTCACTAAAGCAATTTTCCTAAATCAGTACCATTCAGATGTATTTCAATTCCAACAATCCCGAGCTGGCATTGGAGAAGGCCAAAATAACTCTATTATTAAAAATACCATGCATAGAGATGTATTTATCATAAGGTTAGTTTGAACTCCTAGGGGTGAATGTGCAATTCCAGTAATGAGACAATGTGAGCTTTGTGCAAACACACAACATTGTAATTAAATTCTTACCATCAGCAAGATTACCAAATCTTCAATGTCTCAGTGATTTTCTACATAGCAATAAGGGCATTGGATCTTTAAGCAGGAATTGCCACTGCATATTTTTTTTTCAGGACATAGTCTGAGGATCTCATTGGAGTATATTATTAGCTTATCCAACCTCCCACCTTTAGTTATGTCATATGGTGTATGTAGCCATTTAAAAATTAACCTTCATATCAGCCTAGGTATCATAGAATGGAAAGAGATTTTGTTATGGAAATGCTACCAATGATGGAGAAAGGGAGGAAAAAAGAGACTTACTCTGATGGACTGCTTGTTCTCTGAGCTCAGCTGCAGCCAACAAAGGCAAGTGCTGATTGGTTGTCAATTTTATATGAGCTGTATAAAGTCATACATTTAGGTCCATTCTCATGGCATCATGAAGTCTGCAATTGGTAATCTAGGAAAGTCCCAGATACATTTTAAATAAAATCAGAAGACTTGAGAGATGAAACATTTGAGAATTTTGACTTTTTGTCCTAAGGACCAACCTGATCATGGATTAAATGGGCTATCCACTGGTAATAGGAATTCTACTGTCTAAAAAGTATAGAGCCAATCCAGCATGCACTTTCATACTTATCAAATTACTACATATTTAGTATGCTCTGGGTAGGCTTTATTATGTTCCATGTAGAAGGGTTTGCAATTAATTCTTCCCTATCATTGTTTAATGCTCATTACCTTATTAGGTAGATTCCATAGGCATGTAAACACATAATTGAAACAATTGCACGTGATTATATTTCTTTGCATGTATTACAGTTTCTTGCAGAGTAAATTCTTAGCAATTCCCTTGCTTTTTTAAGGGCTATGAGAAGCCTGGAAGTAGTAAAAGGTGAAAATGTTATGTGTAATACTTTTTTAAAAATTAATAAATTGTATGAAAACAATTCCAGAGCTTCCAGGAAACAAACTGGCTTCCCTTGTGTCTCTTTGGAAATCCTAAAGAAAATGTAATAAATATCAAATACATTTTAAGAAATCACTAGGGATTGCAATAGGAGGAAAGGGAGATATCAAACCTTTTCCTCAGGATATTGGTGGGGTGGGGAAATTCTAAATTATCTCCAAATAAAAACAAGCTTTTTCTTGAAGGAGTAATGCTATGCAAAACACCATGAAAACTAATCTAGCATATGGCAGTTTATTACCCTATCACTAATAATAATCTTTAGTTTTGGGGGAAGATAAAGGACCTATATACACTACATATATCTACAGCCTGTTAATAATGTACTAATCTATGGAATTGTTTTTTAATATTTGCTTTCTGGGTTGATTTTAGTAAGGCTGCTAGGGCTTTAATTGTAGACACAGGTATCCAAGAGTAAGTCTCATATAGTCCTTGGTTTATTTTCAATAAATGTTAAAAATAGCCCTGCTGGATCAGGCCAAGGGCTACTTTAGTCTAGCATTTTGTTTTGTCACAGTGGCCAGCAAGCAAAAAAGCTCATATCCTATTCCACATTTGCAAAAATTTGAGTCTAAGTTTGAATAATATGCTAGGCTAACATGTGGTTGGCTACTTTATGTTTTCCATGTTTCAACCCTGATTTGACTGGTTTTCAAGATTTTGATTCCCAGGGCATGTTAAAGCAAGTTAGTCTTTTCTATGTCAGGTCATGGTGCATTAAGAAGAAATTTTTTCAGAATTGGAAGGAATTCAACCAAATTGTGTTAGGTTTACAGTAGAAATGAACATTTGGTCATGTCCTTGGGACTCTGATTTGGAGTTTGAATTTCCTCTTTATTTTGTCTGTGTTATTTTTGATCAAAAGGTTGCTTTGCAGCTCTTGTAGATATTTATATATAGATATAGATACAAATCTGAGATTTGTGACTGACTGCCTATTTGAATTTCAGCATCTGGCAATTAAGACACATATTGGCCTTGCTTTATCAGAAAATTGATTGTTACAAAATTGACAATGAAATCCACCTTCAAACTGATCTTATGAATTCTGTGCAAAGACTTATCATTAAAAGCAAGGTGAAATTATTGACCCAAATTATTTGCTAACAACTGCACTTTTTCTTGGGGCTGTAAAATTTTGTTCATATTGTATAAAATTAGTATAAGATTGCAGTGTTCATAAATTTTTCGTATCAATAAGCTTTCCACATTTTTTCAGTACCAGGTTTATAAAATCTCCTTGAAGAGGATAGAAACAGAAGATGACTCATTTTGTCCTAAGTTGAAATTTCTTCACCTAGTTCACCATAATTTACAACTCTGTTTTGTTTTCTGTGCTAGCTGGCCTTCACAGATGATGTAAATTACAAAAGGCCTCTTCACTGTCTGTTGTTTTTGATCTGGCGGCATGATAACATTAATTGCAAGAGAAGTACCTTCAACTCCAGATAGTTTTAACATGTGATAGGTGACCTTTTGCAGGAGGCAGTTTTCAAACTAACTTGAGCAGTGGGTCAGCCAGCACTGCAGGCTCTTGATCAGAGGATTTCTTTTTAAAGGCAAGTAAAAAGCAATTGGTACTGCTTGTAAAGAGATTCATTTCAATGACTTCATCATCCACAGAAGGCAAGCCTGAAGAAAGATCTTCAAGGCTGAGTTCATGCCTCCGTGAAAGAAATGAATATAGGCTCAAAACTCTTGCAAAAAAACCAAACAAGCATCTTAGCATCTGCTAAGTAGACAGTCAAGTCAAATTGGTGGACATGGCTATGTAATCAATGAACCAACCCTATTTGATGTAATTGTCACTTGCATATTAAAGGCAAACAGAGGTTTTATCAGGCACTTGTGCTTGATCAACCTAGAACTAAGCAACCTAGAACTAAGGAGAAATTTTCTAACAGTGAGAACAATTAACCAGTGGAATGGCTTGGCTTCAGAAATTGTGGGTGCTTCATCACTGGAGGTTTTTAAGAAGAGCCTAGCCAAATAGGTTCTCCTGTCTGAACAGGGGGCTGGACTAAAAGATCTCCAATGTCCCTTCCATTATTCTGTTATTTGTTACATCCTGTTTTTTGCCTACTTCCTTGCAAACATCCATTGTGAAACTGAATGGAATTATACAAACATACAAATTTTTTGCAAGATAAATATTAAAAACTAGGGTACATTATTGATGTAATTAACTTCCTAGGAAGAGGCAGCATCCAAGAGATAAAGAACCATATGTCTTACTGCAGAACTTACAGAATCTACAGAATATATATATATATGTGGAATATTAAAAAAATTCTGTCACAACAGTTTACATACAATTGTAACAAGCAAAATGATCTTCAAACCATCATAAATGCAAATTCGCTATCACATATATTAACTATAAGTTTTAATCCAATAATATAGGATTCTTTTCTTTAATAAGGATGTTCATTCAATTATTTCAAGGCCAACCCAAATAGTAACAGAAATAAATGGCATCCAATTATAAAACACCATTTAAAGCAGTTGTCATCAGAATAAGGAATAGTAGGAATTTGTGTACTGCATTTCAGTCAGCACTGTGTTATCTGGGAAATCAGTTGGACAGACCTGCCAACCCCTGATAAAGGAAAATCTGGAGACCCATGAAAAAAAATCTGGAGATTCTATAAAAAATAGTGAGATTCTATTTTTTTCCTGATCAAGATTAAGCAAACCCCTTTTCCATTGAGGAAAGTCATTAACAGTTTATTTAAATGTTTTACTTGTGTTCCCTGTTGTAAGAAGATGCAGCTTGCTTTCTTCTATTGAAAAATCATCACCTCTTTTTGCCATGTTTATACAATTGCGATCACTTTCCCGCACTGAACTTACAAAGACTACTGAGAAACTTGCATATAAGCCAACCCCCAAATTTGAAAAAAAAAAAAAAGTGTTTTAAATTCGGCGTGAGATTGAGGAGCCTTGTTGTGAGACTGTGAGAAATGACAAAAAATCGTGAGACTCACGGCAGAACCGTGAGAGTTGGCAGGGCTGGTTGGATGATATACCCTATTGCCTATTGATATTTGGAATAGAGACAAAGCAAGAGGAAGGGACTTATCATGAGTGATTTTGTGCAGAATTTTCTCAAAGTGAGAGCTAGCCTTGTTTGCAATTATTTTGTTTCATCCACCCACAAATTGTGCTGGAGTTTAAATTTTTTTTAAAAAAAAGTCTTCTGGGACCTACTGCAAGATTTATTTATTTATATGTGCAATTTCTATAACATTTATCCCAATCAAGTGATTCTGAATTCAGAGTTCCATTTCCTGTTCTGTCTCCAGCAAAAAATCCTCCAGAAGTCCCAGGATGAAATGAGAGATACTCTACCAATGGGTCACTTTAGACAGTGAGTTAGGTGGCATATAATACAGCACTAATAGAAGATATCAGTGAGGACAAACGTATATTAGAATTTCATACTGGAAAGTTGTTAAAGTTCTAAAAATAGGAGGAGTTTTGTGGGCAGCAGTTCCAATCTGGGGGTTAAGGTTACTTAAATCAGCATTTAAAATCCAACCAGATTCATATCAATATCTTTAACTTCTCTTTTTTGATGACATTTTGTTGGGAATTAAGGTAGGTGAGGGGAAACATGATAGAGCAATAAAATAATGCATTCTATGGAAACTATTAATAGGGAGTTTATTTCTTTTCATGCTGTTGCAACTGAAACATGATGGAGAAAATGAGGTTGATAACACAAAAATATTATTTTCACATAATTAAAGTATAGTATAGATGCCATTAAATAATAATGGCCAATAATCAACTGAGATAACAATGAGATTCACAAATTCACAAAGGATTTGACTACTAATATTGATGTCTGTTTATGCAGAGTATAGGTTGAGAACTTAAAGGCCCTGTCACATCGGCCGACAGATGCAAAACGTATGTAAAAAGGACACAGCAGACGAGAAAATGTTCCATCCGTTGTTATCCACTCTCAAAAGTGCCCCAAATTTGCACAAAGAGAACGGACAACAATGGAAAGGAACGGATGGGGAGAGGACGTAGCAAGGATGTTAAGCGGATGCTCCACAGAAGCCTAGCGGATGGAAGCGGATGGAAGCAGATGACACATCCACAGGGCTTCCGGGGGAGCACAGTGAAGCGGACGTGCAGCGGAAGGAACGGATGCAGAGCGGATGCGTAGCGGATGACGAGGATGCATCACGGACTCCTAGCGGATGCCTAGCGGAAGCAAAGCATTCACTGCGCATGCAAGGAGGATGCATTGCATCAGCCCTGCGGATATAAAAGGATGTAGCTCGTAAGCAGGTCACCATTCAGAGGAAAGACCTTCTGCCAGACACATCTCCAGCCAACAACCATGGGGAAGAAGAGGAAGCCTGTGCCTACTCCTGCCAGCCCTGGCAAGAAGGACAGGGCCACCATCCAACCCCCTGGCGCTGACTCTGCTTCTGCTGGGGCTTCTGCTGCTGGGACTGACTCTGCTGGTGCTTACTCTGCTGGTGCTGCTCCTGGTGCTGGTGCTTCTGCTGGTGCTTACTCTGCTGGTGCTTCTGCTGGTGCTTACTCTGCTGGTGCTGCTCCTGGTCCTGCTGGTGCTGCTGGTGCTGCTGGTGCTGCTGGTGCTGCTGTTGCTGCTGCTGTTGCTGCTACTGTTGGTGGTGGTGTGGAGGACCAGCCCCTAGAACCTCAAAGCCCTACTGATGAGGGCCCAGAAGGCCCTGCCAGAGGGAGGAAGAGGCAATCATGTGATAGGGAGAGGAGACAGTACTCCATCGAAGAGGAACATGAGGATGAGGTGCTCGAATGGCTGAGGGAGAACGAGTACCTCTGGAGGAAGGGACACAGGCTCTATCGAGACACCAAGCGGAAGCAGGCGGCTTGGAGAGAGAAGGCGGACAGCCTGGGCTACACTTCGGATGTCCTCCTGGGGTGGTGGAAGCACATGCACACCTGGTACGGGAAACTGCACCTCAAGAAGTCTGGCAAGGCTGTGGTCAAGCTCACCGACTGGGATACCTACGTGATGGCCAAGTGCAGCTTCTTGGAGGGTGAGGTCTGCCACTGAGGAGCAGCCCTTCTATCAACCCTCTCTCTCAGGCAGCCCACAGAGAGCCAGTCCTCTTCTGGCCAAGAGTCAGCTCTTGTGTCCAGGCAGGTATCTTTGGAGCGCTCCACGACAGAGTCCCCCCCGACAGCTGCACTCCCTGTGGTGGAGCATGTGGAGGACTCCCTGACGCAGTTGGAGCAAGGAGAGGCCGCTGCCACCAGAGACCAACCATACCCACCCCCAGCTCCACCTCCAAAGAAAGCAAGCAGAGAGCCAGACCGGAGGGACACTGTCCTGCTGGAGATCAGGGACACCATCAAAAGCAGCGAAGATCTCCTCTCTCAGCTGGTACACTCTGACATACCATCCTCTAACAGAAAGCCCTTCCTCACCTACATCAACCAGACCCTCATGGACATGTCCGAATCCCAGTACCAGGTGATCAAGGAGAGGATCACAGGTCTTCTGCACAACCCTCCAGGCCCAGCTGAACCTGCTCCCACCCAGTCCAGGTCTGCTCCTCCACCCCAGGTGATGTCACAGCCCTTCCAAGGCTTTCCACGGCCCCTCACCTACCAAGGCTATGGCTACCAGGAATTCCAGCAGCACAGGCAGCCCTTCCCAGTCCAGGCACAGGTTCATCACATGCCACTGGTGCCACCGATGCCACCGATGCCACTGATGCCACCCATGCCACAGCTGCCACTGATGCCACCGATGCCACTGATGCCTCACCTCGCTCACCTGCAGACCAGACAGCCCCACTACACTCCTCCTTCCTCCACCCCACAGCCAAGCCCGGCCTCAGAACATCTGTCATCGGTCTTGGGAGTGACACCCCATTGTCATGGAGGAAGGGGCTCTCAACATCACAGGACTGAGTCAGCTCTCTGAGAGCTTCCTCCACACACCATCCCCTGTTGTCGTCTCAGGGCCAGGCACCCCAATGGCACTTCAGACCAGCACTCCAGCCACTGCCACCTCCACAGCACCTGGACCCTCCACCCCTGAGACTATGGGCATGCCTCAGAGTGACTGAGAAGAGTGCCAGAGACTGGGTTGCTACCTGTTGACTTTATCTTTGCTTGGGACACTTTACTTGGGTCATTTTGCTTTTACAGTTTGTTATTAATAAAGTTTATCTTTGCTTCACACACTTGGTTCAGTTCTTTTAGTAAATAAAGTCTTGGTGGAAACTTTTAGAAATGGTTTAAGCCTTTGCATGCTTGTGGGATGGGTAAGGATAGCAATGGAATGGGAAGGGATACCTGTGGAATGGGTAATAGCTGTGGGATGGGTTAGGATAGTAGTGGGATGGGCAGGGATACCTGTGGGATGGGTAATAGCTGTGGGATAAATAAAGTGCAAGCATAATGGAACTGTATGTTCCACCCTCCCAGGTGCCACATCTATGGCCCTTTATTATCAATAACAATTTAATCATTCATCAACACATTTCAACATAAACACAACTCTTTATTAAATGCCCTGTTCATTGTAGGGCCACTCAACATACATGGCACAATCTCATCAGTGTGATGAGAAAGGCTGAAGGAAGCATCCATTAAGCATCTACCATCCTGTCTTGCCACTCCACTGCTCCAGCTGGTGAGTTGCACCAGTGTTTCAGGAGGTTGTGCTGCTTCTTCCCTTCATGTGAAGCTCTGTTGGGGCCTTTTGCACATCCACAGTATCTATCAGGTTTTGCCCTTGCCTCTATTCCCCAGGCTCCATGTCCCCATTGCCTTGTTGGTGGTCCACAAGCCTGTTCTGCTACACTTGGTAGCGGGGATTGTGCATGAGATTGTGCAGGATGCAGCAAGCTTCCACGATGTTCCTCATGGTCTCTGAGCAATGCTGCATGGTGGTGAGAAGTACCTGGAACCTGTTGGCCAGGATGCCAAAGGTGTTCTCCACCACCCATCTTGCCCTGTAGTTGAAGATCTTCTCTTCATAGGTGAGGCATCCGGAAGTGTAGGGCTTCATGAGGTAGGTTGTGAGGGAGAAGGCGTCATTCCCCACGATGAAATCGGGCACATCTTGTGTGTCCTTGGGTAGGGGTTCTGGATCTGGGAAGCCCATGATGAGGTTGCATTCCAGCCCCTGCTTGAGGTGACTGGTGTTGTATACCTGGGCATCTGAAGATGAACCGTTGCCTGAAGCATCGATGTACATGAACTTGTAGTCAGCATCAACCATGGCGAAGAGGATGATGCTGAAGAAGCCCTTGTAGTTGTGATAAGTGGACCCTGACTTGGCTGGAGCTTTGCAGGCCATGTGCTTCCCATCTATGGCTCCAACGGTGTGGGGGAAGTTCCACTTCTGATACCACTGCTCTGCAACTTTCTTCCAGCCTTCTTCAGTGGAGGGGCACTGGAGGAGCTCCTCCAGGTATTCTTCGATGATGGCCTGCACCACTTCTCTGACCACAATGCTGATGGTGTTGTGTGGCATCCCCCAGGCATACTGCATGTTCCTGTACGTGGTCCAGGAGGCCAGGTGGCGCAGAGTCAGTGCCACCTTCAGCCCAGGGTCCAGGCTGGGCTGGAAGTTGGTGTTTGCCTTGGTCAACCTGGGTCTCAACTGCTCCACAACTTCGTCAAACATGGCTGGCGGCATTCTCATGAAGTTCAGGAATGCACAAGGGTCTTTGTTCCTCAGCTCCACCATCAGCTTGTTATACAGTCCGTACTCGGCTCTTCTCACGATCCATCTTCGGACCCAGACACTTCTTGGACGCCTCCTTTTCCTTGCGTAGAACAGGTGAAAGAGCCTGTAGAGGGCTTCACACTGTTGTAGAATGATGGCGGCTACCAAAAGGAGTGTGCGACGATTCATGGTGGAGATGACTGGATTCTGTGGAAGAGCAAGAGCAAGATCAAGGCTGAAGAGGTCTGCACCCCACGTCTCCTGGACTGAAAGCGAGATCCAGGTGATTTCTCCCCCTTTTTATAGGAAATATCATTTTTCCACTTGGTGTCCTTCTGCGTCCTCTAGATATCCTGCAGACATGCTAAATATCCAAGATACGTTCCCTATACGAACGTTTTTTCCGTTTTAATGCTTTATATGCGAGCTGCATCCACTTTCATCCTTTCTACGTCCGTGCTACTAACGCTGCGTGTCTGTTCTTTGTCTGTTTCACTCCTCCCTGTGCCCGTTTTCCGCTGGAGTGGATGCGCAGCGGATACCTAGCGGATATAGCGGATGCGTAACGGATGATGATGGACATATAACGGATGTTCCCCATATGCGTATCGGATATAGAATGGACGCGTTGGATACTTTATCTGCTCAAAAAGTTTTGTGCAGCTCAAAACTTTTTGAGCAGATGAAATCTCAGTAGACGGATGCTGGACGGATAGAGAGTATGAAAAATGGACACAGTGAGTACAGAATGGATGCATCGCGTTAACAAACGGATGGCAAGTGTTTCTCTCCGTTTTACATCCTCTTTCCATCCATTGGTGCTGTGTGACATGGCCTTTAGAGGCAGATGCCCCCAGCTTGTGTATCATGCAGATGTTTAACTCAGTGCCAAGTTTCCTGAAATTGGTGCCTTCTAGATGTAAGGACTTCAGCTTCCACCATTCAGGGCTGTCAATCTGGGGGCCTGTGAGCTGGATATGTCACATGCAGACCATGCACACCCCAGCTCTTCAAAGGAAAAAAAATGTCACTATATGTCACATGATGACAGTGTGATCTAGCAAGTTTGACCCCCTTGGTCTAAACCATGCTATCCAGCAATCAGGCACTCAGCTGGGATACCAGTTGTATCACATTCCCCTTTATACAGACAGAAGCAGAGTCAGTTGAGGTTTTATCCATAGTGAAGTTGAGTACATCACTATTGAAAATCCATATAAACCCTGACACATGCAAGATGTGGAGAAACAAATATGAATTTTGCAGTTGTTTTTTTAGTTGCAGATTTGTTTATTTCATGGTTCACCTCAATAAGACTGTAATACCCAGCTGCATCTTTGTAATTAAATATTTCCTTTTGCTTCCATCAACTCAAAGCAATATTCAGTTGAAACGATGGATCCATATCCTTTCTTCATATCTCGAGGGAATGACTTCCTCTTTTCCTCTCTTCTGCCTAATTATATACTGAGTAGCTTGTTTACCAAATGCCACATTCTTGACCTTAAAAAGAAAAAGAAAATCATAGCACAGATAATTTAACTGGAAGTTAAAATGTTCCAATTTGTACTTAAATCTATAGGGATTAATCTTGCTAAATACATTTTTCTCTTCTGCCCTCCCCCACCTCCTCATAGCTGACTTTTGGCAGTGAAAGTCCATCTTTTTTCTGAAACAAGAAATAAACATTAGTGGTCTCCGACCTATTCATTACAATTCCTCTTTCCTGGGATTCCAAACAGGGAAGTCTTTACTCAGAACAGTAATATGGGAAAAGGCTTTTCTGTTCTTTTTACAGTAAAATGTTTGGAAATGCACTGTGGGAACTCTTCTTGGCAGGGTTTCTTCACAGAACTTCATGTACTCAAGTAAAGTCAGATATTGTCCAGTTTGCATTTTACATAATGGTATTTCCTTAAAAAAAATGTATTAACTGGAATTCAGTATATATTGACATCTTCAATTTCCTTCCTTTATATTTTATATATTTTTGCATATGTTGCAAAACTTTAATTAATTATTTTAATTGCTTATGCAATTAAATATTCTTTTAGAATAATTTTCTCTTTTTTCTTTCCTCCAAGTTCTTCCTTTCTTCTTATACTGTAGTTTTCTTTTGCTTTTGCATAAGCAGTTAAAGTAATTTTACTTAAAAGAAAGATATGCCTGTTTTTTCTTTTTAAGTTAGAAATCAGCTATTAATTACTTATAAAATCAAATTTATAGACTATTGCTATTTCATTAATTTTAATACTTTCAGAATTAAATGATAGGTTGTTGAAGACTCGAAGTGAGAAATATTAGGAAATTTATTGATCAAACTGAAAAAATAAAATGCAAAAACTGATATGTCTGTCAATAATTATTTAATAAATATGTCAGTATTAAACACCAATACAAATAAGATATGGTGGCACAGTGGTTAGAGTGAGCCTCGGTGGCACAGTGGTTAGAATGCAGTACTGCAGGCTACTTCTGCTGCCTGTCGGCTGCCTGCAATTTGGCAGTTCAAATTCCACCAGGCTCAAGGTTGACTCAGCCTTCCATTTTTCCAAGGTGGGTAAAACGAGGATCCAAAATTGTTGGATGCAATAGGCTGACCCTGTAAACTGCTTAGAGAGGACTGAAAAGCACTATGAAGTGGTATACAAGTCTAAGTGTTATTGCTATATGAAGTTGAAGACTTCTTTGGCTCAGAAATTCACAGAATTGTGACTTTAGCCAGAAAAAAATATCTATTTTGACAAGTTTTGACAAAATATTAAGGTGCAGACACCGCTGAAAATAAAGATATATATTATCAAGATTGTGGTTTTACCAGTTTTAACATATGGAACTTCAGAAAGGTGAAATAATGAAAAATGGATGTATTGGAACTGTGATACTACAAAAAATGTTGAAAATTCTTTGAACTCTAGGAATAAAAATATAATTCAGTAATAAACAAAGTGAAAGCAAGTTGTTTGGGTGAAACATTAAAATGAAGCAAAAATGTAGATATTTTGGACATATGATACAAAGGAAAGAGAAGCTAGCAGTAAACATGGTAGCTAGACATGCTGACTTCAGGATACAGAAATAGGGGACTTCCGGTGGTGCTTCCTGTTGTAATGAAAAGGCAGTCGAGATGTTTGATCATGATCAACTGAATCATGATGAACTTTATTGGAGTATAGTCTTACATTTATACACATTTTTAGTTATCTTCCATCATTGGTTAACTTTGGTTATTGCTTAACTTTAGCTACTATTTAGTATAATAGTAATTAACACAATTAATTATCTTTAGCTAAAGTCTAACATGTTTACTTCCTCCCTCTAATCCTCCTTTGTATATAGCCTCAGACAAAATTCAAAAGGTAGAATCTTATACCTACTTAGGACATAGAATGTTGCACAATTTTTCCATTCCAATTCTTCCTGAATTACAAGTAGAGAAATCACATACATTAGTACAATGGCAAAAATTACTTGGCATTATTAATTGGGCACTCCCATTCTTCTACATTACAACCAGTGATATGTTGCCCTTATTTCAGTCTTTGAAGGGAGCACAATCACCAGGAGATCTAGTTGTATTAACTGATCTTCAAGAACATGCCTTCAAGAAGTATTAAATAAGTTTAAGCATCGATATGTGGACAGGATAACATCCTTAACAATAAAACCTCCTATTCCCCACAATGAAGAAACTGTTATTTTGGGCCACTGTACTGGCCACTGTAAAGAGGAGATGACAGTAACATCGGCTCCAGTATCCAATAACCCTTGAAATGGTTGTTTATTTAGGAAGAGTGTTAACATAGAACGAGAGGAGTCCAGCTGATGAAGTAAGCCTACAGATAAAGAAATTGATCCAAATCCTGCATCCCCATGATTACCTATACCAGTAGATGGGATTTCATGTGGAAGAAGAAGCAATTGAGCAACAGAAGAATTACAAGGAAGAACTTGAGGAAGATTCACCCAAATTTGAATCATGAGGATACCAGTGTAATCTGAATCTATTACCCCAGTCACAACAAAACAGCCCTTTTTGTGTGCAGAAGAACGAGGCAAAATTAAGCCAACTAATCCTGAAGAAAGAGGACCTTTAAATTGAGATGGAACTATTTTAACTTCCAAGGGAAATTTAAATTCAGTTTCCTCTTGAGTGATTAAATTGATCCCAGCACTACCGGCTGTGGCTGTGGAGAAGTGAGAGAGACTGCTGGAGGAGTCAGAGTGATGGGAAAGGCACACTTTGGATTCTGGTTGGGTGCCACACCCATTGTCTGTAACTGCCTTTTTTAACTCTCTTAAGATCTGATAAGGCAGACTCTCCAATTCTGCAACTTTCAGTCCAAGCTGTGGCCCCTGACCAGGACGATATTGTATTGGACAAACAGACAGTAATTCTGCAAGTTTTATTCCTGAGACAGAGGCATCCTTTTTACAAGTCTCTACTATTTTCTGAAAAGAAGACTGAACAATAGAGTCAGTAGGCTTTTGCCCTGTATCTGCAGGAGCTGAGGGAATTGAAGACATATATTCAGGTGAAGAAAGGGGATAAATGACAGCATTAGTATAACGTGAAGGTGGAAGTGTTAAAAGAGAAAGTTCATTGTGACCAAATTTTTCAATTGCATGTCTACATAAATGCCACACATGCAAAACTTCTATTTTTGCTCGAGATTCAGTATACAATGTTTTCCCTATACGTTCCCAATCAGTTAATTTAAAGACCCCTCTTTTGGATACCATAAGCACTGAGCTGCAATCTCCTGGACCGGCCTTAAGAGATTTCTCTGTGATACCTCAGTATTATTTTTCTTATATATTCTTATATATTATTTTTCTATTGCCTAACTCATCTACATGCTTCCTTTGTTCCTCAGAAAGTGAGGACCCCATACTTAGAGAAACCAAAAGGTTGAAGAAACCACAAAGGGTTGAAGGTACACCAAATCCTTGCCGGACAAAGTAAGAGGGTCCCTGTTCATGCGCCACTTGTTGTAATGAAGAGGCAGTCGAGATGTTTGATCATGATCAACTGAATCATCATGATGAACTTTATTGGAGTATAGTCTTACATTTATACACATTTTTAGTTATCCTCCATCATTGGTTAACTTTGGTTACTGCTTAACTTTAGTTACTGTTTAGTATAATAGTAATTAACACAATTAATTATCTTTAGCTAAAGTCTAACATATGTTTACTTCCTCTCCTCTAATCCTCCTTTAGATTAGTGACTTTGTTTGCCTGAGTTGTAATTGCTTGTAAACATTCTTTATCTGAGGTTTGCCATCCGAGATAAGAACATTCCTGCAATTACAACTCTACAGCTTCCTTCGCAGATGGATCAAAGACCATGATCATGCACAGCTTTGATTCATGCTCCCCCGTCGGAGGGCTCTGAACAGGGCCAGAACCACCCTGTAGGGGTGGTGAAGAAGGGGGATATTGCCAGCTGGGTCAAGGAGAGCTGTATCTCCCCTCCCTGCTAGACATTCTCCCTCCAAAGACAGGCTGTAGCGGTGGTCAAATACAACCAGCCTGAAGAAGAAAAACTAACTGGGATAAAGATCATGCTGGAGTGGTGAAGAAGAGGACAGTATGAAGATCGGGCTAACCAGGCACAACATTTGGATACAAAGGTACCCCAGAATTAAGGTATTAAGAAATTTTTAAGAAAGACAGTAAAAGCGACGACCAGAGAAACTGGGGGGAAAAATTGACAACTCAAAGTGACTTCGAACTTTGAAAGGATAAACTCTAAAAGGAAGCCAGAAGAAAATATTTGTTTAAATTGGATAAATATATGATTTTGGCACTAAATAGCCATAACTAAAAACTGAAATTGAATGTGTCAAAAAAAACCCCCAGTAACTGATAATTGGATTTATTGGATTTTTGAAATTTAAAAGCCCTAAACAGAGAAAAGAAAGTGGAAAAAAAGAGTGGAATTTGGACATAACAGAGAGTGCCACCCAATGGTAAAGGAGAGATTTTAGTGACTATTTAAAAAAGAAAAAAAATCTGGTTCTTTCAAAAATGGAACTTGATACAAAATAAGAGAAACTTTGTTTCTATTAAATAGAAACCCAGAAAAGTGAAAACACAAAATATTAAAATAAAAGAAAGAAGCATGAAGAAATTATTCTGGGACTGTTTGGTGATTTTGGCATAAATTTAAACTTATGGATATTGGAGTATTTGATAAATTCAGAAAAAACTTAAAGAGGAATTAATGGAAGCTGATTGTTGGAAATAAATATCAAAGACTGGACAATTGGTCTGATTTAAAGACTGAAGAAAGAGATAAAGAAAATATTTAAAAAGTGTTTAAAAATGGCAGAACATTTTTTGGAACTAAAAATGGAATTAGGAAACATGAAAGAAATGCTACATGAAAGAGGTGAGTCGTGCTGTCTTGCCTTATAATCATTAGAAATGGCGATTCTGAAGTATGAAGAACAACAAGGAGTGCCAGAAGGGGAGGAGCTGATCAAAGAAGACGCCAGCTTCAATGAATAATTGGAGCAACAAACAATAAAGTGAAGGAGAAAAAGAATGGGAATTAAAAGTTGGAAATTTGAGGAGGCATTCAAAATGAAAAATGTTTTGAAAGCTAAAGTAAAAGGAAACAGCAGAAAAGGGAATTACAGAATAAAATTTTAAAGAGGGAGTGGGATAAGAATTGGAGTAAGAAATGGAGGGAAAAAATGAAAGGAAAAAGAAGTAATAAGACAAAGGACCAGGGAATAAAGAGACATGGAAATTAAACAAAAATGAAAAGAAATTGTTTAATTATGAGACATGGAGATAATGGTTAGATAAGGATTGAGAAAGGGGATTCTACAAGGTAATATGGTGTAATATAAATGCATTTGAAGTGATAAACTATTTAGAGGGTAGACAAAAATAGATTTTTAAAACAAAAAGATTGGAACTGATATCCTCTTGTCACTAACTACTTGTTTTTTTGTTAAATTATACATGGAGATAAATGGAATAAATGTGAAAAAGAGAAACCATAGTAAGAATATGAAATATGCCTAATAAATATAAGAATATCATTAAAATGAATCATAAGGATTGTTATAAAAAGATTAACATCAGTTTTTAATTGAATAGATTAATTTATTTGAAATTATAAATGATTTAATGTAATTGAAGATGAAAATGCCATGCAGAATCTGGCCTAAAATGCAAATGTGTTATGTAGTTGTTAGGACATTATTGTTATTAACTTTTAAGGTAGTAATTAAAAAGTGATTATATTGTGATAAATTATTATTATGAATTAAAGAGGAATTAATTAAATGATGTATAAGACAAAGAGGTGGTACACTCAAATTAGTAATTAAAGGGCAGATTTTTTGAATTAAAATGGAACTTTTGGAATAATGAAATAAGAATACGCAATGAAATTGCAAATGTGACAGAAAGAAGTATTAAATACAATGAATATGAAGAGATGAGTATTATTTAAGTAAAAAGAAATAAGTTAAGAAATGGATAGAAAATGTATAAAATAAGTTTGAAGAATATAAGAATATCTGAGAAAATTTATAGAAAATATGAAATGTAATGATATAATATGAAATCAAATGTGAAAGGTAAATATGTCACCAAGGTCATGTTTGTATGGAAATGTGAAAACCTGGAACCATGCTGTTCACTAAAAGATGTTTTTGAAATATATAAAAATAAAAAACATTTTACAAAAAAAAGGATACAGATACAACAAAATCAGAGAAGCTAATTAGCAATGTATCTTAGCAAAATTATGCCCATCAGATCACAGATTATTGAAGGAACTAAGCAACTGAACAACAAGAACATATTTGGTTTTATTTTTAAACAGCATTCAGGCCCTTGTTTGCGTGTGAAATTAGGCTCATGGTGCTCATATTACTTAATGAATATACATGATATTTGACTGTATTATCATATTAGTGGAATTAGAAAATGCTTTCTTAAAACCTGACACTTTTCCTGAAAAGCACAAGAGAAGTTCAGAATAGCAAAGCCATAATTTTAGAAGTTATAATGCTGTACTTTGAATACAGGAAGAAATCCCAAACTGATGAAATCCTTGGTTTACTTAGCTCAGTATTTAGGTACTGACTAAGATTTACAAGAGTTTTTTTACTCTAGTTTTAAACTAGACCTTTATCTTTCTTTCTAAGAGATGAAAACTGAATCTGGGCTCCTCTATACAACTCATGGGCTTACCACTCAGCTTTGACATTTCTACACTTGATTCATTATGTCTGTTTTCTCAAGTTTTAAATCATATAATAAAAAAGTCTTGACAAAGTAAGGCTAAATGTGATTTTGCAAGTAGTGCATAAATCTAGACAAATGAAGGAATATAGCTAGCCAGACGCTGATGTACCCTGTATATGTTCAAACCCCAATTCAATGGGGCTGTGTTAGTGAAAGTGTAGAGCTCAGCTTACTGAATATAAAAATAAGCTTTTATATGAATACAAATACAACAGATGTGATACCAGAGACCAGCAAACGTGCAAGTGTTTGAATCCTGTGTTCTTAGTGAGAGCATCTGGTTTTCTTCTATTGCTGAACATTGTTTTTTTTCTTGATGATAGTTTTTATTTGGCCTTAAAGGGTAAGAGTCCCATTTTAAAGAATAGTGGTTCAGAAGCCAGTCCTGCTTCATTCAGTGGGACTTTTCCTGCATCTATTTATTTAAAATGAAATGATAAGATTATCCCTATAATGTGTGAGATATTTTTTTCATTGAAGAAAAAAGAGATAGATGCAGGTTGGTTGCTTTTTTTTTTCCTTAAGTAATGAGGCAGTTAAACAATTTTAATAAAAATGGATGTTAAAAAGTTTCAAAGACAGCAAAATAATTATATTAAATGCTAATTTAATAGAACAGTGCTACCATATGTCTATGATGAAAAGCAGGCTAGAAGAGAATTTCATTTGAGAAAAAATTATAAAATTAAACTTTAAAATGTTACCAACATTCCAAAATTTCTTATACTTCTTTTCTGAAGATAACTAATTCTTATTCACAGTGAAATCATATAAATGTTTATTCATAAATCTATATAGGATTGCAGACTTCCAGGCTAAATTTATTTATTCTGGGAAGTGAAACTCTGCTGACTTATATTCAAAGTGAAAGCGAGAAAGGCCCATATTGGATTACCAGGTTGAATAGTGTAATTATTCTGAAACTTTGGCTAATGGCTGAATATTAATATTACTTTGATTTTGATTTGTACTTCTATTGCTGTCTCTCATTTAAAATGACTGCTGTTTTTCTTTTGTGCTATTTTAACATGATAAAGTGTAGCCTTAATTTTGCTTACTTCCCATTCTGAATGAAACATTAACTTTAAAAAAAAATATAATAACATTAAAAATTGACGAGGAGAGAAATCTTTTATAATCTGAACTTTGTATACAGCACATTCACATTTTTGCTTCCATAATAATAAAGTGCCTTTCACAAATTTATGCTATCTTAGTTATCTATATTTGTTTGAATATGTACTTCAGATAATCACCTCATATTTGTGTCATTATGGTCATCATATACATTTGTCCATCAGTATTGCACAAAGAAAACAAAATGCTCAAAATCCATAATTTCCTCCAGATCAGTTCCGTGGGGATGTAGCATGACCATTCTCTTCTTGCAGCTGTTCATTTCTAGGAGGTGGCAACCCTTTATCAAAGAGCTTAAAATGCTGGTATTAAAATCTTGTTATTTTTGTTGTGCTTGTTCATAGAGTAACATGATATTGTAGGCAGGAATGGATCTGTCAGATTACATCTGCCATCTACGTCCTATTATCTTGAATAACAAATCCCCCATTGGTTTTAATGACCACCTTAGGTATTACATCTTGTGGGGACAGTCTCATGACAGTTATTTGAGCTGCATCATAGTCATGCAATGAAGCCAGCTGTCTACTTGTGAAATTGTGTTCACCCAAAAACTGAGTATTTGGCCTTTTCAATCTTCTACACATGATCTTCACTGCAACAAATAATGCAAAACTTTACATCCTTGTTTACAAACAATTAGCAACTTGTGGTCCTCACAGCACTGACAGAAATTATCTGGAGGTTTTCAAAATTAGGCAAGGGATTTTTTTTGTTTTGCTTGTTGCGGATATCACAAGCATGTTTTTGTAAGAAAGCAACCAAATATTTCCTACCCAGCTTAGTTAGTAATGTATGAAGAGCTTGTGGGTAAGGCATCTTATAGGGCTACCAGATACCAAATAGAGATTGTTGTCATTTAATGTGATCTGGGTTTTTGTAGCCCTGAACAGATGTTCTATATGCTTTGGATTTTGAGAGTCCAGCCAGTTTTATCAAGGGCACAGAAAATATTCCTAAATATATAGAGGCATATTTCCATATTTCCACAGATTTTATGGAAGAAATCTGAATTCACTGATAAATGAATGACAGGAATAAAATGAATCCATTTGCTGAGGTTGATGAGATAAATATCCCTGCCACTCATTTGTATAACAAGTATCTTGAAAATGAATTTCTGAAAGCTGTTTTTGAAAGAGCTTATATGTATATATATCAGTGTTATTTGATATGTTGTGCTACACATATTTCAGGAAAATTGCGCCTAATTGTTTGTTCGGGAAAAGTGTAAAAACGTATTCAGATAAACATATTGTTGCAACATGTCTACCTTCAGCAGTTTGGCTCAGAAATTTCTTAAATAATTGTATAAATAAAATATCACTTAGATTTAATTTCCATAAGAAATAATAACTCTGCAAAATCATTTACAAGAGCCACTGACATCTCAATTACCAAAAGAAACATGAAACAATGTATTATATACTGACCTTTATTTCTTTCACATTTTTTTCTTTTGCCAACACATCTTTTTGCTTTAAGCCCATGTCACACTGGCCAACGGATGCAAAAAGGACACAGCGGACGAGCAAAATGTTCCATCCGTTGTTATCCGCTCTCAAAAGGGGCAAAAATTTGCATAACCGGAGCGGTTAACATGGACGCGGGGAAGACGCAGGGCAGATGCAAAGCGGATGTGGAACGGAAGCCTAGCGGATAGAAGCGGATGGCGCAACCACAGGGCTTCAGGGGGGCCTCAGTAAAGCGGACGTGGAACGGATACAGCGGATGCAGAGCGGACGCCGAATGGATGAAGCGGATGCACAGCGGATGCACAGCGGATGCACAGCGGATGCACAGCAGATGCACAGCGGAAGCCTAGCGGATGCCTGCCGTTAATTGCGCATGCGGGGGGGATGCATTGCGTCAGCCCCGTGGATATAATGGAAGCAGCTCAGAAGCAGGTCGCCATTCCGAGGAAAGACCTGCTGCTGGATCGATTGGCTACCTTGCCAGCCCTGCCTGCATGTCTGCCTGCCAGCCTCCCTGCCAGCCTTGCTGCCAGCCTGCCTGCAAGCCTTCCTGCCAGCCTTGCTGCCAGCCGGTCTGCCTGCCAGCCTTGCTGCCTGCCTTGCTGCCAGCCTTGGTTCATGTCTGCCTGCCAGCCTTGGTGCCTGCCTGCTTGCCAGCCTTCCTGCCAGCCTTGGTGCCTGCCTCCCTGCCAGCCTTGGTGCCTGCCTGCCTGCCAGCCTGCCTGCCAGCCTTCCTTCCAGCCTTGCTGTCTGCCTGCCTGCCAGCCTTGGTGCCTGCCTCCCTGCCAGCCTTGCTGCCACCCTTGGTTCCTGCCTGCCTGCCAGCCTTGGTGCCTGCCTCCCTGCCAGCCTTGCTGCCACCCTTGGTTCCTGCCAGCCTCCCTGCCAGCCAGCAACCCCACAACTATGCGGAAGCACAGCAAGCCTCAGCCATCTGCTGCCAGCCCTGGCAAGAGGGACAGGGCTACCATCCCGCCCCCTGGCCCTCACTCTGGTTCTGCTGGGGCTTCTGCAGCATGGGTTCGCTCTTCTGTGGCTGGGGCTTCTGCTGCTTCTGCTTCTGCAGGAGCTGATGACAAGCACTCCAGCACCAGCCACCTCCACAGCACCTGGACCCTTAACCTGAGACTGAGCGACCAAGAGGAGTGCCAGAGACTCATTTTTGTTTTATAGCTTCTTGTTAATAAAGTCTATTTATGATTCACACATAATTGGTGGTGATTCACCACATTGGTGGAAACTTTTAGAAATGGTTTAAGCCTTTGCATGCCTGTGGGATGGGTTAGGATAGCAGTGGGATAGATAAACCTCCAGTGCAAGCATAGTGGGACTGTATGGCCACCCTCCCAGGTGCCACACCAATGGCCCTTTATTATCAATAATAATGTAATAATTATCCATGCATGTCCACATAAACACAACTCTTTATTAAACGTCCTGTTCATTGTAGGGCAACCAAACATACATGGAACAATCTCATCAGTGTGATGAGACAGGCTGAAGGAAGCATCCATTAAGCATCTACCATCCTGTCTTGCCACTCCACTGCTCCAGCTGGGGAGTTGCACCAGTGTCTCAGGAGGTTGCGCTGCTTCTTCGCTTCATGTGAGGCTCTGTTGGGACCTTACATACATTCTCAATGTCGATCAGGTTTGGCCTTTGCCTCCATTCCCCAGGATCCATGTCCCCATTGCCTTGCCTGTTCTGCAAGACTGGGTAGCGGGTGCGCATGAGATTGTGCAGGATGCAGCAAGCTTCCATGATCCTCCTCACGGTCTCTGGGCAATGCTGCATGGTGGTGAGAAGTACCTGGAACCTGTTAGCCAGGATGCCAAAGGCGTTCTCCACCACCCGTCTTGCCCTGGACAGCCTGTAGTTGAAGATCCTCTCTTCACGGGGGAGGAGTCTGGAACTGTAGGGCTTCATGAGGTGGGTTGTGAGGGAGAAGGCGTCATCCCCCACAATGAAGTAGGGCACATCTTGCGTGTCGTTGGGCAGGGATTCTGGATCTGGGAAACCCACGATGAGGTTGCGTTCCAGCTTCTCCTTGAGGTGACTGGCATTGTATACCTGGGCATCTGAAGATGAGCCGTTGCCTGAAGCATCGATGTACATGAACTTGTAGTCAGCATCGACCATGGCGAAGAGGATGTTGCTGAAGAAGCCCTTGGAGTTGAAATAAGTGGACCCTGACTTGGGTGGCGCTTTGCATGCCACGTGCTTGCCACCCATGGCTCCAACGGTGTGTGGTAAGTTCCACCTCTGATACCACTGCTCTGCAACTTTCTTCCATCCTTCTTCAGTGGAGGGGCACTGGAGGAGCTCCTCCTTGTATTCTTCGATGATGGCCTGCACCACTTCTCTGACCACAATGCTGAGGGTGTTGGATGGCACCCTCCAGCCGTACTGCATGCTCCTGTAGGAGGTCCCTGAGGCCAGGTGGCGCAGAGTGAGTGTCACCTTGAGCCCAGGTTCCAGGCTGGGCTGGAAGCTGGTGTTTGCCTTGGTCAACCTGGGTGTCAGCCGCTGCACAACTTCGTCAAACATGGATGGAGGCATCCTCATGAAGTTCTGGAATGCACAAGAGTCTTCATTCCTGAGCTCCACCATCAGCTTGTTGTACAGTCCGTCCTCTGCTCTTCTGGTGAACCATCTTTGGATCCAGAGTCTTTTTGGGTGGCTCCTTTTCTTCTCGCAGTAGAGTTCACAGAGCCTGCAGATGGCTTTGCACTGTTGCAGAATGATGGTGGCTGCTGAAAGGACTTTGTTTCAATCCACGGTGGACATGAATGGATGCTGTGGAAGAGCGAGAGGCAGATGAAGGCTGCAGAGGTCTGCGTCACTGGGCTGCTGTTCTGAAAGTGAGATGCAGATGAGTTGCTCCCCCTTTTTATAGGCAATATAGGTTTTCCGCTAGGCATCCTCTAGGCATCCTGTAGTCATCCTGTAGACATCCTTAATATCCGAGATAGGTCCCCTCTGCAAACGTTTTTTCCATTTTAAATGCTTTGTTTCCATTCTGCATCCGCTAGGCATCCGTTCTGCATCCGTTCCACATCCATTCCGCTTCCTCCCTGCATCCAGGCGGATGGAGTTATGCGGATGCGTAGCAGACACCTAGCGGATATATTGGATGCGTAACGGATGCGTAGCGGATGCAGAACGGGCGAACTGGATACATTTTCTGCGCAAAAGTTTTGGGCAGCCTAAAACTTTTGGAGCGGATGAAACGTCAATAAACGGATGCTGAACGGATAGAGAGGAAGCAAAACGGAGGCAGTGAGTACATCGCGTTTTCGAATGGATGGCAAGGTTTTTTGTCCATTTTACATCCTCTTTGCATCCGTTGGTTCAGTGTGACATGGGCTTTACTTGATGATGTTTTCACTTCTGCTGTGCCATGTAATCTTTTCTCTTTACTTGAATTATGCATTTGCCACCTTTTATGACACAATATTAGTGCTGAGCAGTAAAGTGAATGTTATTACTTCAAAGAAGCATTACTTGCTGACAAGAATTAATTAGAATTCTAAATTGTTACCGAAGTCTTCTATTCTACAGTGAGAGCTTTAGTGAAATGATGGAAATAGATAATTAGCACTGCTTTTCTATCTGTTCAGTTTGGATAGTCCATAAAAGATCTGATGCTTCCTTTTCCTGAGATAAACAAAACCAGCTTCTGAACTGTCAGAAAAACAACAGCAGTTCTTGAAGGCTAATCATTAGCAGCTTTTGTCATTGACATATAATTATTTCACAAATTCTGCTTCAATCAGGAAAAAATATGCTTAAGTGCCAATAAAGTTTTAAACCTAGTATAATTTTTTTTCCACTGGAAAGGGGGGACACACTTCTCCACTAGGGTGGGGAGAACACTTTTTAAATACATTTTCTGTATGATATGCAATAGAGTGTTTCCTCTAATCTGATTCCTTCCAGATGGATTGTACCAATCTAGCAAGCATGCTGGCTGGGGAATCTGGCAATTGCATCAGAAAACGCCAGGTTTTTCAGCAACTGGAAGCACATTAGATGGCTAATGGATTTGATCAAATAGGTTCTTGGTTTGTTAAATCCAGCTCTTTTGACACAAATATGATCCTCAACAAGGATCATGTTAATTTTGTCCTTGGCAAGCCATCACAGCTGAAAATTTGTCAATAATTCTTCAGCTTCATGCATGAATTTTGATTTGCCTTGTGTAAAAGACCCATTGGTATCTTTCGTGCTTTTGTGTTTAAAATCATAAAAATGATTAGTGTAATAAGGTGGTTTTCTCTCAAAGAAGGAACCAGAATAAAACACCACACTTTAAAATATATTTTTATTTTTTTCTATTAAATTACATATTATTAACTTCTGTAGTATATTTAGTAAAGTTGTGAAGTTCTTCTACTTGTGCCTCCTGTCTTCCACATTTTATATCTGCAATAGCTGCCATTGTTCCTTTTAGCTCAAATTGACCATCAATATCTTGTTTTACTCCTTTATCCAAAACGAAAGGGAAAAGGTCCTTTCTAACACTAGAAACAAGGTGTCACACCAAATCTAGCGAAGGATGCTCAGCCCTAGATCAAAGTTTCTAATCTGGGTGAATCTTCTGTATGAAACATAATAAAATGCTAATAAAACATATAATGCCATCATGCATTCTAAATTCTTTGTCTGCTATAATATTTATCCATGTTAAGAATCCATCTGAAGAAAACATGGAGAAAATCCTTTCACTGTACATAAGTGAGACAAAAATGTTTGAGTAATGTGTTTAAGAATAAGTTAAAATTTATGAACACATTTCTCAATGCAGTTGGATTGCAACATTTGATAGTGATTCCCTAATTTTCCACTGATTCAGTGTTTCATTATATGAAAGTTTGTTTTTCAAAACCTAGCATTAAGTGAGAAAAATATGTTCTAGGAGAATTTTTTCTGTATCCACACTATTTTGAACTCAGACTTTCTTTTGCTTGTTTTTTTCCCCACAACAAGTTCCACTTGTGGACTTCAATTTCTAGAATTGCCCAGCCAGCCATGGGAACTGGGGAATTCTAGCAGTTGAAATCGACAAGTACTAAAGTTACGAAGGCTGAACACCCGTCTAGACATAGATCCAATCTCAAAATATAGGGAAATTTCAAGACTATGAGAACCATTGGGCAGTGGAACAGCTGGTTTCCTACTGTCATAGGTGTTTCAACCAATCCACCTTTGTTGGATGTTTCAAACAAAGGTTAGACAGCTGTTTGCCTTGGAAGAGAATTGGACTACAAGATTTTCAACTATTTTATGAGTCTCATGTCTTCCAAACATTCAATTGGATTGGAAAAAATAAATTGGCAGGGGTAGCAAGCACAGCATATATTCTGGGTGTTTTTCTACCCCCTTTACCAGCATAGACATGAATATTTAAGCTCTTTCCTTGTGTTGCCTATGTGTGTACAGAGGCACAACATTTAGTGCATGTGCTCTTTTGCTGCCTACCAAACACCTACAACAAATTTGTTCTTGTTTTATTCATTTTTGTTTTGAAATTTAGTCAGCTCATAAAGAGAATCTCAAGACTTCCCCCCACCCCCAGACTTGATTTTCAACATTCAATTGGAATGGGATGAATAAGAATCATGTTACTTGAAGATTCAGTAAAAATATGCAGAACAGAGAAGAAGCATCTGGGACCTGTGTGTGAAATGGGTCAAACTGTCAAAAGCTGTGTTGCCCTGTTGTGATGCAAGCCTCTTCGTACATATTATTACTTGGTGTAATTGCCCCAAAAGTGAGAAAAGATGTGACAGTGCGATGCTGCTTTCATCACTTTCTCAAAAGTAGCAGCAGGTGCAAATCCCCGATACACAATGTATAACCTGAAAAATTCCTAGATAATGGTTTAAATGGATAATCTGTTTTAGAACTGAGATACTGTAGGATTGGATTCTGCTTTCTACCAAGGCCCCTGATTCATTTAAAAGTATTTCAGGTCCTATGAAAACTGGTATCAATTCAGTGAATTTTCTGGTGGTTATACAAAAATACTTGAAAGTACCATAATCCCTGAACCCATTCTCTGAAATTATTCTCTTTTTCCTTTATGGATTTTGCTGTGATATGTTTCTGTTTCACTTGAACAGAGACTTGTGAGACACTCAATTGTCTTTTATTCCTTCATTTGGTAACAGTATTTGCTCAACAGTAGCACGCCACATATAATAGAAACCAGCATTTCAGAATAATAGACAATTCCTTTGATTACATGACAAATGCTAACTTTTCTTGTTATAGCTATTGTAACTAAGGTTGACTTGTCAATTTGAAAAATATGTGGAATTCAACTCCCAGAATTCCTCAGCAGCAACATCTTCAAGTTGGTCAGGTTGAGATACACACCAATTCTGCTGGAGTTTGATCCTGATGGCTCAAAGTTGACTCAGCATTTCATCCTCCCAAGGTCGGTAAAATGAGGACCCAGATTGTTGGGGGAAATAATGCTGATATTGTAAACTGCTCAGAGAGCACTGTAAAGCACTGTGGAATGGTAAATATGTCTAAGTGCTATTGCTATTTTATTCTTTGTCAATTTTCAATGACATTCTGAATCCTAGTATACTGTGGTTGTTCCGAATAGCTGGCTCAGGACTTAGTGATTTATAGTAACACAAATGTGGGAACAATTATATTTTGAAATACTAATACAGTATATATGAATTTTATTTTTCACAGCTTTTGTTAGATATAGAACCTATATTATATTCATAGCTATTTATGCTATGCATGTGAACATTAGTTACAACATACTGAGCCAACAAAGGAAACTACAAACATGAACAATTTGTTTGCTTTTGATGTTAGATATATCAAACATGAAACTAAATTTCATATACAGTGAACATTTTTGTATGTGCAAGGCTAAAATTATTAAAAGAAATTTAAATCCATTGATAATTCATAAATACTTTCAACAGACTTCTCACGTTAGTGCTTCCAAATGTATACTATTGTAGAATTACGAATAAAATATCATTAACAAATATATTTCTTTTTGCATGTTTTCTGTGCCACTAACTGATCGCTACCTTTCCGCTAGTTAATCCTTTCTGTAGATGTTTACATTTTATACTAAATTTTCAAGAAATTGCTTTACATCCATGATGGGAAGAAATGAGTAGAATAAAGTACTGTTATTAATAAATAGAAATAAATATGATTTCATTTACAAATTCAGCAAGCCAATATTTAAAAATAATTCTGCCAGCAGAAAAAAGTATTTTTTAATATATATGGCAATAATTAAAAATAAAAAGTATTCCTGTGTTAGTTGATGTATATGTTTTCTGTTTAAACAGAGAGCAATGTGATCTGTTTTCAAGATGATAATTTGAAATGAAGATGACAATAAAAGTAAATGCATAATTTTATATTGGTCCTTTAAGAAACAAATGCAGATAATCAGTTGGAATTATAAAGGACAACTGCACTTATATTTGAAGTTGAGTATCTCTTGCCATGTGATCGAAGATTGTAATACATTTTTGTCTCAGTTTACAAAAATAGTTCTATTTCCATGGATGCATGCATGCATCTTATTTTCCTTCAGACTTTCTAGCTGAACATCTGGACATTCCATTCTACCTTGTTCTCTATGTAATTTTAATTCTTCATGTTTGGAGACTCTTTAAGCAAGAGAATGCTTTGAACCACATTATTCTCCTTTCCTACTTATTTCTTAATGACTTGTGGCAGTGTAATGCATCCTTTTATTAAACACATTGTTAAACTATACTCTTAATAGCTTCAGTTGACATCGGCAATAGTGAAGAGTTAGTATCATAACAGGTGAAGGAAAACAATGTTTTAATTAAAGGTCTTAAAGTAATGTTTTGCACCCACAGAAATATTAATAAAGTATCCTTCTATTATAGGGGTGTCAAACTCGATTTGAGGGCTGCATCAGAGCTGTTTGACCTCAGGACGCCAGGGTAGGCCTGGCCAGTGTGGGTGTGGCCAGCTTGATGTCATTCATGGGACGTGGTGCCTTTGATGGCCTGAGCACTCTGCCAATGAAAATGGGCTCCTGAGTGCCATTTTCAGCTGAGACAGCCTCCTACAACTCTCTGCCAGCAAAAATGGAGCTGGGGTGTGTGTGCCTGGCCCTCCTGAGCTCCATTTTTACTGGCAGAGGCACTGTAGACTGGTCCTTCACTGTTTCCAGGGTGGCCCTATGGGCCAGATCTAAGCATCCCATGGGCCTTAAGTTTAACACCCCTGTTCTACTATCGTCAAAGCAGATGTTATCAGAATATATATTTTTTTCTTCAAGGAGAGTTGCAATATACTATTAAAGCAATTTTAAACAAGTAATCCATGTCCTTTGACTGTTTGGCAATGTAAGATTGACCACCTGGAGCCTAAGATAGCCAGTTTTACATAGCTTTAGAAGCATTGATCTTTGGTTCTGTTAAAAAGACAGATGTAAATCCAGAAGTGGGTATGACTATTAATCCCTGTCTTCTTTACTTGAAGTTTTTGACCATTATCTGTTACTGAATTAAAATACTAGGTATGAATCCTTAAAATACTAGGTATGATCAAGAGTACTTTTAATTAATGTAAAATTATAGCTGCATGGTTCTTTACACAAAGTAAGTTTTACAGATTTAAAAGTATCTGAAATATATACATAAAGAAATAGTGATTAGGAGCTTTGGGACTGATAATAGATGCTAAAAGAATGTAGACAGCACATGTGCTTAGTTTGCAATTAGAAAATAAATCCATCTGATTTTAATACCTACTGATCCCAACAGAGGTTCTATACCATATAATACCTCTTTCTTTTTATTGCTGACATAGCCCTACCAGGCTTGTCAAACTGACGGCCCATGGGCCAGATACATCATGCATAGGCCATGGCCATCCCAGTTTGGCAGAGGCAAAAAAAGTTTCAATATGTTACAATCCAGCCTCTGATGTGATCAAGTTTGACACCTGTGCCCTAGACTCTGAGTATCTTTTGGTTCATTTTTTGTATACTTTAAGGGCACTGTCTTGTTCATATATTATAGAATATTAATATAGCATGTCTATTTATTTGTGCACATGTGTATATGTCAATAGGGATGGTGGATGAGTGCCTTTTTGGCATCATGCCATATTTGGTTGGCTCTACTGTAGTAGTTGACAAACTTGGCAACTTTCAGATATATAGAGTTCAACCTCCCAGAATTTCCAAATGCATATTTACCACATGCAAATTTGAGTATCTGTGAAAAATTTTTTGTGTATCAAGTTGCTCTTTGACTTCCTTCTGCCTTGAATCGAAGTATCTAAAGCTGGTGCAAAATGTGATGGCCCTGGTAGTTATATGAACCCCAAGACTGGTACATTGAACCTCTGTTCTGCAAGCTGTATTGGTTGCCAGTTTGCTTCTGAATTCACTATAGGTCAAAGTGCAGGTTCTGACCTATAAAGTGTCTTCCAGAAACGTTACATTGAGCTGACAGTATAGTAGTCATTATAGTTGTAACATGGGCCATTTAGAAGAAATCAGTTTAAGAAAGGCTGTATTATCAAAACTCTTCTGTATCAACACCCATTTTGAAAGGAACTGTATTAAATAAACAATAGTAGTGATATACTTCTGAAAGGCAGTTAAAATTGTGTAAAAGTAAACAGAAATTTTCCTTAGATATATTTTGCCAACAGCTTATAGAGAGGAAAATAACTTCAGAATGAAGTTTTTGTTCAACTACATTTAGAAAGAGTGCTATATTGAGAATGTAGTACAATTTAGATGTATATTTTACTTGAACATGTAAAATATTTTATCTAAATATGGATTCATTCTATAATGCATTACATTTTTACTCTTATTTCACCATGTTATTGTATTACTGATATACGTGAGTTCAGTTCTGGCACTTTTCAGGCTCTAAAGAAGATGGCTGTATGTCATAAAATGTAGTACACGGAGGATTTCATTATAGTTAAACAGGGAGTCCTTTCACTTTCTTTAAATACACCTTTCCTTCCTTTCTGGATTCTGAAATAAGTCTCCTATAAAACACCTATGCATAAGGCAACATAAGATAATTTCAGAGATTCTCCTACATGTAGTTGGATCAGATGTTATACCACACATTATCTCCCACGAAGCTCTGACACTGGAAGGTATGATGCCGGCATTCTTTGTAAGGTGTTCCTCTTCATAAACATGAAATGAAGGTAGGCCCAATTTTCACAAGGATGAAGTATTTCAGATGGTCCAACACTGCAGAATGGGAGCATCGTCGCTATGAGCAACTAACAGCAAAAAATGTGCTGCTATAGTATCACTCAGCAACCAGAGATCCTTTTTTTCTGGTAGTGCGAATTAAGTCATCTGAGGGTCTATATGAAAGAGAAGTCATCTTTGTCGACAAACTGGAATGCCTGACATTTGGAGGGATATATTTGAGTAGCTGAAGGAAGTATTTTCTAAAGTTTTTCCCCCAAAAGCCATAAAAGACAGGATTCAGGCAGTTGTTAAAGTAAGCTAAGCAGATTGTGAAGGGCATAGCTGTATCCACAATATCTTCAATATCACAGCTCTTAATCACATCAAGTTGAATCAGCACATCTATAAAGGTAAATATTTGATGAGGAATCCAAGAAAAAAAGAAAAACAGAACTATTGCAACTATCAACTTAAAGATGTCATCCCCTCGACCATTATTCTTCTGAAACTGATAAGCTTTTTTCAGAGTTTTCCAGATTAATATGTAGCTTATTAAAATGACCACAAAGGGAATGAAGAAGCCCAGAATATTTTTGGATAGGCCTAATCCAATATTGATTGTTATGTGGTTGGTTGAATTCCTGCGTGTACCATACCAAAAAGCACATACGGTGATGTTTTCATTTTCAAGGACATATGCACGGCGGTGAATCCCAACAGGCAAGCTGGCAAGGACTGCCAACAGCCAGATGATAATGCAAGTTACCCGGGCAACAAGCATGGTGCGTCGAAGGCGGGCCTTCATGGGATGCACTATTGTTAAGTAACGATCTACACTGAGACACGTCAAGAGAAAGACACTTGCATACATATTGAAGGTTGCTGCAACTGAAGCGATCTTACACAAGCAGTTGCCAAAAGGCCAATGGTACTTCATGGCTGTTGTAGCTGCCCATAATGGTAGAGTTACTAAGAAACACAGATCTGCCAGGGCTAAATTAAGCAGAAAAACACTGGCCACAGTTTTCAGCTTCATGTAGAAGTAGATGATAATCACAACCAGGCTGTTTCCAAATATACCAATGATGAAGATAATGCTGTAAACAGTTGGAACCATAACAAAAATGTAGCTGTGCCTTCCCAAAGAGGGACAGTCAATGGGGTTCTTTTTATCAGTCTCTTCTGCAGTAATATTTAGGGTCATTGTGATCTGTTCTGCAAGAGGCTGTATGGGAAATTGATACCAACAGTACCTGAGAAGGAAAAAGTAAAAGGTTATTATCTTGTTTTCTGGTTCAGTGTATTAAAAGTACTCACTTTACAGTTCCTTAATACCATCTTTAAACTGCTATAATATATCAGGTCTCTTTGATGGTTAGGTACTTTATTCAGTAGTTTGGTCTCTGGCATACAAATTTTCATTGGGCAAAGGCCACATTAAACCAGCTGTCTGAGTACATCCAGCAATATACCCAAAGCAACACTTTTGCTTAACATTACATTGCGTTTTATGCTTTCTTCCTATTTATCCATTTGTTGTAGACCAGATTAATTAGTATATAGGGTTTTAGTTTTATGAATTTTATGGCCTAAGTAATAATAAATATTTCTTGAATTTAGGTATAACCAGTGCTTTTTTAAAAAAAAAAACTTCACACTAGAACAAAAGATGATTCTGGATGCATTGCAGCATGGTAAATAAATGAGATGTTGTCCAGTGTTCTGTTATCAATGCAAAAATTAAAGATAGCACAACTGCTAGATTCCAAATACTTTAGAGTTCCGTATCTGTTACATTAGGAATAGATTTGGTAAGCATCTGGTTGATCTTGGAATACTAAGACAAAGAACAGAGTTAAATGTGCATTTTAATGGCTCTCTAAAGGCATTGTCTGACATCATAGAGGTTTAGCAGACATTAAGATAAGTGAAATAGAACATTCAAGAATTGTTCAGACTGTTTATTTGAAATGATACAGATCCCTTGTCATTTGATCAATTTAGGTTATTATTAGGAAATATATTGGCTTTATTCTTACAATCACATTGCATGTGCTAAAACCAATCTGGTTAAATAAATACATAAACAATGTATTTAAATAAATAAATGGTTAAATAAAAACAAAACAATGTCTTAATGCTAATTATAATTTTTTTTTTTTAATGGAACAATTTTGTATTTCTCATCCGCTTCAAGATGACAAAAGATTAGCAGTACATTATTGGGGGAAAAAAGCTTATTACAGTCAGTGTTTTAACTGTCATGCAAAAACTCTTAATGAAAAGATCCTGGTTTCTATGTGGGTCACTTGTAAGTCTGAAGAGTGTAGGCCTACATAAATGATAAACTAAATGAATTAACATTTGGAAGGAAGCAGAGGTGATATTCAACAGGTTCTGACCAGTTCTGGAGAACTGGTAGCAGAAATTTTGACTCGTTCAGAGAACCAGCAAATACCACCTCTGACTGGAGATTTTACAGTATTCTTCCCCTACTACGCCAAGCTACATCCACAGAACAGGCAGTAAAATTTTTTGAATCCCACCACTGGAAAGAAGGGCTAAGAAACATTCCTTCCTGTCTTTGTCCACACACCACTATTATCCAGGACTTAGTTTGTATCAACTGATTAAGCTTGGTTGGGATTTGTAAGGCTTATGCAAACACATATTGACGAGTGACTTCAAAATACTGCATATGGTTTAATCAGAGACATGATGAAATATGTTGGGTGTGTGAACACAGCCAATTTGCACAATTTCTGCAGTTGCATCCACATAGTGATGTGATTGATTTTAATCAAAAATCTTTAGCTGGTTCTCTAGGAAAAAAAAAAAAACCTAGGTTGGCAGTTTTACACTAACATGAGCAGAGGGAAGCAGCCATCTGGTCCCAATTGTCAGCTGATCTACTAGCTGGCAAAATAGGGACATTGTGAGTAGATACAAGGAACTTATTTGCTTTTCCTTTTATAAAGGAAAAGGAGGGGGGAGGATGATTTCTTAATTCACAAAGTACTAGAATCTTTGGATATTTCTCCAGTTTGAAAGGGAAGATCTTCATTACTCTTGGCTATTGGCTACGTTAAAAATGAACAATATTTAGTTCCAATTCTGTAAGCTTCAGATTAACTATGCCAAGCAGTAATACTTTGAAATCTGCAGATAATAAATACCTTGTAGAGAAACTGAAGGTTGGTTTTACAGTACATTTATGAATTATTAGTAAGTGGAGGGCTAATCCTGTGGCTGATTTCTAATGTTGAAACATATTGGGATGATTTAATGGGTAGTGCTGAAATGTAAACAATTATTTTAAAAAATTTTTTTATTGATTTTAAAACAAACATAAACAAACATAACATAAAAACATAAACCATCTTCCATATATATACATATAGTGTGCCGGTTGATTTACATATTATTTTGTGCAACCAGTTCGTAGTCTTCTATTACAATTACACTATATATCCTCTCATACTTTCAATCAAATATCAAGTACATTAATATCTTTATTAATCAATCATTGACTATACTTTTATTCATGTTTTATAAAATAATCATATTTTATCTAGTTTATTTTATAACAATTCATATTGTCCTTCCAGATCTATCCTAGAATCATTTTGCAAATATAATTAAAAAAGAAAAAAAATACATCTTTATATGCTTATTATTTTCTAAAAATCTACATATTCCATTACTATATTTTATTATCTAATCATTGATAGAATAGATCCCAAACTTTGTAAAATTGTTTATCATCTTGTTCTCGAATTTCAAATGTCAATCTACTCCTTTCAGCACATTCCAATATTTTCTTAATGATCTCCTCCTGTAATGGTATCTTCTCAAAGAAATGTAAACAATTATTGTGGGTTTTGTGGTCAGCTGTGGAAGAGAGTTTAACAAGCATATTTGCAAAAATATGTGAACTTTGCTTCTTTGTCCATGTACTGAAAACAATCAATCACAATATGAAGTAGAATAAATAAACAAAATTCATTTAATAAAATGCAATACTTTGAATGTAGCATGCTATAAGCTAGTCTTTCTTTCTCTGTTATCCTGGACTGGAACTCTAAGAATTATCAACCATTACATAGGAAACTTTGACTCTGGAAGAAAATTCACATGAACAATTCATTTAAACAGAGATAGAAAAATTATTTAAAATTAATGGTTAGGATTTTGGAAATGGATTGAAAACATGCACATGCTTGTTCCATATTTTAAGCTGCTTAAATAGAGAATATGGGGACTTTTTAAAATATATTTTACAGGTGGTTTTCTGAGTGAGCTCTAAAGTTCCTGAGCCTTCAGCTCAACATGATGTTCTTCAAAACATTTTTGACTACAACTCCCAACACTTGTAGAACACAATGACTATGACAGTCAGTTGCGATTCACAACATGTGCAAAATGTCAAGCTGCTCTCAGTAATTTATACTGATTGCTACTATTTGTTGTTTAAGCACTTTTATTTAACATCATGGAGTCCTAAAAAATAACACCTGTATAATTTTCTCATGAAATTATTACAGTTACCTCACTGTCATAAGGTAACAGTGAGATATATTCATAACCTTATCTTACCTTAACCTTGGCAGTTATTTATTTGACATTTTCATATCTTTCAGATATACAACAGCCAATACCAAAGCTGCATGCAGAAACCACTGCTAAATCTGAATCGGATTTTTGTACCAAAAGGGAACTTCTAACATTTTGAAAAAAAATGTGCTGCTCTAAAATTTACAGCAACAGCACCAGTAGAGAAAATTGAAAAATAAGTACTGTACAAAGAGTAAGAATTAATCAATATTTATATATTCTTGCTAAACTGGAAAATCAAGATATCAGCTAAAGGAGATAGGATGGCACATGACAGCTGTAAAATACTTTTGTTTCACACTAAGTTATTCCTTTTCCTTGCTAAAAATCATAAAAATTGCAATGCTTCTCCTTTAAAAACAGCAATATCTACTTAACATCCATTTAATTTGTCTAGCACCAATCAGGAAAAAATGTTTAAAAAACCCTAAATAATGTATGAAATATGTTTAAAAATAAAGAATCTCACATTATTATAAATGATTCTTTGCTCTATTTAGAATGCCACTTGCTGTGGCAGATTATTTAACAGCATTGATTTTAGCTAATCAAAATACAATTGGGATTAAACCTGGCTCAAGTAAAGCAATCAGCTGAAGTTCTATTTTCATTAGAACTTGCATTGTGAAAATTTGTTACCTTCTTTTGATTTTTACTAGCTATAAAAATTCAAATAATACATTTTGGGTTTGACCTTTTTATTTTACCCATATATAACAGTTAAAAAGCCCTCTTCTGTTTGGTAAATCACAATGTGGTTAATTATTATCAGGAATTCAACATGGAAAACCTTGCAAAGCTGAATATTTAATTAACCTAAAGAAATTAAGAAAGGACACCTAGTTTATTTGTGCCTTCTTTGATCAGAGTTCATATTATGCTGCCATTTTGCTGATTGCCTGTAACAAACAGATTTCATTTTAAAAAGAGAGATAGGAATTAGTCAAATCTATCCTTCCTTCCTTCCTTCCTTCCTTCCTTCCTTCCTTCCTTCCTTCCTTCCTTCCTT
>BLBF01000040.1:30584806-30649653 GCA_015471245.1 Laticauda colubrina
TGGCTTCCACAAAAACAAAATCACCAACTTGATCCACAAAAACACACCAAGACATAACAGAGACCTAGAAGACCAACAGATCTATGGAACAGCTGTCTTGCCCTACATAAGAGGTACCACAGATAAAATCAGTAAGATACTACACAGGCATCACATCAAGACTGCCTTCAAAACAGACAAAAAAATAGCAGCCATCCTGAGGAACCCCAAAGACAAAATTGACCTGGAAAACCAAGGCATATACGAAATTCCCTGTACATCATGCCCGGCCACATACATTGGACAGACCAATAGAAGAATAAGTACCCGCCTAGAGGAACACAAAAATGCAGTAAAAAAGCTGGAACACACCTCCTCACTAGTCCAACACATGAAAACCACAGGTCACAACATCAACTTCAATGGCACTAAAACCCTGGCCACTATAGAAAACCCCAGCCACAGAATCATCAGAGAAGCCATAGAGATTGAAAAAAGACCTGACAGCATGAATAGAAGAGATGATTCCACCAGACTGTCAATCATTTGGAAGCCTGCACTCTCAAATAGAAAGATCTCCATGCCACAAGCCAGGCAAACACCTGGGCAAAAACAGACTCCCTCTGATAGCTCCAACCCAAACACCCCCCCACCAGGCACCCAGGTGAAACCCAGCTTGCTAATGAATAGCAGCTTGCTAATGAAGAGCAGCCGTCCCTTCACACGGAGCCAAGCTGCACTGAAAGCCTCCAACACAAGAACAGAGTGTTGCCAGCCAATCAAAGCCACAAAACAGACACAAGAAACCAGAAACACCAATCAATCAAATTCCAAGTCCAATGAACACAGATCCAGGCTCCCAACCAATCACAATGGACCAGCCTCAAATTTGAAACCAGGAACTAACTCTATACAGAAGCCTGAGGATGGCAGATGAGATTCTGCTGAAACGTTGCTACAACTTTAACAGAACTACAATGATGTGGGATAATACCCGAAGGAAGCTAAACAGCACACATGTAAGTACCCGCGAAAGCCTAAGAAAACATATACATGTTATATGTTTTATATATATATATATTTGTTTTTTTAAGCTTTCGCGGGTACTTACATGTGTGCTGTTTAGCTTACTTCGGGTATTATGCCACGTCATTGTAGTGCTGTTAAAGTTGTAGCAACGTTTCAGCAGAATCCCATCTGCCATCATCAGGCTTCTGTATAGAGTTTGTATGTGGGTCAGAGTCTCACAGTCTTTGGTTTTAAATTTGAGGCTAGCCTATGCTGTGCCAGGATGGTTTTTTTCTTCATCCTGATTGGTTGGGAGTCTTGGTCTGTGTTTATTGTTCTTGGAGTTTGTTTTATTGGTGTTTCTGGTTTCTTCTGTCTGTTTTGTGGCTTTGATTAGCTTGCAACACTTTGTTCCTGTATTGGAGGCTTTCAGTGCAGCTTGGCTTCGTGTAAAAGGACAGCTGTTATCTATTAGGAAGCTAGGTTTCCATCTGGGTGCCTGGTTGGCGTGTGTTTGAGCTGGAGGTATCAGAGGGAGTCTGTTTCTGCCCAAGTGTTTGCCTGGCTTGTGGTATGGAGATCTTTCTATTTGAGAGTGCAGGCTTCCAAATGGTTGACAGTCTGGTGGAATCATCTCTTCTATTTTTTCTAACTGAGGATCAAACTAGTTGTGAAACTATTCATGAAACTATGTGAAAGTATTTATAAAAGGAAAGGGAATGTACTCCCGGCATTTGCAGCATTTTTGATTCTAAAAGTGTTTCTAATATCCCTCTGCAACTCTTTAAAGCAGCTAAATCTTATTTTGGGTTCCCACATAAACTTGAGAAACCAGAGGAAGAGTCACAACCAAGATAAATAAGATAAATCTAAATCCAAACAGGAATGGAGTTGGAGAAAGTATCTCAGCATTGCCCTTCCTAGTTCACTGGAAGATAACGGGAGGGGGGCTTTCAGACTTGCAAGATTCTGTTACTGTAACCTTGGAATAAAATTAGTACCATTCATTACTTTGCTTTCTTAATTTGGTCTACCTCAATGAGATGACATCTTCCCCAGAGGTGGTATTCAGCAGGTTCTGACCAGTTCTGGAGAACTGGTAGCGGAAATTTTGAGTAGTTCGGAGAAGCAGCAAATGCCACCTCTGACTGGAGATTTTACAGTATCCTTTCCCTGCCATGCCCTCCAAGCCATGCCCACAGAACCGAGAGTAAAAAAATTTGAATCCCACCACTGATCTTCCCTAGTTGTAGAAAATCCACAAAGAATTGGGACTTAAATAGTAAGAAATGTGTGTGATAGGGCTTTACCTCCTTTTGCCTCTTCTAATTCATTTTGGTTCCCATGTGGACCTTCATACTGGAAGATGGGGGCAAGCTTCATTTGAGTTCTATGGAAACTGTTCTCTCAAGTCAAATAGGTCCATTTGAGTGAGGGGAAGATATTATTTGTCTTAATTCCATTTTGGGGAGAAGGTTTACATCTTCCCTACTTTAAGAGTCTAACTTTACTCTTGTAGTGTCCTTTGAAAAAAATAGGTTTTACTGAATTGCTAATTGCTGAACAGCAACATCGTAGAAAACCAATATCATTTATACTTTTGTTCATTATATTAGCATAAAAAGATTGGAAGGTCTGAGTTAAGAAAGCAGAATTTTTAGAGGTGTTTTTTTTAATGTTTAACCTATCCTGTAAGCAAAATAGCTTAACTGAAGCTCTCAGGGGAAGGAAGATTGTTTCATTTTTGCTACCAACCATCATGGGGTGCCTTTGAAAGAGCTCCCTGGCTGTTGTGTTTGGGGTGCTGTTGTAGGACAAAGAAGACTCTTTAAAAACCTTTGTGCAAGTGTAAAAAAAATAAAGCTTCTGATACCTTCAAATAAATGCAATTTTGATTGCTTTGTGTGAAAATATCTGCTGGAAGCATGCTAGAGACAGTTGAAAAAATAAAGCTATTTTCAACTAGATTCTTCTGTATTTTTTTTCCTGAAGATGATTTCAGTAGAAAATGAAGGTAATTATATTACACAGAATGAAATGGTTTTATTTGGTTCAAAATGTACTTCTCAACAAATATAGGATTTGACCACTAGAGGTCTGTATAACATATTTATTTTTAGATAAAGAATTTACCATTACTCAGTAGTATCTATACTTTTAAAGAATTTCTTTGTGTTCCAAAATTAATAGTAGAAGGGAGGATAAACTTTACTTCTTGTGTAGATTACAGGATAATAATAGATCTTTTCCTTTGCTAATTGCTGCTATTTTAGTCTGTTTTTGATTTGCTGACATTTAACCTAATATCCTGCTATAGTAAATCATGGATTGAGATTTTGACATCTCTTGTTATAAGGTCACATAAAGCTTGCAATCCATAAGCATACTGAATCTAGTTCTGAAAAAGGTATATATTTGCCATAATAAAAATTATGCATTAAAGAAAAATGAAGAACTCACTTGAGTTGAAAAATGAGCATACTCTCCTACATGCCTACACCCAGTTTAGTGGAGGAGAATATATCATGTGATGCTTTCCTGACAGGTGAGTTTGACACCCCTGGAATACACAGTATATATAGATAATGCCATTACAGTCTAAGCCAAAACCAGTGCACCCAGCAAGGTAATCTACATTAAATTGGATTAAGTATTTTGAAATTCAACATTTAAATAAGTCTCTTAAACAGGCTGTGGTGTTCACATATTGTTCAAATAAGGAAGTCACACTGACTTATATAATTTATTAGTTCTAATATTTTCTCTTCTTTATCTTTCTCTCACATTGGATCCCATAATTTAGTACAGCAATAGCTTAATAAAATAAACAATATACAGAAGGCATTATGTTTGTTGATATACCATCATTTGAGCTTCTCCAAACCCTACCTATGATAAATAGCTGGAGAGATAATTTAAAAGATGGGAAAGTAGAACACCTCAATTTGACTCTGACTCTGGCCTCATGCTTATTTCCAAATAAATCAGAGGCTCAAACATATTTTTTAGAAAATAAGAATGATGACTGAAGCTTAGTGCTTTTTTCCAGAAATGCACCAACTCAATTATTTTTCCCCAAAATATACTTTAAAAAACTACTTCTCAACATCCAACCAGTCCTAGCCTTTCAGCTGAGGAAATACCATGTTACAAAGAGTATTATTACAGCAGTTATGATTCTTTCAAAAATTAAACAACTCCCTAACCTATGAACTAGGAGAAATATAATGAATCACAAACACCATTATGCCATACCAGAAAAACAGAAATGTTATTTTTCTAAATTTTCAATCTCTCATATTTATATTAATTATGAAACCTATATTTTGTCTTCTACAAGGAAATTTATTGTCAGAAAGAGAAAATGAAGTGACATATTTCCCCAAGTTGGCAAAAAAGAATGTTTTTGAAAAAAAGAATGAAAAATAATGGAAACTGCATATCTGTAGTCTAACAAGGAATAAGTGTAACTAGTAGCTGAGGGGAAAAAAAGAATTTAACACTCAAATATGGGACTTTCCCATTTTCTGATAAAAAGATGATGGTGACAGAAGAAAAACATGCATTTCCTGAAGTGTCAGAAAATGATCTTATTATATGACATATGGCAGTAGAGATGTTGTATCCACTGTTCCAGAGTTGACAAGACATATTTTGCCCATTTGTAGAAAGCTGAAAGGATTTTTTTCTCTTTTACTCACATTCCTTGTACATTAGGAAATATTCAGTATAAAGATGGAAACTAGGAAGAATAATATAAAAAAGAGATTTTTAAAATATCCGACTTGATGGCAAAATGATAAGTTTGCTAAGCTGAAAGATATTGGGACTCATCCTATGCAAAATATATTAACATTCTGGTGTGACACATTGATGTTCACTGTTTCAACTATTTCCTTTCTTGGGTGTGCTGTGGCAGTGGGTCAGTCTTGAATCATGGTTTATGGATAGGTTTATGTAGTTTTTATAGAAACATTTTTTTCAAAAATAGTTTCCCACTGCCTTCTTCTTAGAGCTGACAGTGACTGGCCTAAGATCACTGAGCTGACTTGCCCCTCAAATGAGACTAGACCTCTTGGATTCCTGATTTTTAGTCCAGTGCCTTACCAGGACATCAAACTGGTTCTACTTCAATCAGAGGATCTTATAAGGTGATTTTAGAAAGAGATTTGAGTATCAAATTAAAAACAATTTTAACAGCACCTTCATAGTCCAGAGGAAGAAGATTGGTATGTAAGCTACCCAGGTTACCATTTTGCAAGGGTTAATAACATACTGAGGAAAACAGCCTACTTACTCGATATGAGAAACAAGGCCTTAAAAAGAAGTCCAAATTGAGTCCTTATTAGAAGAGTGAACACAATTCAATGGACACAACATGCCTAAATTTGCAGATTTCACCAACATTACAAGGTATCACCAAACAGAACCCTAAAGAATTTGGGAGCTGCATCTGATCTATGTAGATTCTATTGAGAAAAATAGATCAATAATATGATCAATACAGCAATAGTTTGATGTAAGGCAACTTCCTGTATTAATTTATTGAGTTAAAGACAAATTGTTACAGAATTTATATTCTATTGATTAATAGAACATAGCACATTTGGTAATGACAACACTGAAGGAGAATATTTGTAGATCAGGACTGCAATGAGAGTCTTTGGCGCTTTCTTAGCTTGGTTGCTGCAGACATTTCATTACCCAAACTCGTAATATCATCACTGCTAATGCTGGACTAGCACTGATGATGTGACTAACTTTGGATAATGAAATGTCTTCATGAAAACCATCAAAGTCAAAGAGCACTATGGACCCCTAATACCGCTGAAAAATAAAGCCATTCCTCAGTGAGATGTAGGATAATACGTTAGTCCTGCAGTTCCTTCTTTCTTGCATTATAACTGACAACCCATAGCTCAGTTTACTCTACCAAAGACCACAGTTTTAAGGTGATTTCATACAACAGCAAAGTTTTATTTGTAGTAAGTATCAGATCTAGGATGGTGCTTGTACACATTACATTCATTATTTTATGTTTCAAAAATTGAATCACAAACATAATTGTAAGCTTTGTCAACATTCCAGATAACGATTATCTGACTTAGCACCAACAGGATGATCTTTTTGGTTTTTTTTCTCGTTGTAAAAATTGTTAGAATTGCAATTCAAAAACTCTGAAGGATCCCAGACTCTCAGCTTCTTATTTGTTCCAGGTCTTCTTCTGAAGAGTACATGAAAACTGTTTAGGGAAAGGTGAGTGCTTTCCTTTTTTGCATTTTGCAGTTTCTCTTCATGAAGCACAGTAAACTTAAGAAAAACGCAACTTGTTTTCGCTTGTAGAATCTACCAAAAAGAGTAATTGCAAGTTAATAAAGGAAAAGAATAATGATAAATGATAAAGGGATTGTTATGTTTAGTGCAGGATCCAATCTGGGACACGTATATTTGCCTTCATTTATGAATATTTTTAGTCTTCAAAATGTCACTTTAAGATCATCATCTCCTTTTAATAATCCCATAATTTCTAATAGGGTGGAATCTGAGCAACTGAATGGAACAGTGTGTACTGGCCAGATGCCCTTCCTGTTGCCAATGAGGAATTTTATTCAGCAGATCAAAATCACAGCCTCCTGATTATGAGGTGAGAGCTTCACCTCTAGGCCACCAAACCACTCCAAATATCATTCTGAGATGCACATAATTAATTCTGTATGAGAAGCAAACTAAGTATGCAACTTTAAAGTCTTGTTTAGTTACTTAAAGTTGAATATGAGGTTAGTCATAATGGACTTGTTGAATAAAGGCTCAATGAATCTTAGCCAATAGTTAGATTAAATTCACGTTGTAAAAGGACATGAACAATTGACTCAATTACCTGATTCACACAGAAACGCCAAGGAGATCACATTCATGCAGGCTCTAGAAAATGCCTGTCAATACATGAGATAATTAAGTGACAACAAGTAAACTGCTTGAAACTCTTCCAAGATTCTCTGAAAAACTGATACATCTTTGAGTTTTGATTTAAATTATTTTGAGATCTTTGAGATTTAGATTTTGAGATCTAAATCTGTTGTATGATCAGAATGTTAGCATTTCCTAATCATAAAAGGAATACATACTTGGTAAAAGACAGAATAAAAGCAATTTATTTGTATTGTTTTTCTATCTCTGACATATAATTATCAAGATGTATGGAAGCATCCCAGTTGGATCTAAGTTTATCTTTATCCAGACAAATAGAATAACTAACCAAACATTGGCTTTGTTTCTTGGCAATCAAGCAACTAGTCTTAAAACCTCATTAGAGATAATTGTAAATATAACCATCCGAAATATTTTTAAAATATTCTACTTTTTCTTCTTTGTTTTTAATATATATTTAATAGAAAAACACATAGGAAAAAGAATAAGTGAAAAAGAATTAAAACATTTGAATATTCAAAATAAAATTAAGTGAAGGCTATGTATAAAATAATCTTAACTGTTAATAGAACTGAGGCAACAGTCAATTTTAATAGAAGCAAAGTAATTAAATTATCTACCACATCCAATTCTATCAATTTCAGAAGATTCATCCTTATGAAAAACAGATAAAATATTATATTTAAAATTTTATGCAAAAATAGCAAATTCAGATGTGATACAAATTAGTGTGGGGAATTATGCCCCAAAAATGATTTATAAGGCAAATTAAATTCCCTTGCAGCTAAACATATTTCTGAAATTGATGTTATTCTGGAAATACATTTGTTATTGATGAGCAACGTTTTAGTAATATTTTGCAAAAAAAGTTAATAGAAAATAAAAGAAGATTCAATCATTAAGATTTGTTTGATTTTTTATTTATTTGAATTGCCTTCCAGAATTTGTGGCTTTAAAATTTGTCACCACCATGAAAGGAAAACAACAACAACCAGGCCTGATTGTTGCATTTCCACCAATTTTTGGAATTTTTTTTAAAAAAACAACAACAGTCCAATTGTGCTTTTTCAAAGGATCCAAAATTGGAATAAGAGCCAAATTGTGCTCTATACAGTAAATGTGTGACTAAGTTCAAAACAGATGATCTGATTGCATCTGGAATAAAATTCTCTTCCTGATGTATTCTTAGAATTGTTACAATGTTTGTTCTGAACCATATTATGTTATCATTTTGATGGGGTAAGGCAAAGTGTGAGGATTTAGGGCATATGGTGAAAATGTGCTCTTATATATTGTCCTATCTGTAAGAGTTAAAAGCATATCCAGTTTTGTGATTCATCATTCCTTCCCATGCTCCTCCCTGATAACAGTATTCTTTCCAATGGTTTTTAATGGAGAACTATCCAAGAGTGATTTTCATCTTGGATGACTTAACATCTTGTTGCAATCACACAGAATAACAATTTAATGATGCCTTAGTGTATTGGTAAGAACAACAATATATCAATTTCTGACACCATTCAAATATGGGAATTTCATAAGTAAAAATTATGTCACCAATAAGAATTAGAAAAAAAAATCATGGTCATCCAATCAACCCATGCCTAACCTATTTTTTGTTTGTTTTGTTTATCATGAATGGAAAATTCCCATAAATTGCATTTTTGCTAATACTCATGATGTGCATTTTTCTCATGTAGCTGCATTCATGTGTAACAGCACTGCCACATCCCAAAATTGCATGTAGCAATAGATGACATACTATTGTCATCTGCTGGATTTCAGTCCACTGCTGGACTTCAGTGTCTATTAGCTGCAGCTAGCATGGCCAATAAGAAAGATAAAAATTATAGTCTAAAATGTCTGGAAGGAACCAGAGTGCCTAAACTTGTGATAATGGTTTAGATTAGAATATTATCCTAAATATAATAGAAACTAAGAATACTTTTAAGAGAGAGGAGGGAGGAAACAGTGACTAATTCTCGGCAAATTTATCTGAAAATATGTACCAATGTTTCCTGGACTAACCTTAAGAGAATTTGAACATGATTACATATTTTAAATACATTTGACTTGGAAGCCCGTGGTCAGGAGTTCAATCTAAGTGCTGGCTGAAATACCGATGGACTGATAAAACGTAACATTCCCAGGGAAACTAAAAGATAAGGAGGAAATTTGTGATAAGCTTTTATTGCTCTTTAAAAAAAAAAAAAGTTAAAAGCAGTTGGGGAGCAAAAAGAACTGAATTTGACTGAGATTTCAATTCTAAAAGAAAAGACTTAATTTAACATAAATTTGTTATAATTCTTTAGGATTGTGTTTGTAAGAGTATATTCAAAAGTTAAGGTCACATCATCATGGAGAAAAACTATGTGATCACTAAAAGCTGACAACGACTTGATGGTCCACAATCAATAAAATACAATGGTTTCTGTTTGAATGGTAGGAAAAATGGTGAGAAAAGTCTGACAGTGGATTCATTGCCAGAGATGATCAGTGTTTGTTTGTGTGTGTGTCGTCTCATCTATTTTATTCAAGCATATGCTAATCAGCTATCAGTGTGGGAGCTGTTAAACTGCATTTCTGCATGAAGCAAGGGCCTCACAGTCTCTTCTAAGTCTATGATCTTGTGAAGAACCTGGCATTCCATCTGTACATTTAAGGAGAGATGGAATATAAATGTAATACTTCAATAAAATAATATTGAGAGTTACTGAGAGTTACTGGAAGTTCAATGAGGAAAAAATTAATAATAAAATTAATGAGCTACATGACAGAGAACAAAAAGTAAGCATCTCTAATTGGATGTATCAACGCATAACCAGATTTTTCCAAATAGATAGTTCTCAACTTATGACCACAATTGAGCACAAAATTTATGTTGCTAAGTGAGAAATTTGTTACACAAGGTTTTGCCCATTTTATGACTTTTCTTGTCACATTTTTAAGTGAATCACTGCAGTTGTTAAATTAATACTGCTATTACTAATAATAATTATGTGAAACTGCTTTCCCCGCTGACTTTGCTTGTCAGAATATTGCTCACAAAACTGCAGGGCACTGCAACCATCATAAATGTGAGTCAGTTGTCAAATATCCAAACGTAAATCCCATGGGATACTGCAATAGTTATAAGCATGAAAAATAGTCATAAGTCACTTTTTTCAGTGCCATTGTAACTCTGAATGGTTGTAAATCGAGAACTGTATTGGATTGCAGAGTTCAACTGTTTCCAGTGACATCATCTGCACTGAATCTACTACATTTATCTCAGAAGAGCACTAGATTTTTCCCAACTCCTCCCCTCAAAAAATTTACTGTGAGAGAATAGGCTGAGGCTTACTGAAAAATGGTATAGAAGACAAATGATTTTTTTTCTGTCTTATTTTTCTTTTGGAAGGATGGATTCATCTTAATTGCTAGGTTTTAGGTAAATAAATCAGATATTTATTTGCCCCTCTTGTTCATCCCCAATTTTTGCTGTTTTGCCAACTAAATCTAGATTATCTGCACAAACAAATGTTTCAAAAGAAAATTTATCTCCAATGTGCTACGTCTAAAGTATAGCTAATGGTCGGCAAAAGAAATAAGCTAATAGGACAAAGAACATTTTAGGCAGCTCAGATGAAAAACAATTTCACACTGCAGATGCATGCATGACATATTTGAATTATTTTGCTTTGGGAGATGTTCTTCATGAGTAATAAAAAAATTGCCTGTGCTCTTCCATCCCAAATGTCCATTTGCCAATATTCTGAAATGGCCATTGCAGCATTTAGTTGTGGGCAGAAAACATTTCTCAAATGTTTTTAGGAATAGCATACATTTAATAATTATTGGTCCTTGACTGTTTATGACTGTTTAATAATGGTTCAAAATTAGGACAGCCTCACCCAGCTTCTATCAAGCAAGGAGATTTAATAATTGCATTATTCACTCAATGAACATATTATTTGCTTAATGTCTTTGTTAAAGTAGTCATACAATCAGTAATATGATGACCCACTTAGCAACCAAAATTCTGGTATACAAGCAAATCTTCCCTCCCTGGCAATGTCTTTTAGTTCTACTTCTACTTGCAGTAGTAGCAGCTCTAAAACGAGGTTGGCTACTCATCCCCAATGCCATGGACCATACAGCTGTTAAGTGTAGGAAAGAAAGAAAGAAAGAAAGAAAGAAAGAAAGAAAGAAAGAAAGAAAGAAAGAAAGAAAGAAAAAAAGAAAAAAAGAAAGAAGAAAGAAAGAAACAAAAAGGTTGAAATATTTTTAAAAGTATCCTCTTGAACTGATGTGTAAACAAGGGCAATTAATGATATCAAAATGGGTGTGACCATCAGTTTCAGTCATTACAGGAAGATGAACAGCCATATAAAACAGACACTGATAAATGCTAGATGCTATCTACTATAATGACATATTATATTAGCCATTGTAATCACAGATATTCCTCTAGTTTTTATTAAAACTCTTTAAACTGACCAATACCACACTGGATTCCATGCTATACTTCAGCTCTGAAAATTCTCATTTGAAAATGTCACTGCCCTAAATTAGAAAGGCTATTGTGAAAGATGTTTTAAATACCAATTGAGAGAGCAGGCTAAAGCATATTTTCTTAAGCATAGCTGTGATGTATTCTGCTGGTACATAGTCAAAATGTATCAGAAGGAAATATTTTGGGGTTGCTAACAACAAATAGACCAATCTTACTAAGTATTCATTAATCAACATGGGGCATTTTGATTAGATCAAATTAAGTTAAATTAAAGTGCATCCTACTGGACTAAAGCAAATTGGTTGTATCTATCATGGTTTTAGACTGATCATGACACATCATAAAGTATAAATTTTCCACATTGTAAAACACCAGACAGAGTTGGGCTGCTATATCAAAATGATGAATAAATAAATACATTGTAACCTGCTTGCTTAGATTTTGGGAATATTAGCTGAATATAAAAGTTTTTTTTGTGGGACGGTTATCTTGTCCACCAGGACAACAAACATATGAAAAAGTGCCAAAAATTTTGCAGCATATTTAGAAAAAAAAATTCCGGCATTTTTTAAAATAAAAATCCCAAAACTATTTTGTCTACTAGCAATATCCTGGAAGCAATTTTGAAAATTAGAAAATACTACTCTTAATTTTCAAATATTCTAGATAAACTATCACTATATTTCATAGACTTTGATCAAAGTAGATTTTATCATTCTTGCAGTTTCTCATTTTTCCATGAAGATGTTTTAAATACTGTATCAATTTACTTCTCAAACTGTTGCTGAAAACCTTGTTCCTTTTTGCAACTATTAAGATCCATTTTCCTAAAGTTATTAATTTTACCATGAAAAATGTAAAACAGTTCTTCTGATTCATTAGTTTAAAGACTGCAAGAAAATACAAACATACTTTTTCTGAGCCCATATATAATGATATTGTTTGAAATTGTACTGAAAATTGAACTGAATAAATTTTAAAACCCACATAAAGTGTTGCAGTTTCTTATTTCTTCCCTTGCACATGGCCTTCTGAACACATATAAATATTCCAATAAGATTGAAATGCTATTTTCAAACTCCTAAGCATATTCTCTACTGAAGTATTTGCAGTTAGTTTTTAATATGAAATTACATCAACCCTACTTCAGAGGAAGTGTGAAGTTTGGGCATATGGACCAAGGTTATTTTTTTTTATTTTAAAATTAATATTTCCATTGTTTTACTTATAATTGTTCCTGAGAAGATGTGTCAGAAATTATAAGACAGATTGTCCCATTGCAGGGAGTGTTGATTTTCCAACCTTGAAGGGGAAAAATCTTCATTTTTTCTGAAATCTTCTGCATCCTGTATTTTTCTAGTGTTGGAGCTTCAAATTGAGAGGAAGAGAGTATTTGTGTGATGGTATTACCAAGGATGAGAAGGCTCTGGGCCAAAGATTCTAGATTTTTACATACTCCTGGAGACCCTCATATTCCCCTCTATTTTTCTCTTCTTCCTCCTTTGATATACAATGTGTGTCACTTTGCTATTTCTCTCCTCCTGCACTCCTTAACAGGAATTTTGATAACAAGAACAAGGCTTTTATTTCTCGTTCTTTGACATATAAAAAGCCTGGAAGCACTGCCAAAGAAAACTACATTCCAATATATTCTTTTCTCCTATCAGTCTTTAGGATGGGTAACTTCAGCCAGGTCTTCCCATGCATATTGCGGTTAATGGTACCATCATCACTAGGGGAAGTATATTTATTTATTTTATTTTATTTGTCAATTGCTTACAAGATAATAAGTATAAACGTAGTTATGAATACATGGATACATATAAGAAAAATAAAAGAAACAATAGGACAGGGACGGTAGGCATGTTGGTGCGCTTATGCATGTCCCCTACAGACTTCTTAGGAAAGGGGTGAGGTCAATAATAGACAGTGTAAGGTTAAAGTTTTTGGGATTTGGGGAAGAAACAACAGGTAGAGTATACATGTACACAAAATTCTCAGACTAAAACCTGCTTCTCCTCACCAATAAACTACTTAGCCTTATGATTGAGATACATTTATTTCTTCCCTGATTTCAGTGAGAGAGAATTTGTTAAATATGAACATATCACAAAATGGCAAACTCAGGAAAAGCAGACATCACTGCAGAACACATATTCTGCCACTCAACTTTCTCTACTAGGCACGCATCTTTAATGGATCTGAAATGGATTGGCATGAGGATCAGCTGAGAATTTTGGCAAAGAATAGCATATAAAAGTGTTTATAAAGTTCAGAATGGTGAGCAACGGCATATTTTTCAGTGAAGTCGTATCTGCAATAAAATACTGTAAATATAGATACTGCATTAAATTTTTTTTCCTAAGAATTGTTTTTCTACTTGTAAATACTGATGACCACTGGAAAATTTAATACAGAGCTTTTGTGATGAGAGGTCTACATTAAAAACAAAGTCAGGACAAGGTAATGCACATTCATGCTGCATAACCAGTATTATATGAAAAGATAGAAAATAAAATGTATAAAAAGACTGTTCTTCCCTTAGTTTATTCACACATTAATGTAATATCTGTATTTTCAAATTTTCCATAAGTTCAGCAGAAACAGCAAGGGGTTTCTTAATGCCTTTTTTTCTTATGGTCCTAAAATTAAAGGGTGTATAAGGTGAAACAGTCATGTTATACAAAAATATAAATAGATTTAAGAGTATTAGCTGGCTATCAACCACAAAGGTATATACCACCAGAGGGCAGGGATATGGCAGCAAAGGACAAGATTGGCTCAGGTGGTGTCTTATCTTTTATGGAGTAGCTTTGCTTCTACATGAGGCAACACAGATGTGTTTATGACTTCAAAAACAGATTCCATTTAGTTACTTTGTTCTGGTTTTATTCTCAGAGGCTTTTAATGACCAACTTTATTGCTCTTGCCTTGATGTTCAAACTCTGTTTACCTTACATCTCTCTGAAGACTTTCTGCTCTTTGCCTGCTATGATTGGAGGATAAATCATTTTCTGAAAATAAATTTAAACCATTTTCATTAAAGTCAGGGAACAAACAGTCAAGAAATATGCTACAGGGAAAGGAAGTCAGATGGGTCTTCAGAATATCTGAAGATATTTAGTTGTCTGATATATCTACAACTACAAAGATTAGAGTAGTGCAAGCTTAGGTATTCCCCATGACACTTGAAAGGAGAAAGATGGATTTGAAAGATGCGGGATAGGAAGACTATTGATGCTTTTGAACTTTTGTGTTAAAAAAGAATAGAGTGGACACATAATTGAACAAATAAACCCAAATTCCACTCAAGGCACAAAGGACAGGCTCAATTATCTTGCTTTGGACACATTACATAAAGACTTAGCTCTCTAGATAAGGCCCTAATGGTGGGAAAAGTAGAAAGACAGACAAGAAAAGGACAACCAGCATCAAAATTACTGTGGCAATGAATGTGACATCAGGAGAGCTGAAAGACTGGGTTAGGGACAGATCATCACATACGTGATCAAGAGTTGATGATTTGATAGTACATAATCAACCAGCCAACAGCCAACTATGAAAGTGGCATGAAAGTGCTGCAAGATGAACAAATTCCCCAAACTGAGTGAAAGCATCTAACAAAGGTTCTTTTTTTCTGATTTTAGACCATACCTCCCTCACTCTTCACCTTTCCATCTTCCACCCTAACATTCCACATTGTAGCAGAAAGAACTACATAGGAAATGTCTTTGGAGCATATTATTCTTTATAGTAATTTCAAATTCAACCTTCAAGAATTATGAGAAAAAGATTATATGATTTTTCCAAGGCATGCCATTGGTTGAGATAATACATTTTGTGGTACATGACTGCATTACAAAAACTGTTAATAGCACAAATTTCCATTGAAATTAAAAGAGAAGAAGTTGCAACTATTTTGAAAAATGTTTCTTCAAGATACTATGTTCTATTTTCCATTCCCTCCATTCAGGCCATCAACATTTGGTGGTCATTCAGCATGGTCAATTTTTGAATTTATGGATTTTTTTCCATCTGGGTCCATGCTTCTATCGTCAACTTACTTTTAAGATATGTAAGAAGCATCATAAGGAAACAATGATGTACCTGATGAAGAATTGCAGTAATTTAATAGTATACAGGTGTACTTAGCCTAGTGGTAATTTAATGCATATTGCTTCAGTTTGGTTTAACATATAAACCGGCCTAAAAACTGTACAATCCAGTATTATGAATTGTACAACCAAACTGCAGCAGTATACAAGCTTGCGAGGCTTCAGAACTGGTAAAAATGAGGAAACAAGCCAAATATGGACCACAAGTGACAGTTGTCTCACTTGTTTTAGGATGCTTCTTCTCCCTGCTGAAACTGTTAACTATTCTGAAACCTATTGAACTTGAGTATTGTACTATGCCAGCCAGTCTTTAGGAATTGGATAGTTACTTAGGAATTATGAGCTGTCCCCTTAAGGAAATGCATCATGGTAAATGTAGTTAAAGGTATCTTGGGAAATGTAGTTCATGTCACGTGGCCACATCTGTAATCCCGATTGATCACTAATTTGACCCTCGATGGGTTGGGGGAGTTTTCCTCATTTTTGCCTGAATTCCCTAACTCATGGCAGCTGCTTTCTATCGCTACGAGATGGGTTAGAATATAACCATCTTTTACCTACAAGGCAGATATATAAAGGATTGGTCATTAAAGAAGAACTTCAGCACAAATGATTCCTTTGTCTTCATATCAAGCCAGGAAGGGGCAAATTCCCCCTCCTTGTCTCTTCAGTGAAAGATGTGCTATATCTCATGTTACATAGCTGTTATCTAAAGAGGATTTCAACTACAAGCAGAGGGAAGAGCCAAGCATTCCATTTATCTCTGAATCTCTTCAGTTACAAGAGGACTATCTCCCTTTGTGGGCTAAAAGATAGAAATTGAATGTATTCACAGCAGCTGAAGAGAATTTGCTCCTTTTTTTTCCCTTCTTTCTTCCTTCCTTCTTCCTTCTGAGACAAGGACTGCATCTCACTGACCCTTCCCACCAAAAGCTTCCACAGGAAATCAGTAATTAAAATACCTCATCACCATAGAAATGGACTGCCCACAAGGTAGAAGTCCTTTGTCTCAAAGCTCTTTACAAATGCTGATTTTCCTCCCTCCTGGTACAATGTAAACGTTGAAAAGCCCGATTGGCTGCTGGGAGGAGTTTCCCCCTCTTTCTCTATCCAACTGCAGAGGCTCAGGAAGCCTTGTTCCATTTAAAGTTGTACAGTCTGTTTGGATTACAGAGAGGGATCCTTTATTTCTTGAGTTCAATGTTATCTCTGCTGACTTGTTAATTCTTACACTCCAGAAAAGGAATTTAGCAGGACTCTGTAAGATTTTCTGAATCTTAAAAGAGCCCACAGCAACTTCTGGTGCTCAAGGAGGAATTTCCCAGAGTTTACCACTATGTGCTTGCAATGATAATCCCTTTTTGCAATTATTGTGGACAATTTAATTAATTTAATTCAAATGTTCCAAGATTAATTGCAACCAACATACTTAAGCAAAGTAGCCCACAGCACTAGCTGGTGGTCAAGGAGAAATTTCCCACATTTTTCCAATACGTGTTTATCCAATGACAATTCCTCTTTGCAACTATTGTAGAAAATTTAATCAATTTAATCCAAGGTTAACTGCAACCTAACATGGGCGTAGCAACAGCATCTTCCAGACCCTCAACTGCCACTTTTGGAGCAAGTGACATTAACAGGCATATTTCTTCATTCAGCCCTCAAGTCTTCAGACTCACTAATAGACCTCACTAACATACTTGTCCAGCTGAGAATGGCACAACGGGATCCCATCTTACCGGGACTCGCTTGTCTCGATCATGTCAACATGCAGAACAAAATTGTGTGAAAACTTCTGCAGGTGCTACTTGAAAAGTGGCTCCAGTTGTCTGACACCTTCATGGCCAAGGGTCACCACATTTTATACCCTTCACACTTCTTGAAGAATTGTCCCACCAGGCAACAGTGTGCAACACACACCGGGCCCATAGACTCAGAGCTATTAGTCCTCCTAATGGCAGAAGATACAACAGCAACCATATATCGCCTTCAGGCCCTATGCACACTACCAGGGAAAGACCCTTCATGGTTGTCCATAAAACCAAGATTGACTCCTCATCCACACACAGTTGAGAGAGGACTCATCAGATACAACCCAAGTTAGATCTCCCACTACAAGGAGAAACTATCCTATGCACCACACTCATCACTCACTGAACAGGTGCACTGGGTTTGCAGCGAAATCAGTAACCCAACAAAAAGAGTTGCTAAGAGAGTACCATTACTGCTACAACTGTTGCGAATCCAAATACCCATCCAAGTACTGCACAGCCAAGGTGCAATGAGACTTATGCCATAGTGACCAACATCCGATCGTGCTGCATCCAGATTCCGATCTGCCACTGCATATATCTCGTAACCCTCCTTCGGACAAGGAGCCTCAATGTAACACAGAAGCAGGCAGGGCTCCTCGGCAGACTGATAAACTGCAACCAAAACCAAGGATGAGTGTCAACTGCACAGCACTGTGCACCGACTCACCATGCCCTCATTCCTGTCTTCCCATCTGTTTAGCCAAAGTGTACCCTGAAGGACACACTGAAGATGCCATGAAAATGTACGTGCGGATAGACACTCAAATCACCTGAACCTTGGCCAGACCTGCATTTTTAACCTCTTTGAGGTTCAACAGGATGAATTTCCCTTCACTGTATCAATGTGCCATGGACCAAGAAGCACGGCAGGGAGGAGAGCTACTGGACTCTGCATAGAATCATTGGATGGAAGTTCCCGGTTCCCACTACCACCCATATTTTAATGTGATGGAGTACCAAACGACTACAGTCAGATCACAACACCTGAGGTCATAAGTAGCATGCCTCACCTACAACACCTGGCTCATCACTTTCCTACTCTAGATCTTGAGGCTGATATCTTATTCTTGCTGGGAAATAATGCCTCACATGCCTTTCTCTTCTCTGAGTCAGTCGGCAGCCCTGTAGATGGCCCAGTGGCCAACAAATCTCCACTAGGATGGGGGATTGTAGGAATTGTCAGTATTGATTGGATGCAGGCCCCAACCCAGGCAAATGCCTTAGCACCATCCATTCCAACAACCTTCCAATGCTATTTAGCACCATCAAAAACAAGAATGCCATTCCACAATAAAAGACCACTGGTGATCAGTACACTTTTGCTACAACACCCTAAACAGCCGCCAACAATCACCAGACATCCACTAAGATGCTCTACATGGGCATATACTTCTGCAACAGCTTCCTGATGCCCTTTGACACTGTGGAAGCAAGAGTACCATTCCAATCCTAAAAGGCCACCAGAAGTGACCAGACTTTCACCTTTGCTGCCAAGAGTACCTGTACACCCTAAAAGGCCACCAGAAGTAACCAGCAGACTTTTACCTTTACTGCCAAGAGTACCTGTCAACCCTAAAAGGCTGCTGGAAGCGACCACCAGACTTTCACCTTTGCCACCAAGAGTACATGTACACCTTAAAAGGCTGCCAGAGGTGACCAGCAGACTTGCACCAAGAGGCTGAACTTGAAGATTGAACTTCAAGCTTGGCATGCTTTGCTTTGTTTGATGCTTTATAAAAGTTTACTGTTTTTCTTAGTTATACAGCTAACTGTTTATCTTAGTTGTATAGTTATCTGCTATTTATAGTATTGCTGTTTACTGATTATCTTAGTTGATAGTTAATTTTTTTTCTCTTCTCTTAATAGTGGAATTTACAATTCCAGGCAGGGAGTGTACTGTCCCAGCCAGTCTATGGGAATTGGATAGTTACTTAGGAATTATGAGCTGTCCCCTTAAGGAAATGCATCATGGTAAATGTAGTTAAAGGTATCTTGGGAAATGTAGTTCATGTCACGTGGACACATCTGTAATCCCGATTGGTCACTAATTTGACCCTCGATGGGTTGGGGGAGTTTTCCTCACTTTTGCCTGAACTCCCTAACTCATGGCAGCTGCTTTCTATCGCTACGAGATGGGTTAGGAGATAACCATCTTTCACCTACAAGGCAGATGTGCAAAGGATTGGTCATTAAAGAAGAACTTCATCACAGTTATGAGGATACCTAATAAACTAATAAATGTACTTTGTAATGGATGTCTTGTTGAGTTTATCTATCTGCATCTGCACAGCATACAAATCTACCACTGTGCAGAATACAGAAAAAGTATGGACGATACTATTTTGACTATGAAATGATCCAGTGATGCTTTTCCAAGGATGATAAGCAAAAGGAAACATTTCAATTTGCTTTATTGCTACAAAAAAATGTTTCTTGGCTGCTATTAAAATTGGAATAATTTTCTATTGAGATTAATAAACAAACAAAATAGCAACGTTCATGGGACATTTTAAAGATAAATTATTGTAGTGTAATAATAAATCAGTTGGGCTCAAAAAGAGCCACTGATAGCTAGTGAGCTTAACCTGGTCTTCTCTTTACTCAAGTGCATTTTGGAGAATATGAACAGTTTTATTTCCCCTGCTCCCCATCAATACACAAATGATAACCCAGATGATCATATTTTTCAAATTATAGCTTATAAATCTCCATAAAGAAATAGCTTATAAAATTGGATTCAGCATGTTTCACAGCACAAAACCCTTGGATTTCTGCTGTAGCCTCTCCAATTAACAAAATAAGATCACTCATCATTATCACTGACATATACTGAATATTTGATGTTTTTTTCACAAAGCATTCTCAACAACTTTTGTTTATTTTTACAAATTTACTTCACTTGTAATTTGCTATTGATAATTAAATCTTTGGCAATTTCTCATTTTACTAAGCCATGGACAATGTACAAAATTCTAACTCGTTATATATTGAAAGAGAAAATGCCTAAATGCATATTATAAATAATAAGTATAATAAATCATCATCAGCAACAAATTACGTATTAATGTCTCTTATTGAAGAGTGAATATATCGAGTTTTAAATCAACATTCCAAAGCTGATTTTTTAAAAAATAAAAAGCAGTGTTGAAGAGTATAGTCATATACTTTATATGTCATATACTTTATATGTCAACTTAAAAAAGGAATTTCCTTACCAAAAGAGAACAAAAGTAGGGAAAGGATTTGAATAAAATCTATGTCAATAATGATTACAATCTTAGCATTCATTTTGTCACACTAAATTTGCCATGATAAAGCTCTTGCACTAAATTTTTATGGTTCTCCATCTTGCAACAAAACATTGACTGAAGAATACTTCACATAGAGATGGGATGGAAAATTAATGGTTTTCCTCCAGATATGGTTGAATTAGAACTGTCTGACCAAAATCTAATTCAAGAGTGACTAGTGCATGCATATGTTGAATCAGGAGTAGTGTCTGCTTCCAATGCTATATATTCAGTCATCTAGAAAGGCTTTAAGACTGTGTGTCATCAGGACACCTATATAGGAAACACAAATAAATAAAATACATAAACAGGCAATAGCAATAGCACTCAGACTTATATATCGCTGCATAGTGCTTTACAGCCCTTTCTAAGCCACATATATGCCTTCAGATATGTTTTTTTTTCAGAACTGAAAAAAATGTAATCAAAATGGAATCTCTCACACACACAGCTCTCTTTCAGCTTCACATGCAACTACAACTGTTTTTGTTTGGTTGGAAGTGTTTATAGTTTTTATATTGTGGGCATTTTATTTGGCTTATATACTTTATGTAAATTGCAATGTCTCTTGCTGCAGTGGAGTAAGAATGTTAGAAAATCATAAATCAATTATTCTGGCAAGAAGAACATGGAAACAAGGATATACTTTCAGAAAGCTTGGAAGTCTATGGAGTATTTCACAGATGTTGCCTACCAGATGTTTGGATAATATCTTATGTAGACAGACTGTGCAGTCTACAATAAACCTTATAATCTATGAAAATCTAATATATATTCCTACCAGATGTTAAGATAACACCACATATTATCCTAACATCTGTTTTTATGCAAGCAAGAAAGACTTTATTTTATTGCAATGTATCCTTGTGTCATGCAAAACAAACAGATATATGTAGGAATCAGATTATGGAAAGTGTGAAAATGGAGAGTAAAATCTTTTTCCTCATAAAGGTTCACTGTAATGACTAACATTTCACTTGAGTATATAATAATTATTTTATCAATTATCCAGTCCAGTGATGCTGGCTGGGGAATTTTGGGAGTTGAAGTCCACAAGTCTTAAAGTTGCCAAGTTTGGATACCTCTGATTTAATCAAATGCACCATTCCATTCAAAATGAAATGGCAGTTATGTATCTTCTCTCTTGTCTATCCCTAAACTTTTCCTGGTGTGGTACATATTCATACATCCAAGTTCATTTTACCTTCTCCTTCAGATGTTGCCCCACCTAAATGAAGCTGAAGGTTGAGGATGAATAATGCATAATGTCTTCACTGTCCAGCATGTGGTGTCAGTAATTATTACATAATACTTAAAATTATAAAGAACACACAATTTTTCCTTTTATATGTCATCTCTCCATCCATCCATCTCTTCCTCAGATTTAATGTTCACTTTATATATTCAGCTTTATTACAACAGTTATAATGAATTTCTTGATTTTTGTCTACGTGAAGCAGCTTGGCATATAATCTTCAACAGAAGAATTCATCTCTTTTCAAACAAAGTAATTTCTGGGTTTTGTATGGATTACAGGAGATCATTCTACCAAGTAGCCTTATCAATGACAAAGATTTCATTGGTTTCACTTCATTTCACCATGGTTGGCAGTTTGCTTCCTGACCCAATTCAAAATGCTGATTTTAACCTTTAAAGCCTTTCATGGCATGGGCCTCGGCTATCTGAGGGATGCCTTCTCCCTGGTTACATCAGTCTGGTCCATTAGGTCTTGAAGAAAAGATATGATGCAGGTAAAGGTAAAGCTTCCCCTCGCACATATGTGCTAGTCATTTCCAGCTCTAGGGGTGGTGATCATCTCCGTTACAAAGCCAAAGAGCCAGCGCTGTCTAAAGATGTCTCCATGGTCATATGGCCAGCACTTTGGTGGGTGGTCCCTATTTTTCTACTTGCATTTTTACATGCTTTCGAACTGCTAGGCTGACAGAAGCTGGGACAAGTAACAGGACCTCACTCCGTTACGCGGTGCTAGGGATTCGAACCACCGAACTTGCCAACCTTTCTGATCTTGTTAATCAGCTCAGTGTCTTTTATGATGCAGGTATCATTTACTAAATTTCATAGTTTATAGTATGGTGGAGTATTTAATTAACATTTACTTTCCTTTTTATAAATGAATATCCAAGTTATTAAATATAATGTTAAGTATTATGCAATACTGAAATTAAGATTAATTTTCATATTTTGCTTTAAAATTAAGGTGAAAGTAATCTTGCTTGTCCTTTCATCTGCACATCTGTGACATTCAAGAAAGCTTTTAAAAAAATTAAAAAACAAAGGTTTGTGACTGACAACCCTGAAATGATCTTCTTTTCAATATTTTTAAGTGTAAATTTTGAACTGTGTAAGAGTCTTGCCTAGGATCTTGCCTGGGTAAGTAATCTTGCCTTGGATAATCCATATTGCTATCTAATGTAACTTCTCCCAGTTGGGGACAGCATAGAATCAAAAATAGAATTTTATTAAATGTTAAGGTGTTTTCCAAAGTTTATTTCACTAGATACTTTACTTATGCAATTCACTCTTTGTAACACTGAATGTAAAATTCATTTTCCTTCTTTTCCAATTTAAATTTAATCCTAGCAGTAAAATGTTGGTTTTACAATTGTTTTTGGATGATAGACTTTTATTGCCTTGGTTTGTTCTGATTGCTTATAGAAATATAAATCAACCAAAATATAAATGTAGTGTGGTTTGTTTTATAAAAGTTTAATCACTCCCTTTTGTAAAATAGCCCTATTATTAATCTGACCTATGATTGTGAGATAACCAAAGACTGGGTCAATTTTATTAGAAACTGTTTCCTTTTTTCAAACTCACTGTCACATTCCGTTCATTCCTTATAAAGAAATATTAAATAGTTATCAGAACACATGCTGGAGACCCAAGAAATTATTTTGATTTTCAAAAGGAAATGTTAGCAATATCTTCTTCCACAAGGAGAATATTGGAAAACATGGACGGTTGGGAATTATCCCCAAACTTGTCTCATGTGCCTCAGAAAGTATTGTTCAAAGCTCATTCCATTTCTTCCATCCCCCACATAGCAAGCCAAATACAAGTGGAGCATGCACACTATTGGCACAACTTTCTGAATCCTTAGAGTTTCTAATGCTTTCTCTCTTTTATTTTAGGTGGAAAGGCATATATCCTGTTGGGTAGATTTGCTTGAGTGAGTTAAAAAAAAACAAAACTGAGTTCAGTTTCTAATAACTACTAAGGACAGCCCTATAGACTTTTTGGAAATAGTGCAAAAGAGTCAGAATTGCTGTTGTGATAAAATGAATGGAAATCTCCAGCTCAGTATTGAACGGATAGGATATGCAGCAAATGCAATAAATAAATAAAATAAACAAGCTGGATATACTGAAGCCCACCAATAATTCATTCTTCTTTCATTTTTAAGGAAATTACATGAAAATTACAAAAAACCTCACAGATAATATTAAAAAACCCACAGATAATATTGATCGGTGGTTGTTGTAACCACCACGTAGATAGACCTCTTTAAAGATGATCAGATGACACAGGAAATTATTTGTCAGAGTTATTATTTGAGTTGTCATGTTTTCCACAAAATTAGGAGACTTTTGGCAAAAATAGAGAGTAGGACATTCCTTGAAGAAAAGTCACCCTGACGAATGTCTTAGTTTTGTACCATTGTGTGTTATCAGTCATTATCTTTGTTTTAGCCAAAGTATTGCAAGAAATGTAGCAAGAAAAATAGGCTGAAGAATTTTTAAAGTTTGAAGAGTTTAAAAACTTTAATTCTATTAACTAGTGCTTCACAATATGCCTAGTGGCATTGCAGAAGGCAATATAATATAATTCTAATTCAATTAAGATATGCCAAAACAATCTGAACATGTGATTGGTATTGTTTTTATAGAACAATTTGTAAGTAATAATGCTAGGTTTAAAATAAGATGATTTAATCTGGGTTACAAATATCCTGATGACAACTACACAGAAAGTTCTGATTCTTTGCTGCTATTTAGAGGAAGCCCAGATGTTTACTGTTCATTTAAGATAAATATGTCACAGCTATTATAATTATAAAATGTGCAAGGACGCTAGCAATGCAACATATACATCTAAAACAAGAAATACATAGCAACATTGTTTCCCAAATCAAAGAGACAAACTCTTATACACATTCACTTGAGATCTACAGAGTTAAAATATTTCTAACATTGCTATAACCACAGTAGGAGATTAACAAAGCTGTATGTTGACAAAATTTTCTGCCAATAGTAATTCCTTCTGTGTTATGCCTTACTTTATGGATATAATTGGTTTAGCACAAAACTATGGACCTTAGAAAACTGTTATAAAGACTTATCATTGATCTATTCATCCAGCCATCTCATTTTTTTTTCAACTGGATATTGTTTGGATGTGCTTGACTATAAATCTCATAAGCAGAATAAAGAATTTTCATTCTTCTCTTTCTCTCTTTCTTTCTCTGTATTGTCTGGGAAAATAGCTGAAATTAAGGGCCCACTTATCTCTTGACATGGACATGGTCAACATTTTTTTTTTCTATCATGTTCTCATGATGTTATAATCATCTCATCTTCAGGTATTCCTTTGCAGTGGGCAATAAACTGTGCAGTTTTGCAATCTAACACACTTCACAGATGATTTGATCACTGTTGAGGTCTAGTGAAGGATTCTTCTGGCACTTTCTGACCAAGTTGAGACTTCTGCTGGTATATTCCATAATCCCTGGAGAGTATTTTCCAAGGTTATTCTGCTTTGAATAGAATGTGAATAGTAGGAGAGACATAAATCACCCCAAATCAGCTGTGAGAGTGAGAGAGAGACTGTATGTTAAAGCTGGAAGAAATAAGATGATCATTTTTCTGCAGCTTCCCAGTGCAATTTTCTCCAGCGTATCAGTTTTTGAACAAAGATTTTCCAGAATAACATTTTGCTATAAACTTCACTAGAACTCACCAGTGATCAAATAATCTGTGAAGTATACTAGATTGTGCTCATTGCAAAACTGCACAGCTTATTACTAACTAAAAATGAATACCTGAAGATGACTGTAACATCATGAGAACATGGTAGGAAAAACCTCTTCTAGAATTCAACTAAGTGGAATCTAAACGGAGCCCAATAAGTATTTCTGTTATGGCAAATGGTTTTGCAGTTAATGTTCAGGGCTCTTTTAGACATGAGTTTAGTTTTGCTGCAGAACTAAAGCCTAAAGCCCTGTTTATAGGAGTTCAATTAGAAGTTCATTGTTGATTGCATTCACACAAAACACTTGCACCAACCAGAATGAATAGTGACAAACAGCTAAAAGTGCTGGTCTGGCCATCTTCAAATCTTGTCTCTTCTTCAGTGTCATTCCATGTTAATTAATGGTTATTTTGCCGTTGGAAGTTAGCATTTGATGGAATTTGATTTGACTAAAACATACTTGACGAGCCCATCAATATGTGTGGTTAATGTGCACTACACCTTAAATAAAAGCAGCACTTGCTGGCATCATGCCTCTGGCAGAGTAGGATTGTCAATAGACACAGCAAGCTAAAAACTCAAGGACAGGTAGGTAGCCTTTTAGCTCAGCTGTCAGGAAGAGCTGCAGGATAAACAAATTCATAGTGAAGCCTCCATAAAATCTGCACTCTAGTTTTAAATACAGGACAATGAAGTGAACTTTGAAATAACAAGTCAGCCTAAAACTCAGTGAAGAAAAATAATCCAGCAAACTAAAACAGTATAAAATCAGAATCAGTTTAAAAGGCATGGAAATCTCTATGTCTTATCTCTATCTATCTTTTTATCTCTATCATCAATCATCACTTTTATATATATCATATCATATCATATCATCTATCTATCTATCTATCTATCTATCTATCTATCTATCTATCTATGCAAAAAATTAGCATAAATGAGACAAGCCTGCTGTGTAGACCAATATTGTCTAAAGAGATAATAAAATACTACTTAATGTACACCAGTTTCATAAAACTTAGGCAGAGAACTTTCCAGTTATTTTATTCTACCTCATCAATCAACACAGCTTGATGTTATTTCTGTCTTGCCTGACACTGATCTCATCTCTATAGTTCTTTAAGAAGCCAGTTTATGAAACCATACAGATTACTAGCTCAAGTTTGTGTACTTCACCTGGAGCAATTCTTAAACACAGGTCTTACTGAACACTGCAAAGTTTATATAAAACTGGTGCTTTATATGTAAAACATGTGCTCTACTACTAATCTTCTCTTCCCCATAATGAATCCCATCATTAACTATTCTGATTTATTGAATTTCTGAAGCCCAGATAAATTTCTACATAAATTTGGATCACGGGGATTTTTTCAGTGCATTTTTTTGCTCTGAGTAACAGAAACTCAGAGTAACAGAAACTTATTCTGATAGTTGAGTTTTATCTATGACTGTTGTGATAGAAATTATGTTTAGTTCAACAGGATAGTTTTTAGGGGTTACACCATAACTTTCCTTCGCTGGCATCCTTTGGAAGTGACTACAGTCAACAAGTCCATATATATTTTGTTTGTAGATTAAGAACAGAGTTGGAAACATTAGATATCATTATTTTTTCCAAATAGACAGCTTTCATGGGGAAACAAGTTGAGCTAAATATGAATAACTCGTCTTAAATCTATTCCTATGACTGTGAATGGGGTAGCACCCAACTCTCCCCAGTCCAGCTCAACTCCTTACCTAATGCACACATTGATTCTTGGTCTACAGCCTAAAATATTGCAACATTTAGTCACAGCAACAAGATACTGTAGAAAAGCAAAAATATCTTCTCAGTGTAAATGGGTGTATCAGGTTAAAAATGTTTGCTATGAAGTCACTAAGACAATGAAACAAACTCACCAGATGAAAGAAAAGTAACCAATGAACAAAATATGTCCTATTATAATGTTTATATATAAGGATAATGATACTAACTATAGGATAATAACAAAGCTAGTGAGCCTAAAAGCCATAATCTTGGAAGAAAACCCTTAAAGATCCTATCTGGCAGATAATTAGGTTCAGAAACATAGCTAATATGTCAAAAGTGTGTTTATGAGCCACCTATTTCCTCCCACTCATCTCCTTTAAAAATATCAAAAGGAATCAAGTTTGCTTTGTACCAAATTGTAGGAGGTGAGAACTGGTTGATTGCATTTATTTTTCATTCAATTTCCTTTTCCCTCAGTATTTCAGGTGTAGTGCACTGCTGGTCTCTTCACATGCCAGAACTATTCCTTTGTTCTTGTGGGAAGTTTGTTTTGTATATTACGGAAGCTAAGGGGTCTCTGATATTGCCCCTTGCAATCATGTCCAATCCTTTTCCTATCTAGATTCCTGTCATGTTCACACACATACTTTCCACAGATGAAAAAGTGATCAACATTCCACTGGGAGAATTCCCACTGTTTTCTCTGTCTATGTTTCCCAAGCATTTATTTCCCTTTTCAAATGTTTGCGTCGTCTTCTTCTTCTCTTCCATAATTGTACAACAAAGGTCATGGGGCAAATCTTCCCAAGTTTACTCAAGTAATAGCACTCATTTCAATTTAAAGGCAGAGTTGGTTTCTAATCTTTCATGCATGTTTATCTGCATATATCCTCAATCATATAATGTTTATTCTGGCTGCTTTACACATAGCAAAAAATCAGTATTAGGCATTCTTTATGTAGCGTGATCACTCTGTACTTTTGTATGGGAATGTCTGCATAGATAGGCCCCATATTGGTGATGTTTGACATGCAGAGTTGTTTTACAATTTTCTTTCACCTTATCTCAAACATTGCCATTTCTATGTTGAGGGACCCAAGATTAGTATAATCCTCAATTTTTCTTAATCAGAATTTTACATATTTTTAAATTCTGACCGACATTTGCAATAAATGACAGATTCTTCCAATTATTATGACTCTATTAAGATTATCAATTCCAATCCTCTTAGCAAGATTGGCACATTAAGAAATCATTCCTCACTTTACTCACATAAACCAGCTTATGTGTTCTACAATACAGGGTACACATACCAAGCAGCCAAATGAGGATAAAATAGAGAGGTTTGGAAGAGTCAAAAGTCGTAACGGGTAACTAAATTAAACATATCCATGGAGTTTTCCAAGTGCAAAGTACATTAAAGTACACATTCTTATTAATTAAATTCTGGACTTTTATTTACGTCAGGCTTTGATAATAAACAGGGGACAGGAGAAGGCACTGAAGGTCATAGAATGAAATGAGTTTCATAACCAGAACATGTGACTGTGATCCTCTACATAGTTTGGCTATTTAAACATCACTGAATTCAATGGACTTTAACCAACCCAACCAAATAGAAAAGTGCTTCCCCCGTACAAAGAGCCAATGCATAGAGATAATCCACTGAAGCTCCCAGAAATCAGTACCTTATAAACACCTTGTGAAAGAAAATCAAGAAAAACACAGCAATAGTTAAGATACAATCCTGACATTGAAATTATTTCAATGGTCTGAAGAGAATAGACTGTGAACTCGATTCTTTATTTTTCAGATCCAAGCAAGAATATCACTTTTTTCATTGGGTGCTGTGATAAGTTGGAACATTTGCCCTTTGTACAGTAATGGGCTGGTAGTCTACACTGTTAAGTGATGGTTTGGAGGTACTGATATTAGGACAAAGACAAGAGGATTCTTAGGATAAGGTTAGAAGTGTAGAGACTCTTTATTATTTGTACACAGCATTGTTTCCGTGGCATTGTTTCAAGGAGCTAGCCTTGGAACAGCACTCCTTTCTCTTCACTGATGGGCCATTATTATTGTAAACTGATTAATGCAATCCCATTTCAAAAGTTTTCTGAACAGAGTGTACGATGTCCCAAAAAGTGTTTATATAATGATGTACATATGCACCTTGAAAGATATATTTTGTATTGCGCTTCAACCAAAAAAGAACTGTATAGCAGTGTAAATAATAATAAATCTTAAAAGCAATAGTTTATCCTAGAAACAATATAAACATGTTTAAATATAGCAGGAAGTTAAATATCTCCAAATTCTTCAGTTTTTAACAGAAGGGGTAAAGTATTCCAGAATTATGATACAATACCCAGGTTTAGTTAGCCAAGTGGTTTGAAATTCAGAAATCAAGTTGCTGGCCTTTGATCGCAACTCTCCTGATTTTTTTAAAGCAAAGAACGGAGGAGGAAATAACAATATCTAAGTCCTCGTGTTACTCTCGCATCTGCACCTCGCAGGAGCAGCCTCCGCTGTTGCAACATCAGTATCCCTCAAGTCATAGTTACTCGGACCTTTCCACCTTACCTGATCCTACAGGTAATGGGCACGGGGAAAGAACAACCAAAGGCGCGGGTGTTAAGAAAGTGGAAGCAGCGCTGAAAGGGAAAGAAACTTACAGGAGAGCCTCCGCGCGTGTCTTGCAGGGCGCGGTGGTACACCTACGGACTGGTGGAGCTTTCTCTCTTCTCCCTTAGTACGGTCTGTCTGCCCGCTACAAATCTTTCTCTTCGCCTTCTGAGCACGCTGGTGCTACTATCGCTAGAAGGCGGAGGCTCCGCTCAACCCAGTCCCTGGGGACCTCGAAGGGAGTGTCATGAGGCTTGGATTTCCCCGGTGTTAGTTCTGGATTTATAGGAAGGGACGCTGCCCGCTTGTTTCCCATCTCGCTCACTCCACCCGCCCCATTCCCTCCTAGGAGACCCCCTTCTGGCTGTCTCTCTTTCTTCCCCCGCCCCGCGGCCCCTCCCAGAGCGTGTGATCCAGCCTGCCTTCCAACCTCCACGATCCTCTTCCCCGCCCCACGGAGCCCACCAGTCATGAAATCGCTGCGTGGAGGGACACGCGTGTGCCTCAGCTTCGCCTTCTCAAGTGCCTGAAGCCAAGGCATCCCCATCAGCGCGCTGCCTTCCCGCTTCCCTCGCCCTGGATCTTCAGAAGAAGGAGGCCAAAGCGGGGGACGATTCCCTCGGTTTGAGGGAGGGCCCTTTGCAAAAAAAGTTTTACGTTCTTTCGACCGGTGAGGAAACTGAAGTTTCAGTGGGTTGGTGGGGTTTTTTTTTTTTTTTTTTTTTTTTTTTTTTTTTTTTTTGCGTTTATCCGACGGAAGTAGCGCTTTCCCCTTTGATAAAATGCCCGCATTTCCCCGCCCCCGCCAGAAAGCGAACAGCTTGTTCACATTTTCGGGGACCTCTATGGAGGTCCTCATGGGAACAATTACTTGAGACATTGCTCACTATGGTCTGGGCGTTGCATCGGGAGTGTGTGAATTGCAGACAATTTCACACACAGTTAGTTCCCTTCACCGATTGCCGAAATTCTTACATTGTATGTATGTATGTGTGTGCTCTGTGTTTTGTATTTAACCCTCTTACCTTAGGTTCAACATCAGGCAACCTAGTTGTTGTTGTGCCCTACCCTTGGCTTAGATTTTTGTTTTTGTTTTGAAAAAGCATACTAGGAGACTCTGGGGATTAATCTGGGCAGTTTAAAGCACTGTTTGATTTCATCAGCACATGCTATCCACTTCCGGGAACATCGGCAGTCACAAATCAGTTTGTGGGGGTAAAATCCCTGAGGGGAGACATGGCATTAAAGAAAAGCAGAACTGCTTGCACTGTGGAACAGAAGGTGGACAAAATTTCCTCTTAGATGGCTGCTGGCTCTTATCACAGAAAAAGGGAAGCACTAATGTATATATAGTCCTCAGCTTTCGATGATGACAATGGAGCCCAAGATTTCTGTTGCTAAGTGAAACATTTGTTAAATGGGCTTTGTCCCATTTTATGACCTTTCTTGCCACAATGGTTGTAGTTGTGAAGTTAGTGACCCGGCTGTTAAGGGAATCTAGTTTCTTCATTGACTTTGCTTGTCAAAGGGGATCATGGTACCCAGGGACACTGCAACCATCATAAATATGAGTCAGTTTCCAAGCAACTGAATTTTGATCATGTGATCGTGGGGAGACTGCAATGGTGTAAGTATGAAAAGCGGTCATAAGTCACTTGTAGTGACTTTGTAACTACAGTGCCATTTTAATTTCAAACAGTCATTAAATGAAATGTTGGAAATTGAGGAGTACTATCTGTAATCTTGTGTCGGCTTCCCTTTCCTCCGCTTCGTACAATACCATGAGGGTTCATGTATGAGTGGTAGCTTCCTCTACTACAAAGTTGCACATCTCTGCCTGTAGCCTTGTAAATCTAGTGTTGCATATAAATTTCATCTATTCAAAGACTTCCCTCTTGAGAATGCCAGTCTTCACCTAGAAAGAGTAGCTGGTTGCTGGTAATAAACAATGTCTTTCAGCCTGACTTCAGGATCAACCACAAGAGGAGCTTGATTTTCCTCAGCCTATCAGTGCACACCAGCTTTACCAGCTATGGTCCATGAGAAGCCCAGAGTGAGAAGACAGTCATCCTTTGGAAATTGTCAAAAATATGAGAAAAATGCACAACATCTATTGAAATCCTTTTGTAACAGGATATAAAACTGAGTAGTTGACACTATGACTGGAAAGCAGAGGACAGGGTTCACAGCAATTGGATAGTTCATGGATTGATGCATTGAAAAAGGCAGTGGATATCTGGGAGTGATGGATTTAAGAAACAATATCATTGGTCCCTGGAATATGAAATATGAGCGCATATAATAGTTATGTGTAAATGGATAGAAAGTAGTTCTTACAGCATTTTCAGCTCATCCAGGCAATGACAGAGGCTAGGAAAGAGAAGAAAAGATAATAGCAATAAGACTTCACAGTGCTTTACGGTCCTCTCTAAGTGGTTTACACAGTCAGTATATTGACCCCAACAGAACAATCTGGGCCCTCATTTTACGGACCTCAGAATGATGGAAGGCTGAGTCAATCATGAGCCTGGTAAGATTCGAATTGCCAAATTGTAGGCAGCCAGTAGACGTAGCCTGCAGTACTGCATTCTAACCACTGTGCCACCACAGTTCTTATGGTATAATGATATTATCCATATCATAACTAAACAGGGAAGGTATTCCTTCTGGTTTGAGCATGCAACTTTGATTCTTCATGAATTGAGGAACTTGGTTATGATCTGGAAAATTGGCACTAGTATATGTGTATGTGGACATGTGTATGTATATTCATATTTATTCTAGTAAATGCAAGAATAAATGCAGTGAAATCTTAAATAAACCACACAGGTTTTTTTTTTTTTAATGTACACTGCTTATACGGCGGTCAGAGATGCTGGAATTGTGATGACCCAGGAAGAAGAGTTGCTAATGAAGAAGGACCAGTCAAAATATTTACAGTGATAGAATAGAATAGAATAGAATATTTTATTGGCCAAGTGTGATTGGATACACAAGGAATTGTCTTGGTGTAAATACTATCAGTATACATAAAAGAAAAGATAAATTCATCAGGAGTTGAGAATCATAAGGTACGACACTTAATGATAGTCATAGGGTACAATAAGCAATCAAATCATACTTGATAGGAAACAGTCAATAAAAATCATAAGTAGAAAAATGATAGAAATAGATAATAGAAGAGTAAAACACTATAAAGGTGATGAGAATTGATGTTGAGCCAGCAAGAGGAGAATGATATGATTTATCATCAGCAGTGGAAATCAGGAAAGCATGAGAGATTGACAAGTGGATCTGCCCTGGGTGACAAATAGAATAACGTATATCTCAGTTCGGGAGGGGGTTGATGTGTGGCCTGATAAGCAGGGATGTCATAGAGATTTTTATCTTCCAATAGTTGCAACCAGTTAACTTGAACCATCTGTTTGAAAACTACTCCAACAATGCATTTTTACAAATGGGAATTTAAAGCAGAATGTAATCGTTTGAAATTTTCATTTATTCAAATGTCATGATGTAATTTACCGGTGAAAGAAAAAAAAGTACATGGGAGAAAATATAGTAAAAATAATGGTCAAAAGGTAATATATGCACACCTTTGGCAAATTGGTGTAATCTTCCAAAAAATGTTGTTTACAAACATTCATATATAAGAATTATAAATTAAAACAATACATATGTATAACTTCTATCCTCTGAACTCCAATTCTTAAATTGAAACACCACATTGGACTGAACTTTGTGTAGGAAAAAACTTTCACTGAGATATTATTTCTTTATTGTTTATTTAATGCAATTGTCAAAGTTCAAGCTGAACACCAAAAGAAATATTATAATTTCAGTAAATTACAGTTATTGTAGGGAATGGTGTAAATCCAAATACAGGTAATCATTAACAAACAGTTCATTTAGTGACCATTTAAAGTTACAACAGCTCTGAGAAAAGTGACTTATGACCATTTTTCACACAAACGACTGTTGCAGCATCTCCATGGTCATGTGAACAAAATTTGGATGCTTGGTGACTGGTTCCTATTGATGATGGTTGCAGTATGCTGGGGTCATTGATCACCTTTTCCGACCTTCTTATAAGAAAGTCAATGAGGAAATCAGATTCACTTAACCGTGTTACTAAACTGCAGTGATTCATTTAACAACTGTGGTGAGAAAGGCCATGAAAAACAAATATTTCACTTAGCAAAATAAGTATTGGGCTCAAACATAATGTGTAAAGAGAAAATACCATAGGAAAATACAGAGTTGCATTAAAATAACAATAAGAATCTTATGGGAAATCCCACTGCCTATATTGAGAATATTAAAACAACATGCTATGATATGGCTCAAACATGATTTTTTAAAATTTTGCTTGGTGACAAGTACTTGAAAACTCAGTAATGTGAAAGCTATTTGTAAACCTTCAGTCAATGTAATACAGATGTTCCCTCTTGAACAAATCATATAATTAAAAAGAAAAAGTAAATGGATGGATTCATTCAACTCTTGTTCTCAATTTAGAAAAAAATATTTCAGATATTCTCTCAGTATCATTGGGGTTTCTAATCATATATGATCCTAGCTATAATGATGCCAAAATATGGACACAAGCTTCGATATGGAAACCATTGCTCTTTTCTATTTGTGTTTTGATATTGCATTCAATCCATAAGGGGATGATATATGGTAGAGGAAGAGATACTTAAAAGGCATCTGATTGGTCCCCATTTGAGTCTATATCATAAAAAGTTTCTTTAATGAACACTTAAATTATTTCTAAACTTAATAATTGTGATGATGGTGGTGCTTGTGGAGATGATAGATGGCTACTATTATGCATTTGCAAGTGCACCTTTTCAGCTTTCTCTTAATCTTGAAGCAGGAGTTACATGTTTCTCAGCAGCTGTTCATGTATATTCAATGGATAACAGTCTGGCAGTTGTGTGCTTGCACATCTGTTTACCAACTCAGAAATTCAAAGGCATTCAGAATGACTCCCAAAGTCCATTAGGAGACTTTTTTTTGTTTACTTCAATACTATACATACTACTTCAAGTCATAACTGTAGGTATTGTTGGTCCAATTTTGTTTCGTTTCTACCTATCAATTTAAAGCACCATTACTCTATTCTTTGAAGCTAACATTATGATACTCCAGAAAACTGGGCTAAATTAAGGATATCTTTTCACATGATGAATTCCAGAAGGCAGAATTGTCTGGTTTGTGCACTATGCAATATTATGTCATAACAGTCAAATGTGTGAAAAAAGCATTGACAAGCATCAAACAAAAAGATACTAATTAGATTAGAATGATACAAAAAGACCTTCCTCTTCTTTAAAATATGTCAGTACTGTAAGGTTCATCTTCATAACAATTTGACTAGCTCCTTGCAATAGTAATTTGTATTTATTAAAAGAGAAAATGTTTTTCCAAAGCTGCAGATGTGGTTGAATTTCTTGTTAACGATATCACTGGTATGAAGAAGGAATGTGCCAACTTTCTTTTTCTTTACTGTCTCTGCATGATCAGCACTTTTTGACTAAAGTCATGTTGGGTGCATGTAGGAGAAGAGGAAAAAGAAAGATGGATCAAAATCTGCATGTCTGGAATTTTTGCCTGTCATGAAGCTGTGAGAGAGCTTGTCAGATAGTTTACCTATTCCTAATTAACTGAAAGTCTATGGAGATTCTCAGTCATGCAGGTCATGTTGTCCTTGTTTTCCTTGAAGATGTTTCATTTCTCATTCAAGAATCTTCTTCAGTTCTCTAGAACTTCTCCAGAACTGAAGAATTGTCTTGGATGAGAAGAGAAACCTCTTCAAGGAAAAACAAAGAGAACTCAGTTGCCTTTTGCAAAAGCATCTCACTGGATCTATAGTATAGTGTTATCAAATTTAACAGCTGTTTGACATGGAGGCGAGTAGTTGAGTTCATACTGAGCTGGTTTCTAATGTAATGGAAAAATGGTTTCTGGCGAAGACAATTTAATGACAAGGCAAACAATTCAAACCCCCAAAAATATGAGGCATATTTAATTAGGAAGTTCCTTTGAATTTGTATTTATTGAATTGAAGAACAGTGGAAGAAAGCTCTTTGAATGAACTATGGCCTTCTTTCTGCCTCCCAGTTCTGTTGATGGTCTTCTAGATCCTCCACTCCTGTGTCTGTCTCTTTCCATGTTTGTTATCTTTTTCTAGGTTTTCAGTAGTAGATTTCGCTGTAATTTTGAGCAGTACTAGATCATTTTGCATACCCAGCTAATCCAAAGATACATCTTGTGCAATGTTTTTAATTAGTGCTTCTTTTATCTGATAAGAAGCAATAATTATCAGTGAATAGGAATAGAATAGACGAAATATGTGCCTACTTCTTAAAAAAGCTATCTACTGCCATAGCCAAACCTCTAAACATAATTTTTGTAAAATCTTTCAGGACGAGCTCCTTGCCAAAACTATGGTGACGAGCCATGGTCATCCCCATCTTCAAAAAGGGAGACCCCAGCCTAATTGAAAATTACAGACCAATCTCTTTATGCTGTGTCACCTGTAAAGTCATGGAATCAATTATTAACCAATCCATTATCCTCTACTTAGAGACAAACAACCTACTCTCTAATAAACAATTTGGTTTCAGAAAAAAAACTATCCTGTAATCTGCAACTCTTACACTGCAAAAACATGTACTACACAACTCAATCAGGGCAAAGCAATAGATGTAATCTACATGGACTTCTGTAAATTCAGTGGTACACAACAAATTACTTCTAAAACTAAAATTTTATGGTATCTCTGGACAGCTGCATAACTGGATAGAAGCATTCCTGTCAAACAGACAACAAATGGTCAAAATTGGGAGCATCCTATCAAATTCTGTACCTGTCAACAGTGGTGTCCCCCAAGGCAGTGTTCTAGGACCAACTCACTTCATACTCTATTTAAATAACCTCTGTGATCATATTAAGAGCAACTGTGTCCTCTTTGCTGATGATGTAAAGCTATTCAACACCACAGACAATACTGCTACCCTTCAAAAAGACCTCAACTATTTATCAGAATGGTCAAATAAATGGCAAATCTCGACAAACAAATGCTTTGTTTTACATATTGGCAAAAAAAATCAGAACATAAAATACAGGCTGAATAGTCAAGACCTTGTTGATGATCCAAACTCTGTCAAGGATCTTGGAGTACTCATCTCAAATGACTTAAGTGCTAGAGCCCATTGTAACTACATAGCCAAAAAGGCATTAAGAGTTGTTAACCTAATCTTATGTAACTTTTTCTCTGGTAATATTTCACTACTAACTGGAGCATGCAAAACATTTGCTCGACCAATACTCGAATACAACTCATCAGTCTGGAATCCATATTACGTATCTGATGTTAACACAGTTGAGAAAGTCCAGAAATATTTCACAAAGAGTTCTCCACTCCTCTACTCGTTGCAGAATACCTTTTGCCACCAGACGTGAAATTCTAGACCTAGACAACCTAGAACTACGCTGCCTTTGGTCTGATCTAAATATAGTGTATAAAATCATACATTGCAATGTCCTACCTGTCAATGAATACTTCAGCTTCAACCATAACAACACAAGAGCAAACAATAGATACAAACTCAAGGTTAATCACACCAAACTTGATTGCAGGAAATATGACTTCAGCAACAGAATGGTCAGTGTCTGCAATACTCTTCCTGACTCTGTGGTTTGTTCCCCAAACCCCCAAAACTTCAACCTTAGACTTTCTACTATTGACCTCACCCCTTTCCTAAAGAGGTCTGTAGGGGTTTGCATAAGCGCACCAACATGCCTACCATCCCTGTCCTATTGTTTCTTTTATTTTTCTTATATGTATCCATGTATTCACAACTATGTTTTTACTTGTACCTATTATCTTGTAAGCAATTGACAAACCAAATAAAACAAAATAAATACAGAATGGCTACATGAATGAATGAATGCATAAATAAATGTGAAGTCGTATATCTAATGTATAGAAGAAAAACTGGTAAAAAGCAAGGAAACGTGTGGCAGTTCGAATGGCTGGAATAATTGCTGCTAAAAAGCATGGAAATGTTGAAAGATTAGCAGTTGCTTGGTGTTAGCAACTTGCCTATTAAATGTAATCCTTCCTTTTTATGCTCCATAATCACAGGGAACATGACCTTAAATATTCTTACTACAGCTTGAGTCTGGATATCTCCCCCTTCAACTGCTTTTTAAACTTTTTAAAGAAACCAGGCAACACCATCTATGTGGTAAACACAATGTCCAGAAGTTTGACCTAGAGTGCTCAATCTCAAACCATGTCCAGACTCACTGTCTGGCTATCATTCAGCCTTAATTTGTTATCTATGAAATGAAAATATGATATGATGGTATTACTATACAGCATAGTAATACTATACAACCATCATATGCCATGGTTGTTTCGAATATTGGCTTATAATGCACATAATGAGGCAGGATGCTTATGCATTTATTAGGATTAAGAATGAATGAGTTACGGGCAGACCCTCTGAAATCATAATTATTTTTCATTTATTTTAAGAATATAGGAAGCTGTTCCATACCAAGAAACACTATTTGTCCATTTGGTCCACTGTGATCAGATTCAGTGGTCAGCACTGGAAAAAATCCTTATTCCCAAATTTGGCCTCTCTTTAATATAAACCACATGTTCTGTTACTGTTTTTACATGCCTTGATAACTTGGCATAAAAAAGCTAAGCAGCTTTCTCAGACAGTTATTTCTCTTTGTTAAGAACCATAACTTTCACCAAATATATATTGAAAACATGAAGGGCACATTACAAATAATGTTAAGAATTTACATGTTCCATTGATTTGAATAATAATGAACTAGATATTGGTTTAATTCAATCATTGAATTAATCATTTGATGTGCTGAGCTTCAGCAGCAATACTTCTGAAAATACACACATGCATACACACACACACACACATTGTTTTCAATTAATTAATATGTTCTCATATTTTATTCTGGAGTGATTTTCTGATTATTATTTAAGGCATTTTTCCCAGTATTGGTACTATGCAAGTTGTTGACAATTTCTTCAACCTTTATTTTATCACATCCTGAAGACAGGAATAATTGCTGTAATTGTTTCTTTGCACCTCACTGTGGTTGGTCTGGTTCACTCTGTTATTTTTCTGTTGAGGCTGAATTAAACAGGGCATCCATTATTTGTAAATAAGACTGGGCTAAACTAATACTAGTCTGTTGGAGAAACTGGAGTGACTGTCATTCTATCTCTAATCTGTCTTTTTTGCCAATTGCTTACTGAAACATTGATAATCACACACATAGATTTCTCAAAGTGAACATTTTTTCTTTCAGTGACTCTTAATGTCCTCTTATCAAACTGATAAGGAACAATGTATAGTTAACTTTTCATTCCTAACATTTTAGATCAGAGGTCTCCAAACTTGGAAACTTTAAGGCTTGTGGACTTCAACTCCATAAAAAAGTTGCCAACCTTGGGAACCCCTGTTTTAGATAACAAGAAATGAGACTGTTCTTTGATGGACAGTTGTTTCCTATGTAACTTTTCCTGTATTTCCTCACTTTAAATTTGGGGTGTGTAATTTGCAATAGAGGGTTTCTTCATATTCAGTGGTACGTAGGAGTATGCCCCAATCTGCTACTTGTGAGCTTCTTAGAAGCATCTAGTGCAGGAGTGGGATTCTACCAGTTTGCACCTATTTGCTAGAACCAGTTGTTAACATTCCAAGCAGTTTGGAGAACAGGTTGTTGGAAGAAATTACTGGCCTAATCCTGTAAGGAAGGCAGTAAGGAAACATTCTGGTGTTGCTTACAGAAACTACCTCTCCGTTAACCCTTATTTTTGGCAGGACTAGACTTCCTGTCTCAGGAACTTCTCTGGAGTGTTTTTGCCCTCCTTTGCTGGTACTTTGTGTGGAGTGACCATTCAAAGTTACAATGGCACTGAAAAAGTGACTTATGACCATTTTTCACACTTACGACTGTTGCAGCATCCCCACAGTCATGAGAGGCCAGGCGAGGAGATGCATGCCTCAATGTGAGTGATATTGAGTTGGCCACACCCAGCCAATAATATGACCACCAAGCCATGTCCACCCAGTCACATGACCACCAAGCCACACCCACCACCTAGGCCATGCCCACAGAACCGGTTGTTAAAAAATTTGACAACCCTGATCTAGTGGTCTACCATGTGAAATGAGGGCTGCCTAGAAGATCCTCTAGGTAAGATCCAGCAAGGTTCTTCTCAAATTTTCAGTGGGTTTTCTGTTGGGTAAGTGTACAGTATATATACAAACACAAAGATGCATAGAGATATTCATTGATTCAGTCTCTTGATTGTTTCATCAGATTTATACAGCTTTCCTTATCACAAAAGTGATTCTGGCCAGTACACATCAAAAGTATATAAAACAGTAATCTAAAAAACATTGAAATACTCATATTACAATTAAAAGACAGTTAGATAATAATATGTATTAATAACAGTAGAACTTATCAAATATAGACAGGTTGAAAAATATATCTGAGATATTTCTTGTTTATTTTTTTATATTAGAAAGGGATGGCTGTCAAGTATGGTTAAAAAAAAAGTTAATATGGGCCACAGTGCATATAAAAGCACCAATCATATCATTGTGTCCACCTTGTGATTTATTTTATGATACTCTGTCATGTGTGTACAATGGTTAGAATGCAGTATTGCATGCTAACTCTGCTCATAGCCAGGAGTTCGATCCCAGTCGGCTCAAGCCTTCCATCCTTTGAAAGTCAATAAAATTAGGACCCAGATGGTTGAGGGCAATATGCTGACATTGCAAAACACTCAGATAGTGTTATAAAGCATTATGGAGCAGTATATCACTTGAAGTACTATTGCTATATTACTTCTCATTATCTGCTTCCTCCTTTTGTTCTTTCCCTTCTTTTTCCTTTTTGTGAAAGTTAAGAAAATAAGCTACTTGGAACCAAGTTCTATTTGTTCTAGTCCACAATGGTATTATACAGCGTAAAATATGGAAATGTCAAAATAAAGTTGAGGAACAGATATCAGTAAGATGGATATCTCTAGGAGAATATGGAAGCCCTGCATGGGAATCCCATTTTTTAAAATAATAGTTAATTCTTTTGTTATAGCTCACTTTGAATATTGTGTTCTGGACATGAGGTTTAAAAAAGTAGTCAAATCTAGAAGCAATTTGAAAAAGAGAATCATTGATAATCAGGAAACTAGAAACAAGTCCTGAAGGAGAAAAGAAAGAAAAAGAAACCAGGGTAAAAGGTGAAGCTATGATAGCCCTCATCAAGTACCTGAATACCTTTTATATTGCAAAGAGCCAGCACCAGGTTTCTAACATGCCAGGATACAGAACATGGAATAATTATCAAATCTTGCAAGATTTTGGCTTTTTCGCATGCATAATTTTTCAGGTTTAAAGTCTTTTACATTCCGTAAGATGTGTTGATTTCAGAAGATTTCAGATATTTTTAGTTTTGACAGAAGGCATATTAATGCAGAAGTTTGTACAAAGATATGTGATGCCTGAAAAGGCTCTTGGAAAAAAGAGCAAACTATTTTAAAATAATAGACATACTTTTGTCCCCAGGATCTTTGCTGTGCCCACCCTAATTAGGCATATGAATCGTGCATTTACAAGGTTCAAGTTTAAGATGTTCAGACATACTTCTCTTTACACTTTTTAAATTGGAGAATAGATGGATAACTATCAGAGATACTATATTTCTCTGGTAGCTTCTATATATGATGACTTTACTTTTAGACTGGGAGGAAGTCATCTTGAAGTTCAGCATGAGAAATCTTTTTTAACTGTTTGATCTGCTATTTTATTTTTAATGCATGTTTTTGTTTGTGTTCTATTTTTTAAAAATCTTTTTTGTACTTCTGTATTTTATATAAGCCATTCTGAAGCTGTTGTGAATGAGGGAGGTAAATATGGAAATAAATCACTTAAATATGGAAATAAATCACTTTAACACTTCATGTGTTAAATCATTCCAATGTTTATTGTATTATCTCCATCTGAGTGTGAATTAACAGGATAAATCGCCACTAATAACAATAATGCTTTATTTATAAACAATTCACACTATGAAATAATATAAGAGAAATAAGTAAACAACAAAAATAGAATTCACTGTCCCACAAAGTGAAATTTGCATAATGCAGGAGCAAACTGAAGAATTTTTTCCATCGCTTTAAGGCCCTGTCACACTGCCCAACGGATGCAAAACGGACACAACGGACGAGCAAAATGTTCCATCCGTTGTTATCCGCTCTCAAAAGGGGCAAAAATTTGCATAACCGGAGCGGATAACACGGACGGGGGGAGGACGCAGGGCGGATGAAAGCGGATGCGGAATGGAAGCCCAGCGGATGGAAGCGGATGAGAGCGGATGGCACATCCGCTGGGCTTCCGGGGGGCCTCAGCAAAGCGGACGTGGAACAGAAAGAGCGGATGCAGAGCGGACGCCGAGCGGATGAAGTGGATGCACAGTGGATGCACAGCGGATGAAACGGATGCAGAGCGGAAGCCTAGCGGATGCACAGCGGAAGCCTAACGCATGCCTGGCGTTAATTGCACATGCGGGGGGGATGCATTGCGTAAGCCACGTGGATATAAAGGGAAGCAGCTCGCACATGGCCAGCATTCGGAGGAAAGACCTGCTGCAGGATATATCGAGTCCTTGCCTGCCCTGCCTGCATGCCTGCCTGCAAGCCTTGCTGCCAGCCTGCCTCCAAGCCTCCTGGCCAGCCTCCCTGCCAGCCTTGCTCTCTGCCTGCCTGCAAGCCTTGCTGCCAACCTGCCTTCCAGCCTCCCTGCCAGCCAGTCTGCCTGCCAGCCTTGGTGCCTGCCTGCCAGCCTTGGTGCCTGCCTGCCTGCCTTCCTGCCAGGCTTTCTGCCAGGCTTCCTGCCAGGTTTCCTGCCAGCCTTGGTGCCTGTCAGCCTCCCTGCCAGCCTCCCTGCCAGCCAGCAACCCCACAACCATGGGGAAGAAGCGAAAGTCTCAGCAACCTGCCGCCATCCCTGGCAAGAGGGACAGGGCCACCCTCCCGCCCCCTGTCCCTGACTCTGCTTCTGCTGGGGCTTCTGCTGCTCGGGCTCGCTCTTCTGGTGCTGGAGCTTCTGCTGAAGCTGCTCCTGGTCCTGCTGGTCCTGCTCGTCCTGCTCGTGCTCCTGGAATTTCTCATCCTGCTCATCCTGCTCGTGCTCCTGGTCCTGCTCGTACTCCTGGTCATGCTGGTGCTGCTGGTGCTGGTGCTGCTGGTGCTGCTGGTGCTGCTGGGGCTCCTGGTGCTGCTGCTGCTGCTGATGATGATAATAATCCTGCTGCTGCTGCTGATGATGATGATGATGATTATGATCCTGCTGGTGATGATGATGATGATGATGATCCTGCTGGTGCTGCTGCTGCTGCTGGCGTGGAGGAGCAGCCCCTACCACCTGGGAGCCCCTCTGATGAGGGCCCATCTGGTCCTGCCAAAGGGAGGAAGAGGCATATGCGGGGACGGGAGAGGAGGCAATACTTCATTGAGGAGGAACACGAGGATGAGGTGCTGGAGTGGCTGAGAGAGAATGACTATCTGTGGTGGAAGGGACAACGGCTGTACAGGGACACCAAAAGGAAGCAGGCTGCTTGGAGAGAGAGGGCGGAGAGTATGGGTTACATTTTGGAGGTGCTCCTCGGCTGGTGGAAGCACATGCACACCTGGTACGGGAAGCTGCACCTGAAGAAATCTGGCCAGGCCACGGTTAAGCTGACGGACAGAGAGACCTATGTCATGGCCAGGTGCAGCTTCCTGGAGGGTGAGATCCGCCACCGAGGAGCACCAGGAGCCCCTCTCACAACCCTCTCTTTCCGGCAGCCTGCTGAGACCCAGTACTCTTCCGGCCGAGAGTCAGTCCCTGTCTCCAGGCAGGTTTCTGTGGAGCGTGCCACGGCGGAGAATCCGCGGACAGGTGTTGTAACCATGGTGGAGTGTGTGGAGGACTCCCTGGTGCAGTGGCAGAAAGGAGACATCGAATCCACCACAGTCGTAGCCGCATTCACACACCCCAGCTCCGCCTCCACAGAAAGGCAGAGAGTCAGACAGCAGGAGGGGCAGAGCCACACTGTCCTCCTGGAGATCAGGGACACCATCTGCACCAGTATAGATCTCCTCTCTCAGCTGGTCAGCACCGACTCCTCATCCTCCAACCGCAAGCCCTCCCTCACCTATGTCAACCAGATCCTCAAGAACATGGAGGAACCCCAGTACCAGGTGGTGAAGGACCGGATCACCGAGCTGCTTCACAACCCTCCACATCCAGAGGAACCTGCTCCCACCCAGTCCAGATCTGCTCCTCCACCTCCACCCCAGGTGATGTCCCTCCCATTCCAAGGCTTGCCACAGCCCCTCACCTACCAGGGCTACGGCTACCAGGAGGTCCAGCAGCACAGGCAGCAGCCTTTCCCAGTCCAGGCACAGAGTCATCGGGCGACACCATTGCCACCAGTTCCACTGATGCCACCGATGCCACCCACGACAATGATGCCACCGACGACAGCAATGCCACCCACGCCAGTCCTCACCCAGCTGCAGACCAGACAGCCCCACTACACTACTCCTTCCTCCACCCCACAGCCAAGCCCGGCCTCAGTACATCTGTCCTCAGTACTGGGGCTGACACCCCATGGCATGGAGGAAGGACCTCTCAGCATCACGGGTCTGAGCCAGCTGTCTGAGAGCTTCCTGAACACACCGTCCCCTGTTGTCCTCTCGGGCCAGGCACCCCAATGATGATACAGACCAGCACTCCAGCACCACCCACCTCCACAGCACCTGGACCCTTCACCCCTGAGACTGGGCACACCTCCGAGTGACCAATAAGAGTGCCAGAGACTGGGTAGCTGGCTACCTATGGACTTTATTTGGACACTTGACTTGGGTCATTTTTCTTTTACAGCTTGTTGTTCAATAAAATTTATCTTTGATTCACACACTTGCTTCATTTCTTTTTTTTAATAAAGTCTTGGTGGAAACTTTTAGAATTGGTTTAAGCCTTTGCATGCTTGTGGGATGGGTTAAGATAGCAGTGGGATGGGCAGGGATACCTGTGGGATGGGTAATAGCTGTGGGATGGGTAAGGATAGCAGTGGGATAGATAAGCCTCCAGTGCAAGCATAGTGGGACTGTATGGTCAGCTCTTCCAAGTGCCACACCTTTGGCCCTTTATTATCAATAATAATGAAATAATCATCCACACATGTCAACACAAACACAACTGTTTATTAAACGCCCTGTTCATTGTAGGCCCACCCAACATACATGGCCCAATCTCATCCGTGTGATGAGACAGGCTGAAGGAAGCACCCATTAATCATCTATCATCCTGTCTTGCCACTCCACCGCTCCAGCTGGGGAGTTGCACCAGTATCTCAGGAGGTTGCGCTGCTTCTTCCCTCCACGTGAAGCTCTGTTGGGGCCTTGCACATCCACAGTGTCTATCAGGTTTCGCCCTTGCCTCCATTCCCCAGGCTCCATGTCCCCATTGCCTTGTTGGAGGTCCACAAGCCTGTTCTGCAAGACTGGGTAGGGGGTGCGCATGAGATGGTGCAGGATGCAGCAAGCTTCCATGATCCTCCTCACGGTCTCTGGGCGATGCTGCATGGTGGTGAGAAGTAACTGGAACCTGTTGGCCAGGATGCCAAAGGCATTCTCCACCACCCGCCTTGCCCTGGACAGCCTGTAGTTGAAGATCTTCTCTTCACGGGTGAGGCATCTGGAAGTGTAGGGCTTCATGAGGTAGGTTCTGAGGGAGAAGGCGTCATCCCCCATGATGAAGTAGGGCACACCTTGCATGTCATTGGGCAGGGGGTCTGGATCTGGAAAGCGCATGATGAGGTTGCCTTCCAGCCCCTCCTTGAGGTCACTGGCATTGTATACCTGGGCATCTGAATATGAGCCGCTGCCTGAAGCATCGATGTACATGAACTTGTAGTCAGCATCGACCATGGCAAAGAGGACGATGCTGAAGAAGCCCTTGTAGTTGAAATAAGTGGAGCCCGACTTGGGTGGTGCTTTGCAGGCCACGTGCTTGCCATCTATGGCTCCAACGGTGTGTGGGAAATTCCACGTCTGATACCACTGCTCTGCAACTTTCTTCCAGCCTTCATCAGTGGAGGGGCACTGGAGGAGCTCCTGCAGGTATTCTTCGATGATGGCCTGCACCACTTCTCTGACCACAATGCTGATGGTGTTGTGTGGCACCCTCCAGCCGTACTGCATGCTCCTGTAGGTGGTCCCTGAGGCCAGGTGGTGCAGTGTGAGTGCCACCTTGAGCCCAGGTTCCAGGCTGGGCCAGAAGTTGGTGTTTGCCTTGGTCAACCTGGGTGTCAGGCGCTGCACAACTTCATCAAACATGGCTGGAGGCATCCTCATGAAGTTCTGGAATGCCCGAGTGTCTTCGTTCCTGAGCTCCACCATCAGCTTGTTGTACAGTCTGCACTCTGCTCTTCTGGTGATCCATCTTCATCCCCAGACGCTTCTTGGCCGCCTCCTTTTCTTCCTGTAGTAGAGTTCACAGAGCCTGTAAATGGCTTCGCACTGTTGCAGAAGGATGGTGGCTGTCAAAAGGACTGTGTTACGATCCACGGTTGACATGACTGGATGCTGTGGAAGAGCAAGAGTCAGATGAAGGCTGCAGAGGTCTGCACAGCTGGGCTGCTGGTCTGAAAGTGAGATGCAGAGGAGTTGCTCCCCCTTTTTATAGGCAATATAGGTATCCCTTTGCATCCTCTAGGCATCCTCTAGACATCCTTAATATCCGAGATAGGTCCCCTCTGCGAACGATTTTTCTGTTTTAAACGCTTTGTTTCCGTGCTGCATCCGTTCTGCGTCCGTTCCGCTTCCTCTCTGCGTCCGAGCGGATGCGAGTTGCGCGGAAGCGGAACGGATGCCTAGCGGATATGGCGGATATGGCGGATGCGTAACGGATGCAGAATGGATGCGTAGTGGATGCATAGCGGATGCAGAATGGACGAATTGGATACATTTTCTGCGCAAAAGTTTTGAGCAGCTCAAAACTTTCTGAGCGGATGAAACGTCCATAAACCAATGCTGGACGGATAGAGAGGAAGCAAAATGGAGGCAGTGAGTACATCGCGTTAACCAACGGATGGCAAGCTTTTTTGTCCGTTTTACATCCTCTTTGCATCAGTTGGTGCAGTGTGACAGGGACTTTAGATACATTTTTGACTATTTCTTCTAAAAGCTGTTATAATAAGGACTTTGAAGATAACTGAAATTACCATATTTTAAAAAGAGATTATTTTAAAGCTAATTTCAAAGTACCTTTAAATATGTGTATGACATTATATGTATATCTTTTCTGTGCTGTGAGAACTTAAACTGAATGTTATCCAACAGAATATGTAACAGAATTCTTGTTCTGTTTCAAGAGCAGTGATTTAGAGCCAAGATGTCGCCAAGGAAGGGGAGAACAGTGTGTGCTTTTAATGCTTTTCCCTGCTGGTCATTTTTCTATTGCATCTTCCCTCAGCTGTTGCTTCTTGCTCAATTGAAGATTCACACTGATATAGCACAATGGAGTTGGAGAGAAGAATGGAAACAGAGAAATGGTGGTGAGAAAATGCATTGTAGCCCCCTTTTTTTCCATCTAGCAGTTCTTTAATCCCAATCTCCCTGTCCATGAATAATTTTACTAAATAAGTAGTAGTCATACTTAATTAAATCTCTGTTAGTCAAGTTGTTCTTTATCTTTCTTTTTAGACCAAGAATTTGAAACAGACCATCTGTTTCTTAATCCATGCTGAGTTATTTATTTCCCTATTTTTGCCAAGATAAGAGTTTCGGTAACTACACTTGTCAAGAACAAAAGAATGTAAGAGGGGATCTGGATCTGGATAAATATAAGGAATAATAGAAACATTAGATCAGAATATATGCCTTGTTCAATAATCAACAGTCAGTTTGATAACATATTGATTATAAAAAATTAGAAAAATTATGAGCATTTGGGTTGTATTTTATAAAGTAGAATAATGTAAAATTCATTGAAATGTAAAAATATACATAACAGTAACTGATAAAGATTATATTGCTTAACCAATAATTCCAAATTAAATTCCCAAACTAAGAGATGATACATTTTTAAAAAATGAAATAAAGCACATGGACATAAATACTGTATATTACATGCCTATATTAGTTCTTGCATCTAAATATATTGTTTTCTATTTGTAGATAATTGCTATTACACTTAGTTATCATCAATCTGAAGTTTTAAATTCAAAGCTGGCTGGCAATGGTATGTGTTGGTAAAGTCATAAAAGAACTATCAGATTAGGGCAAATCTGGCACAGATGGTTCACCTGCAGGGCAACTAAATATTGTTTGAAATATGTGACAGCAAATGTGCTCTTTGTGGCAATGAGCATGGACCCTATTCTTGGAAATTTTGATAAGATGATTATGGTATGCCTTGGAACAGAGGTTCCCAACCTCTGCCCACTGTTTGTGCCCACTAGTGGGCCATGAGGTGTTTGCAACTGGACTGCAGAAATGATGCATGCACATCCCCACATGCATGAGCAGCAAGTAAGCATGTGTATGTGCACTTAATTTGCATGAGCGGCATGTGTGCACACCACTTGTGCAGATAGCGCTGCACACATGCACACTTGCTGGATACTTGTGCAGATCCATCTCTTCTCAAACACTGCTGGTTGGCAACATTGAAAAGTTCGGGAACTCTGCCTTGCATTTACCAGTTTGCTCCTTTTCTATCCATATGTTAGAAATATACTTTATTACATTGGTGTCAAACTTGGAGTGTCACATTGCTGTCACATAACATTTCGTGTTGTTTTTCCCATTCATGGAGCTGGGGTGGGCATGACCTGCATAAGACACATCTGGCCCATGGGCTGCTAGTTGTACACCCCTGCTTTACTATCTCTCCTCTGAGTGAGAAGCTATAAAAATTAGAAATATACTTTAAGCAGTGCTAAGCTGTGGATCAAGAACTGTGGAGTAAACTTGTAGCCCAGTAAGCTTAGCACAGGACATGAAGAAAATGTTAAACATACTAATTGTTTTTAAAGCACCCAGAGATTATTCTGGCTTGTGTATTTGAATTAATGAGTTTATCTACTGGTTTTTTTGAGGGGTGGGGGGGTGGGGGTTCTTTCAGTTTTCTACACTTCCCAGTGTCCACTAGAGTTAGCCCACTCCCCACTAAATTTAATAAATAATAATTCTACAAAACATCATAATAAACATTCATATTTTTGTAAATATAACATTTATTTAATATTTAGTTTATTGTAAATATACAGTAAAGATCTAATAAACTTATCTAAGAAAAAAGAGCCTTTAATTCAATCATGGCCAGCAAATCCTCCAGTATTTTTTGCAGCATCTCAGATGCAATAACAAGAAACTCAGAAAATTGTTCATATTGCTACACCATCCCATTTGAATATGTGGTATTTGTGGATTTATAAATGTTCTATTAGCTTTGGCAATATTTTATGAATACGAATTTTAACTCTTTTATAGGTGTTGCCACAATTGACAATACTACACTGATAAAGAGTTTCAATATCAGAATTTTCATCAGGAATTATTCTATTCCATGAAAGCAACCTTCTCCCATTGCCAAATAGTTCTTGTTGCTCAATACAGTTACTCTAAGAAGTTCATTTAAAGGGTGCAGGATGTCCTACAAGATATTCCAAAGCATTGCACCATAGCCTTGAATTTCTTTAAATCAACAACAGATGTTGGGGGTGGAGGATATTAATTCCTAAAATACTTCAACTTTCTTTCAATGAGGACTCACTTCATGTTAATTTATGCAATGACACTGATATATATGTGGGTTGTTTTTTTTTAGCGATAGGCATATTTTTATTTTTAGTTTTCAATCTGCAGCTTTTAAACTTGCTAGAGCTTTTGGCAAGTCTTTGGACAGGTTCATCTTAAATTAATCCTGAAAATTCAAATTCTCACCAGCTGCATACATACTCCTTTGGAACATCTTGGGAGTACCAGAAATCCTAAATTGTATTATTTTATAAAAATGTAGCAAATTGTGTAGTAAAGAAAGGTGACTGCACAATCTGGGATGGTTAGCTTTTCTAATATATAGATTCTATACATAGAACCGGTTCTATGTCTGCTGAGTTTTTGCCCACCCGGGTTGTTACCTGATCTTTATTTCCTGATTTTTCAACAAATGAGGCACAGCTGCATTTAAAAAAAGCAGGAAAAGAGGGCTGTTTCAAAGGCTGCTTCTCTGCACGCAGTGTGCTGATGACTATTTACAGGCGCGTGGCTCCCAGAGTGCAGGGAAACTTGTCAATCCCAAACCGGTAGTTAACCCTGTCGTATCCCAGCCCTGTATGCAAGTCATTCTGGAATATCATTTATGCTATAATAGGAAGGAAGTATATCTCCCTTTTCATGTGTTCCCTTTTCAAGTCTTCACATGAGTGACTTGTTTCACTTTTCTCGGACACATTTCTTTAGTGTGACTAGTCTTCTGGTTCATTGATTGCTTTATTCATTTTATATGGAGCTATTATTCTGCAATTCTTTTACTTTAAGACTAATATTATCCTAACTATGAATTTTATACTAAATAGAATAGGAAGTGTATTGATACTGTTGAACTTTTGTGTTGGAAAAGACTCTTGGGAATACCAAAGAAATGGATTATTCAACAAATCAGTCCTTAGGAGAACCCACTTAGGGCACATGTGACCAAACTCAAATTATTTTCTTTCAGAAACATTATATGAAGACCCAGCTCTCTTGAGAAAGGTCTAAAGCTGGAAAATGTGAAAGGAAAGAGAAAGAGGACAAGAACAGCAGCAAAGTGGATAGACTCAGCTACAGTGGGGATAAGTGCACATCTGGAAGATTTGAAATAACATTAAGGACAGATCATCATGGAGAAAATCATCTATATTGTTGTTATGATTTGACAATGACTTGATGGCATATAATCAATAATCAATCATTCTTTCTTCAGCAACATTTTTTTCAGAGGAATGACAAAGGCTTTTGTTCTTTGTTGGGCTACATAGAGACTTATTCCACATGGCACATTAGTTCTATTGTTAGAGCTGCCTCTTATCTAAGAAGAGTGTTATCTGTCCAAGAGAATACATATTTTAAATTCACATTCACTGCCTATGGGCTGGGTACTGGCTATAAATATCCTAAGTACATTTTTCCAGCCAGTGTTTCCAATAATATTTCTCAGAGATGAGCAAGCTCTGGAAATTTCCATAGAAATATAATGAAAATGTGATTCTATCCTATTCTGTGCCAATTGTAAAACACCCAGTAGGGCCATTTACTTGTCAAGATGCAACTAGAAAATGTAGCAGAGTTACCAAGCAAACAATTGTTTCCCCGCCCCACAAATGCTTGTGTTATCACCATGTGTTGCAATTTTGCAAGTTCTCTTATCTCTCTATTACAAAGTATCATGGTCTTAAGCAGGACATGCTGCCCTCTGTGTGCATTTTTTTTTTAACCAATGCATCTTAAAGCAACTAAGCTATATTGGTGCAAATTACCTTAAATGATACGTACCATCACATATATTTAGTATATGCTCATAAACAACATGACAAGGTAATCTAGACAATCATTTTAAATATACTCCCAAATCAGGAAAAAAATTCAAGATTTCAAGATCCCCAGATGGCTGATAGCAGTAACATTAGCAGGCTCAAACAAATTATAATATGGATCATAATTTATTCTATATAGGAACAGTATTTGGGATTGCAAAACTCTAGTTGGCCACTAGATTAGAGGAAAGACCTAGTTATTTGTGTATCTATTGTCAAATAATGATCATTAACATTTTTGCAACCCAGTTAAATTCTGCCTGCCTGAGCACTTTTGCACATTAATTAATAAAAACAGTTATACAGAGAGACAGTTTGATGTAGTTGTTAAAGGCATGAGGGTAGAAACTGGGAGATTGAGTTCTTGTCCTGTCATAGGCATAAAGCCAGCTGGGGTGACTATGGGCAGTTTCTTTCTCTCAACCTCTAGGAGGAAGAAGGCAAGGACAAATCATTGTTGAAAAAATTGTCAAAAATATCTGCAGGTTTTGTCCAAGTTAGGAGTTAAGACTGACTAAAAGACATAGATTAATGTGCCCATGTTTTTTCTTCAAAATCTGGTCAACTAGTATTTGACATTCAAACAAAGCAAAATGCAAAACAAACAAGTTGTATTTAAGTTCATTTAATATATTCACCACATGAAGTGAAATAATATTTACTATCAATTGCTGTGATCTTCACTTAGTTATCCTGAAACTCTGAAACTGCTATGAAAATATAGAGAAAATGTAATTTTTTTGGGTTGGGCCGAGCTGGGCTGGGTTGAGCATGGGGCAATACAATAGGGAAAAAACATGACAAGAACCTAGTTTACTATACAGAAATCCAATATCTTAATATTTTTTGCCATTTTTCCAGGATATCTATGGGATTATCTTCTCCAAACAAGAGTTGGTTTGACCTATCTAGGATACTTCTAGTGAAAAAAAAAAATACTTATAGTACATTACTAAAAGGTTCAGAGGAATTATAACTACTTCCCAATGGAGGTAGAACTAATCCCTCTCTTTCTGTTTTTTTAGATAGATGTTAAAAACAATTATCTGGGAGGAGGTTTCTTATGTTTCTAACTGATGTCATCTTCTTTTTCCTTATTATTCACTGATTAAACTTATCTTTCTTGTTATGTACTGTTTACTTGCTATTGATGGTTTTTGACAATGTTGAGTAATCAAAACTGGGAATTTTCTCAGTTTAAATGTTATTGTCCATCCAAAATAACATTTGGTTCATTATACACCACTGCTTTCTTATTAACAACCAATTAAATGCAAAAGATGGCAAACAACCAAGCTAAAAAGAAATTATAGGAAGCTACGTTAGATTGTGCTTTTCTGAGATGTTTCTATGAAGTCTTAGAAGGCCTGCAAAACCATGATGTAGAACTTTTTGTTCTTTACAAATCCATTCCAGGAAAGTGATAAGCTTCTAATTAAAAAAGCTAGCAAAAATCCCTCTCTAAACAATGCCTTGTGCAAGGAAAAATTTGGGCTTTCTGTAAGACAGGAATAAACACACACACACACACACAGAGACACAAATATATGCATTTAATTTTTGTACTTGTTCTTTAAAGGATGTTGAAAAAGAATGACGGGCACTGTTTGGCAATCATTAAGCCCTCTTTGCTTGCAATTTACAGCACCTGAATGACCTAACAACTCTAATGTTATTCTTACAATGATGGTTCATACTTTAAATCTTATTTTCCAACTGTTTTGTGGTCTTCAAAATACTGAAACTTCCTTTCTTAAACTGCTACATTGCATCCTTTAAAATGTAATATTTGCTTGATAAATAAATGCCATATAAATTTAATAAATAACATAACTAATAGCCTTCCTCCCTTTTTTTTCAAATACATGTTTATATATTTATATGTTTCATCTAAACAATCCAGGTGCTGGTTATTTATTAGCTAATTGCTGCCCTCAAAATATTCACAGGTCTATCTTTGTGGAGAAGATTTTGTCCCCATCTTAATTTTTGTAAAGGCCTTAAAGAAAAAAAAAGATCTAAAAATGTCTTGAACTTTTCCAAGATGTGAGATTTATATGTTTTGGGTTGGAGCTAATTACTCAAGTAACATCAGTTTGTGCATGGCTTTAATATTTTGTGACAGTTTTACTTCACTACCTTTCCATCTTATCACTGCACATTGTGTTGTCCCTTCACACTTCAAGTACCATGACAGCTGATAGTTGAACAAGTTTGGTATGAATTATTCTGACTCTCATATCTATTAGCTTTAGATAGTTCAACTCATCCGTCCATTGTACAGATTAACCCCAAAAACTTTAAACTTAGACTGTCTACTATTGACCTCACCCCCTTCCTAAGAGATCTGTAGGGGGCGTGCATAAGCGCACCAATGTGCCAACCGTCCCTGGTCTATTTTTTCTTTTCTTTTTTCTTTTTCTTATATGTATCCATGTATTCATAACTATGTTTTACTTATACCTATTGTAAGCAATTGACAAAAATAAATAAATAAAAAATAAAATAAATAAAAATCTTCCAAATTTTACTTCCAGAATTTACAACCAATGTGGCCAAAAGAAGTTGCTGGCAAAGAAATCTGGAAAATATACTTCCAACACATCTGCAGAACAGCAAGTTAGGAAAAAACAATGGCTTTGTTAAATAAATATTTTGTGAATAACTCCTACATAAGAGAAAGGAATTTCTGATTTTGTTGCCACTTCAATGTCATTAAAGAAGAATGATATAGAAAGAAAATTACAAATATCTATAAATACATATAAAATGAATAATTTGTTTTGCTTTTGACAGGCCAAGAAGGCAATACATACGATTATATTATATCTACAGAGCAAACTATCTGATGATAGAGGATATTTATGAATGTTCATCAGTGGCTCACAAGGTCCTTCTTCCATTTGATGGAGCCTTTCAGGCAGTGGTGGGATTCAAAAAATTTTACTACCAGTTCTGTGGGCATGGCTTGGTGGACTTGGCAGGTGTTGCAGAGAAGGATACTGTAAAATCTCCATTCCCCCCACCCTGGAAAAGGTTACTGCAAAATCCCATTCTCTCCCCACCCCACTAACTTGCTTTCCAGCTCCATTCTCCTGTGCAGGCAACAAAAGAAGATCCAGTCAATCAGCTAGGACTTGGGAGGTAGAGAATAGATGGGGGCAGTGCCAGTCAGAGATAGTATTTGCTGGTTCTCCAAACTAAATTTTTTTGCTACCAGTTCTCCAGAACTGGTCAGAACCTTCTGAATACCACCTCTGCTTTCAGGATATTCAGAAAAACAGAATTGTGAAGGTTGTGTGATACAGTGGAGCCATGCCTTCTGAAGCCTATATCTCCAGTACGGCAGTAGTGGAGTCAGAGTGGAGACGCCCATCTGGTCTGGCTGGGTTGTCCTTTATGCAGGAAAGGACTGGCTAAATGATTAGAAGGTTGTTCTGCCACTGGGAGGCCTTGTCAACAATTGGGCTTTTGAGTTGGCATATTGTTATCACCTCTTGGTGGAGTTAATCAATTCAAAAGACTTTGGCTTATATCAACAATGTTGCATGTATGACAAAGCAAAAGAAGAATTAGATTGTGTGAACATTTTTCGTTCAGAATTCAGGCCTGGGCATGGGACACAGGTGACATTAGTTGCTCTAGCTGATGACCTATTTCACAGTCTTCAAGAGGAAGCTGGCCTGCCCCCACCATGTTGAAATTCCCAATGGTCTTCACTATCATTTATCTTAGTATCCTTCCCATTGGAAATTGGAAGACTTGTGTTTCTTTGGTTCCTCTCCTTCCCTAATGGGCATCTATAAACATATATTCTAATGTAGTGGATAGCCTACCCCCCCCCCCCCCGGCCAAAAAAAAACCAAAAACAGTGAAGAATTTTGGCTTTATAGATTTTAAGAAATTGTGCTATTAATGATTCTGAAATGTAATTAGAGGTGCATTTTGTAAATGCCAAATGGCTGGTGGCAATGAACACAGCCACTTTGAAAACTAGAATGAGATTAAACTATCCTGTTGTTATAAAATTATCTGATTATACATGTACATATACACACATATAAAGAAATACTGCTGGCTTAAGGCAAACATTTTGGCTAGCAACTTTGGACCTTACAGTAATGATTGCAAATAGAACAAAACAGAGCAGTTAATATATGAGTTGTAGTGATTTCCTTGGATTCAAGAAAAGAACACAGAAATCCTTTTTCTAGGTTTCTTTTGCTCATTTAAAACCTTTATTAAAATGTTTGAAGCAAAGTAAATGGTGCATTTTCACTCCAAATTACAGGACACAGAGTAATTGCTTTAAATTACAGGGAAGCAGATTTCACTTGAATGTTAGCAGGGAAAAACCAACAGGCAGAATAATTTCAGAAAAACCAACCATCAAGGCTAGTGGTGAACTTCCCCTTCCCCCTGTTTTCAAGAGATAACTTGATAAATACAGATTATCAGTGTTGGAAGGGACCTTGTAGGTCATCTCGTCCAACCCATATATGTAAGGGGTGTCTTAACAATAATGAGTAGGGATTGACTTGGTAGTTCAACTGGCTTTTCCAACTCTATGCTTCTATAAATACAGGACAAATAAAATCTTGGTTGTGGTATAGGTAATCCTTGACTTACAACTATTTGTTCAGTGACCATTTGAAGTTACAACAGCATTGAATAAAGGGACTTATGACCGGTTTCCACACTTACAACCATTGCAGTATCCCCATGATAATGTGATCAAAATTCAGGCAGTTGGCAACTGGCATGTATTTATGACAGTTCCAGTGTCCTGGGATTAAGTGATCACCATTTGTAACCTTCCCAGCTGGTTTCTGACAAGCAAGGTCAATGAGAGGAGCCAGATGACTATATCATTCAGTTGATAATTGTAGCAAAAAAGGTTGTAAAAGGGGACAAAACGCACTTTACTATGTTGCTTGGCAACAGAAAATGTGGACTCAGATGTGCTCATAAATCGAGGACTACCTGTATTAAGAACTTTCTTAATTAATCAAATTAATGAAATAATCAAAAAAATTAAGAATATTTTTTTTGAAAAAATGCACCTGCTGACTGAACTGTGCAATCATGAACATAATGAAAGAAGTGAAGAATGCATTCTGCATCTATAGCTTAAAGCATAGAATATACTGTTGTGACCTTTTTCTACTGCTTGGATTATAAGGGTCAATTCTTAACTGTGATGACTTTTGGATACATCATCCAAATTGTTCATTGGTGTTGCAGATGAGAGGAAGGATAAACCAAGTCGTGGTTTTTACTTCTATTTTTCTACTGTTACATACATAACACAGACCTGTATCCCTTTGGGACTATCCATGCTAATTACAGGCAACTTTGTTTCCATTGGCTTTAGAAACATTTCATTATAGATAGAAGTAGATAGATAATATAGAATGATGTTTACTCATTGACCCTTTTATATCTTCCCTATTGTTGATGTGTATGTGTGAAATGATTCACTTAACTGACAAAAAATGGTTATGAAATCAGGTGCAACACACTTAACAATTGTGGCAGTAAGTCAAAGACTACTTGAACACTGATATAATTGACATGCTTTTTCAGAAGTGCTTCCTTAGTGAATGACTTATTTAGTGCCTATTTGTAAGTATAATGATGATGATGATGGTGGAAAAAGTAAGTGTACAATTAATTTATGGCCTTTGCAGGTCAGTAAAGCAAAGCAAAGCTGAAGTAAGATGTGATGTTCCACTTAGCGACTGCTTCATTGAACAAGTGAGTTGCTAGTTCCATCTGTGATAGCGAAATTAGGACTACCTGAACAGTAAAAGAAAAAAAAAAACATAATCACCAGACAGTTCATTCACTTTGAGTAATATGTCAGATTATTTTATTTTATTTTTTTTTTTATCTTTTTTATTATTATTTTTTTTTTATTTTTTTTTTATTAAAGTTTTTATTAATTTTCTACAAACAAACAAACATACAAAACATTAAAAACATCTACTCTCATATATACTTCCGGTGTATCGGTTGGTTCATCAGTTTTGTGCATTCATTTTATAGTGTCAATTACAATTATATTGCATAACCACTCATATTGTCAATCCATATTCTAATATTACTAAAGAAAAAAATAAAAATAAAAAAATCTTTTTTCTGACTATACTTTTAATCATTCATGCTTTGCGAGATAACAATACTTCAAACAATTTATTCTATAATTTGTCGTATAGTCATAACAAATCAATCCTAAAAAACTCTTCATATATATAATATTAATGCTCTATTATTGTATTTTATCATCTAACCATTGATAAAAAAAACCCCAAATTGCATAAAATTGTTTATCTTCTTGTTCTCTAATTTCAAATGTCAATCTACTCATCTCAGCACATTCCAATATTTTCTCAATAATTTCTTCCTGCAATGGCATTTTCTCATTCTTCCAGTTTTTAGCAAATACAATCCTAGCCGCTGTTAATACATTTACAATCAAATATTTCAAGTCTTTATTATATATATCAGGTAAAATTCCCAATAAAAAGATCTCTGGCTTCAAGTCTATGTGTTTCTTTGTCATTTTTTCCAACCACATGTGAATTTTAGTCCAATATTTTCTAGCATTCTCACAAGTCCACCACATATGATAGTATGAGCCAGGTATCTGATGACATTTCCAACATTTTTCAGATTTATTCTTAAACATTCTTGCTATTCTTGTCGGGGGAAGGTGCCACCTGTAAAACATCTTATACAAGTTTTCTTTATATGCTATTGACATTGTCATTTTATAATTTTGAGACCACAATTTTTGCCATTGTTCTAAATCAATTCCATATCCAAAATTCTTCCCCCATGCAATCATAGTTTCTTTAACTTGTTCTTCCTCTAGCTTAATTCCCAATAAATAACCATATAACTTTTTAATCACTTTCTCATCAGTACCCATCAATATCTTATCTAAATCAGTCTGTTTATCATAGAATCCTTCCGTTTTAAATTCTTCAAGATATCTTGAGTGAAACATGAATGTCAGCCCTATTCCTTCATGGATTCATTGATTACAAAATACCCAAATTTGTTCCCATCCTAAAATTACTAAAGCACAGAATTTTGTATTACATTTTTTTTAAATTTGTCTTATTTTTTGAAGCATCAGATTCTTTTTCTTCCCTGATTTTATCAGATCAATCCATCATCTGCCATCATCAGGCTTCTGCATTGAGTTCATCTGTGAGTCAGGCTATCACAGACGAACTCAATGCAGAAGCCTGATGATGGCAGATGAGATTCTGCCGAAACGTTGCTACAACTTTAAAAGCACAACTAAAATGATGTGGGATAATACCTGAAGGAAGCTGAACAGCATACATGTAAGTACCCGTGAAAACTTAAGAAAACAAATATGTATGTATGTATGTATGTATGTATATATGTATGTATGTACGTATGTATGCTGTTCAGCTTTGTTTGGATATTTTCCCACGTCCTTGTAGCTGTGCTTTTAAAGTTAATGATGGCAGATGAGATTCTGCTGAAACATTGCTACAACTTTAAAAGCACTACAATGATGTGGGATAATACCCAAAGGAAGCCGAACTGCATTCATATATATATATATGTGCTGTTTAGCTTCCTTCGGGTATTATCCCACGTCATTGTAGTTCTGTTAAAGTTGTAGCAACGTTTCAGCAGAATCTCATCTGCCATCATCAGGCTTCTGTATGGATATGGGTCTTACAGCTCCTGGTTTTAAATTTGAGGCTGGTCCATTCTGATTGGCTGGGAGCCTGGACCTGTGTTCATTGGACTTGGAGTTTGATTGATTGGTGTTCCTGGTTTCTTCTGTCTGTTTTGTGGCTTTGATTGGCTGGCAACAGTCTGTTCTTGTGTAGCGAAAACACTAATTACCAGAACCAAACATCTGGCAGATAAGACACATATAAAGACTGAACTATGCACCCTGACTGAAGTATTGACAGCCAATGGCTTCCACAAAAACAAAATCTCCAACTTGATCCACAAAAACACACCAAGACATAACAGAGACCTAGAAGATCAACAGATCTATGGAACAGCTGTCCTGCCCTACATAAGAGGGACCACAGATAAAATCAGTAAGATACTACACAGGCATCACATCAAGACTGCCTTCAAAACAGACAAAAAAATAGCAGCCATCCTGAGGAACCCCAAAGACAAAATTGACCTGGAAAACCAAGGCATATACGAAATTCCCTGTACATCATGCCCGGCCACATACATTGGACAGACCAATAGAAGAATAAGTACCCGCCTAGATGAACACAAAAATGCAGTAAAAAAGCTGGAACACACCTCCTCACTAGTCCAACACATGAAAACCACAGGTCACAACATCAACTTCAATGGCACTAAAACCCTGGCCACTATAGAAAACCCCAGCCACAGAATCATCAGAGAAGCCATAGAGATTGAAAAAAGACCTGACAGCATGAATAGAAGAGATGATTCCACCAGACTGTCAATCATTTGGAAGCCTGCACTCTCAAATAGAAAGATCTCCATGCCACAAGCCAGGCAAACACCTGCGCAAAAACAGACTCCCTCTGATAGCTCCAACCCAAACACCCCCCCACCAGGCACCCAGGTGAAACCCAGCTTGCTAATGAATAGCAGGTTGCTAATGAAGAGCAGCCGTCCCTTCACACGGAGCCAAGCTGCACTGAAAGCCTCCAACACAAGAACAGAGTGTTGCCAGCCAATCAAAGCCAGAAAACAGACAGAAGAAACCAGAAACACCAATCAATCAAACTCCAAGTCCAATGAACACAGATCCAGGCTCCCAGCCAATCAGAATGGACCAGCCTCAAATTTGAAACCAGAAACTAACTCTATACAGAAGCCTGAGGATGGCAGATCGGATTCTGCTGAAACGTTGCTACAACTTTAACAGAACTACAATGACGTGGGATAATACCCGAAGGAAGCTAAACAGCACACATGTAAGTACCCGCGAAAGCCTAAGAAAACATATATGTGTGTGTGTGTGTGTGTGTGTGTGTGTAAGAATTGTATGTGTACATACCTATTTGATATATTGAGATTCATACATATTACATACTATAAATATGCATGTACCTTGCTAATTATCTTTAGATTCCAACAGCTTCTAATTCATATTGAAAACTCCACGAAATAACTCCAAAATGGCTTTGAATGAATATGCATTGCCATACTGGCAAAAACAATTAATGTACTTCAAGATTTTAAGCAGATGTTCTTCATTAACAATGACATTGTGAGAATATTACATGTGCTGTAATCAGTGTTGAATACTATACATTTAAAACTAATATCCAAAAATACAAATTGGACAGGACAAAAAATAAAAGCACAAAACAAGCATAATATCCAAAAGGGATTTATATAGTCAAAAAGTTCGCATGAAATATTATCTGCAATCTTTTCTAATGTTAATATCCTAATTAAAATGATACCTTTGAGGCAAGCTATACCAGGAATTAATTGATTTAGATATTTTCAGCTAAAGATGCCTTTAGTTAGCTCTCTTCATGTTGAGTTCATGAGGATGAAAGCAGTTATTTTGGGATTCCTTCTCCTTTTAAACATTATACAAATTACCTATTATCCAAATACTCTTATCCAAGTCTTAGTCACAAGAAAATAGAACACAGGTATTCATGCCACATTCAAGAATCAGATGAAACTGGATTTAAACAGAAAGTCAAATGTACACATAATATTGATTAAATTGTCAGAGCTTTGAGAAAAACAGAGACAATTTTATTGATCAGGTTTGCCATATCATCCTTATGATTCAGTATTTTTTGAAAACATGAAGTATTTTGTTTAATATTTTAACTTTTTTAGATATATTCAAGGAAGGCAACACTTGTTGAGACCTAAATATTTGTTTGTTTGTTTTTTTAGAAAAGAAAGAAAAGAAAGCTTTAGGTCACTTTATCTGAAGCATGGTTTCAAAGTCAAATTTCCTAACTTGTGAAGAAAAAAGACATATATTCATTTTTCCTTAATAAATAAACATTTTTGTTTTAGGCAGAGGGGAGGAAAATGGAGCTGGTAATCAATGAACAGGCTACAAGGCTGTGAAATGATAGGAGTTCCTTTTGATTACGGTAAATGCAATTATATTTGATGCTGTGCATATAATAGTGAAATGTAATGGAAAGTTACATATGCCTTTTAATAACATTTGTTAATCTGAAAATGTACTGTCAGAGTGCTTGCAATTTAAGGAATAAAAGTGGCTGAACAATTCAAGATGATATCTACACAAGGTGCTGGTTTAGGCATTTGCAGTAAGAAGACTCACAGTTTAAAAGCAGAACCCTACTATGGTAAAATTCCCTTTGTAAGAATTGATGCAGCAAAACTCATAGTGTATCTTTAATATCCTGTCCTTAATATAGCCACAATGGAATTTACTATTTTCTTTGCAAAGTATTAAATATTGTTTTCAAAACAGCTTTACATTTAAACAACTATTAAATATTATATTATGTTTCTGCCCTTGAACCTCCTGGAGAAAAAGTATATATACTGTAATAGTTTAAATGCCAAAATAAAGTCTTCCTCAAGTCAAACTTAATTCATGCTAACTACCTACTTTACAGACCTAAAGGCACTGTCACACTGGCCGACGGATGCAAAACGTTTGTAAAAAGGACACAGCGGACGAGCAAAATGTTCCATCCGTTGTTATCCGCTCTCAAAAGTGCCCCGAATTTGCATAACCAGAGCAGACAACATGGAAAGGAATGGACGGGAGGACGTAGCGAGGATGGAAAGCAGATGCTCCACGGAAGCCTAGCAGATGGAAGTGGATGGGAGTGGATGGCAAATCCGCAAGGCTTTCGGGGGAGCACAGCAAAGCGGATGCGGAACGGAAAGAGCAGATGCCGAGCGGATGCCGAGCGGATGAAGTGGATGCAGAGCGGAAGCAAAGCGGATGAAGTGGATGCAGCGTGGAAGCCTAGCGGATGCCTAGTGGATGCCTAGCATTCACTGCACATGCGAAGAGGATGCATTGCGTCAGCCCCGCGGAGATAAAGGGAAGCAGCTCGCAAGTAGGTCACCATTCAGAGGAAAGACCTGCTTCTAGACACAGCTTGCCAGCCAGCCAGCCAGCCAGCCAACCAGCCAGCCAGCAACCCAACAACCATGGGGAAGAAACGGAAGCCTCTGCCATCTGCTGCCAGCCCTGGCAAGAGGGACAAGCCACCCTCCCACCCCCTGGCCCTGACTCTGCTTCAGCTGATGCTTCTGCTGCCCGGGCTCAATCTTCTGGTGCTGGGGCTTCTGCTGATGCTGCTTCTGGAGGTGGTGCTTCTGCTGATGCTGCTTCTGGTGGTGGTGCTTCTGCTGGTGCTTACTCTACTGATGCTGCTTCTGGTGGTGGTGCTTCTGCTGATGCTGCTTCTGGTGGTGGTGCTTCTGCTGGTGCTTACTCTGCTGGCACTGCTCCTGGTGCTGGTGCTTCTCCTGGTGCTTACTCTGCTGGTGCTGTTCCTGGTGCTGGTGATTCTGCTGGTGCTTACTCTGCTGGGGCTGCTCCTGGTGCTGGTGCTTCTGCTGGTGCTTACTCTGCTGGCACTGCTCCTGGTACTGGTGCTTCTGCTGGTGCTTACTCTGCTGGTCCTGCTCCTGGTCCTGCTGGTCCTGCTGTTGCTCCTAGTCCTGCTTGTGCTCCTGGTCCTGCTGGTGCTCCTGCTCCTGCTTCTGGTCCTGGTCCTGCTCCTGGTCCTGCTAGTGCTGCTGGTGCTGCTGGTGCTCCTGGTGCTGGTGCTGCTGGTGCTGCTGGTGCTGCTGGTGCTGCTGCTTCTGGTCCTGCTGGTCCTGCTTTTGCTGCTGCTGTTGTTGCTGCTACTGCTGCTGGTGGTGGTGTGGAGGAGCAGCACCTACAACCTCGAAGCCCCTCTGATGAGGGCCCATATGGCCCTGCCAAAGGGAGGAAGAGGCAGACGCATGAGGAGGAGGTGCTGGAGTGGCTGAGGGAGAATGAATATCTTTGGCAGAAGGGACACAGGCTCTGTCAAGACACCAAGAGGAAGCAGGCTGCTTGGAGAGAGAAGGCGGAGAGCCTGGGCTACACTTCGGAGGTGCTCCTCGGCTGGTGGAAGCACATGCAAACCTGGTACGGGAAGCTGCACCTCAAGAAATCTGGCCAGGCCTGGGTCAAGCTGATGGACAGAGAGACCTATGTGATGGCCAAGTGCAACTTCTTGGAGGGTGAGATCCGCCACCGAGGAGCAGCCCCTCTCATAACCCTCTCTCTCAGGCAGCCTGCTGAGAGCCAGTCCTCTTCTGGCAAAGAGTCAGCTCCTGTCTCCAGGCAGGTATGTGTGGAGCGTGCCACGACGGAGACCCCCCCCGACAGCCGTACTACCCATGGCGGAGAGCATGGAGGTCCCCCTGATGCAGCGGGAGAAAGGAGATGGCACTTCGACCACAACCCAACCCGCATCCACCCCCAGCTCCAACTCCACAGAAAGGAAGAGAGGCAGACCAGAGGGGCAGAGCCACACTGTCCTGCTGGAGATAAGAGACACCATCAGGAGCAGCGTAGATCTCCTCTCTCAGCTGGTACACACTGACGCCCCATCCTCCAACCACAAGCCCTTCCTCACCTACATCAACCAGACCCTCATGAACATGTCGGAACCCCAGTACCAGGTGGTGAAGGACAGGATCACCGATCTTCTTCACAACCCTCCAGACCAAGATGAACCTGCTCCCACCCAGTCCAGGCCTGCTCCTCCACCCCAGGTAATGTCACTGCCCTTCCAAGGCTTTCCACAAGCCCTCCCCTACCAAGGCTACGGCTACCAGGGGGTCCAGCAGCACAGGCAGCCCTTCCCAGTCCAGGCACAGGTACATCGGACGCCACCGGTGCCACTGATGCCACCGATGCCACCCACGCCACCAATGCTACCCACACCACAGATGCCACCAATGCCAAAGGTGCCACCGATGCCAGTCCTCACCCAGCTGTAGACCAGACAGCCCCACTACACTGCTCTTTCCTCAACCCCACAGCCAAGCCCGGCCTCAGTACATCTGTCATCGGTATTAGGGATGACACCCCATGTCATGGTGCAAGGGTCTCTCAACATCACGGGGCTGAGCCAGCTGTCTGAGAGCTTCCTCAAC
>BLBF01000040.1:30654653-30715604 GCA_015471245.1 Laticauda colubrina
ATCTTAACCCATCCCACAAGCATGCAAAGGCTTAAACCATTTCTAAAAGTTTCAACCAAGACTTTATTGACTAAAAGAACTGAAGCAAGTGTGTGATGCAAAGATAATCTTTATTAATAACAAACTGTAAAAGAAAATGACCCAAGTGTCCCAAGCAAAGATAAAGTCATCAGGTAGCAACCCAGTCTCTGGCACTCTTCTCAGTCACTCTGAGGCGTGCCCATGGTCTTAGAGCTGAAGGGTCCAGGTGCTGAGGAGGTGGCTGCTGCTAGAGTGCTGGTCTGAGGTGCCATTGGGGTGCCTGGCCCCGAGAGGAAACAGGGGATGGTGTGTGGAGGAAGCTCTCAGACAGCTGGCTCAGTCCTGTGATGTTGAGAGCCCCTTCCTCCAGGACATGGGGTGTCAGTCCCAATTCCGATGACAGATGTTCTGAGGCCGGGCTTGGCTGTGGGGTGGAGGAAGGAGGAGTGTAGCGGGGATATCTGGTCTGCAGGTGAGTGAGGTGAGGCGTCGGTGGCATCTCTGTCATCGGTGGCATGGGTGGCATCGGTGGCATCGGTGGCATCAGTGGCATCGGTGGCACCGGTGGCACTGGTGGCGTCCGATGTACCTATGCCTGGACTGGGAAGGGCTGCCTGTGCTGCTGGAGCTCCTGGTAGCCGTAGCCTTGGTAGGGGAGGGACTGTGGAAAACCTTGGAAGGGCCGTGACATCACCTGGAGTGGAGGAGCAGACCTGGAGTGGGTGGGAGCAGGTTCAGCTGGGTCTGGAGAGTTGTGAAGAAGACCGGTGATCCTGTCCTTGATCACCTGGTACTGTGATTTGGACATGTCCATGAGGGTCTGGTTGACATAGGTGAGGAAGGGCTTGTGGTTTGAGGATGGTATGTTGTGTACCAGGTGAGAGAGGAGATCTACGCTGCTTTTGATGGTATCCCTGATCTCTTTAGCAGGACAGTGTGTATCTGCCCCTCCGGTCTGGCTCTCTGCCTGCTTTCTGTGGAGGTGGAGCTCGGGGTGGATGTGGGTTGATCTCTGGTGGATGTGCCCTCTCCTTGCTCCCACTGCGTCAGGGGGTCCTCCACACACTCCGCCATGGGGAGTGCAGCTGTCGGGGGGGTCTCTGTCGTGGAGCGCTCCAAAGATACCTGCCTGGAGACAGGAGCTGACTCTTGGGCAGAAGAGGACTGGCTCTCTGTGGGCTGCCTGAGAGAGAGGTTTGTGAGAGGGGCTGCTCCTCAGTGGCGGATCTCACCTTCAAGAAGCTTCACTTGGCCATCATGTAGGTCTCTTGGTCCATCAGCTTGACCTTGGCCTGGCCAGATTTCTTGAGGTGCAGCTTCCCGTACCAGGTGTGCATGTGCTTCCACCAGCTGAGGAGCACCTCCGAAGTGTAGCCCAGGCTCTCCGCCTTCTCTCTCCTAGCAGCCTGCTTCCTTTTGGTGTCTCGATAGCACCTGTGTCCCTTCCGCCATACATACTCGTTCTCCCTCAGCCATTCCAGCACTTCATCCTCATGTTCCTCTTCGATGGAGTATTGCCTCCTTTCCCATTCTTGTTCTCGTGTATGCCTCTTCCTCCCTCTGGCAGGGCTATCTGGACCCTCATCAGAGGGGCTTCAAAGTTGTAGGGGCTGCTCCTCCACACCACCACCACCCCCAGCAGCAACAACAACAGTAGCAGCAAAAGCAGGACCAGCAGCACCAGCAGCACCAGCAGCACCAGGATCATCAGCAGCAGAGTTAGTACCAGCAGCACCAGCAGGACCAGCAGGATCAGGAGCACCAGCAGGACCAGCAGGACCAAGAGAACCAGGAGCACCAGCAGGACCAGCAGAAGCCCCAGCACCAGCAGAGTAAGCACCAGCAGAAGCACCAGCACCAGGAGGAGTGCCAGCAGAAGCTCCAGCACCAGAAGAGTCAGCCCGAGCAGCAGAAGCCCCAGCAGAAGCAGAGTTAGGGCCAGGGAGTGGGATGGTGGCCCTGTCCGTCTTGCTAGGGCTGGCAAAAGATGGCACAGGCTTCCTCTTCTTCCCCATGGTTGTTGGCTGGCTGGCTGGATCTGTGTCTGGCAGCAGGTCTTTCCTCTGAATGGTGACCTGCTTGCGAGCTGCTTCCCTTTATATCCGCGGGGCTGACGCAATGCATCCCTTCCACATGTGCAGTGAACGCTTTGCATCTGCTAGGCATCCACTCTGCATCCTCTCTGCATCCGCTCTGCATCCGCTTCATCTGCTAGGCATCCGCTCTGCACCCGTTCCTTCCATTGCATGTCCGTTTCGCTGTGCTCCCCCAGAAGCCCTGCAGATGTGCCATCTGCTTCCATCCACTTCCATCCACTAGGCTTTTGTGGAGCATCCGCTTTCCATCCTCGCTACGTCCTACCCCTGTCCGTTCCTTTCCGTTGTTGTCCGCTCTGTTTATGCAAATTTGGGGCACTTTTGAGAGTGGATAACAACGGATGGAACATTTTCTCATCCGCTGTGTCCCTTTTACATACGTTTTGCATCCGTCGGCCTATATGATAGGCCCTTAACCATGGGGCCCATCTGGCTATTACCATCCTGTCCTCTTTTTCTGTTTCTGCCCACCCACCCTCATAGCTTAATTGCCTCAGAATACTTTTCACCTTCACTTGGAGATATATTTCAGAAAATAAAACAACTTATAAGAAAATAAAAGAAAATGTCAGTTATTGAATTGAGATTATACATTTTCTTTTGTTGTTAAGCATTCTGGGATTACTTGTGGTCATCTAAAATTTAATTAGGAAAAAAGAAAGTTGAAAAATTGAAGGAAAAAAAGCTATCCAAAGACATGCATTTGTTACCTTCAAAATAAAATAAAATAATTCAATATTAACAAGGCAGTTGGATCTTGTTTTTCAAAATATTTCAAAGACCGGACTTTGTAATTGGAGGGACAGTGTATCATGGGATAATGAATGTGACATGCCCACATGTTATCTTTCCCAAAAGTGTTTATATATTATTTATTGTAAAACTATATCCAAAATTTCATTCATCTTTTCATCCCTTTGTCTGAATAAATTATCTTCCTTCCAATCTTTCCAACAGTACTTACATTCATTTTTGTTAACCACATTATTCTCTTCCTATTCATCTGCATTAACTGATGATTGTAATAGCCTCGTGGAATATAATCACACAATGATTATTCAAAATTTGACAATATTAGTAGTTCTCATGCCAATTTCATTTCTTCTTCATTTTGTTTGCACTTTCCGTGGCGCTCACTCATCCACTAGTACATTGTTGTAAGGTAGAAGTGTTGGATTATAAAAGAGAAGTCCTATGCCACATACCATCATATCATGGCAGAGAGCTCCACAAGTATACAATATTTAAAGGACTTCTATGTCTCAATTGGGATAGCTTTGTTTCTTCTGCATTTTAAGATCTGAATGCATGCAAGTATTTTTTTTTAACCCCAATTCTTCCTCAATAAGTATATTTCAGCTCAAGTAAGACAAGTTATGAAAACAAAGTATGGCAACCTCCAAATGGAAATCTCCAGTGATAGTCCACAAACCAGAATTAGATTGCAATTCTCACTATGCTTTCTTGGAAATCAGCTTCCACAGCCATGATAGAAAAAAAAAAAAAGACTCAGTTCTGAGAAAGATCATTAGCATTAGACCCTAACTTGAAGGTTTTTTTCAATGGGCTCTAAAAGTTTGTGTTCTACTTTGTGTATGTAACATAATATTCATTCCATTAACAAAAATTAGAGTGAAGAGAATGCCATTTAAATCTGACCAGATATAAAAAATATCGTACAACAAATTAAAGTGTTCCATCCAAGGACCTGTCATAAAACTGAACTCAGTCAGACAATATTTTGATATACTTATTCAAACCATGTTAAATGACAGTATCAAAGACAACATGTGTTATTTTAAAATTATATTGTCCAACAGAATTTGAAAAGTGAGATTTTATTCCATATGCATATGAGCTTGATTAGAAGAATAATAGTTATTCTGTTGATATCAAAATCTTCAATCTAAGGAAGCTATGTAGAATTAAAAAAAAATCATTTGATGCTTCTAGTAAGAAATTATGCAGGACTCGATCCATCTTTAGTGAAATCAAAGTGGTTAATACGTGATGATGTACCTGCTGCTGGATAGAAAGTTACTGGCTAATCAATGATTTGAAGTACTGAAACATCAAAAGATCTATAAATTGGACATTTATTTTGATGATACTTTCCTCTATACACAGATATTCATGTGTTGAACCACCCAGACCTGGTAAAGAGCACCAAATTGTATATCCAATTCATATAATTTTATATAAACTGTGCTAAACTTTTACAGTCCTAAGATTTCAGTCCATGCCAATCACAAGGAAATATCTTCAAATTCTACTGGCATAAAGTTCTTGGATGATCCACCAACTTCCAATTACTTCAATATTTGCTTTGGTGTGTCTTATATGTATTTATAGAAAAAGAATTGGTTTTGGATTCTGATGAGAATACAGTGGTGCTTTTGTTACTGAATCGAGTTGCATAATTGTTCAATGTGTGGCTTCTATCATAGAAACCTTAACATTTCAACTTGGGGAGGTCTCTCATATATGATGACCTGTACATGGCATAGGTCTGAGGAGAGGCATAGAATACCAAGCAGTTGGCACATCAGAAACACCCTCTGAAGTTGCAGAGTAAAAAGAAAGACAGATTAAAGAAACCAGACTTTGGTGAAAAAGGAGGCAGTGTATGGGCACAATAAATGTGACTGTTTATGGCACATGATGTTACTATCTGTCATTATAGGGTTGGATAGAGTCCTGTGATGAGACGAGAATGTAGAAACACATGGAGAGTCATTCCATTATATTATTAGCTATTATATTTCTGTTGTAAAGGTTACTATTTAATGTACATTGCTTTCCTTGTCATTCCCACATAATATTTCTTATGGAATTTAACTCCTAAAACTTGCCTGGTTTGGAGCTCTTTTGCATTCTGCTGACCCAGAGTCTAGTGAACATTTTAGTTGTCATTCCATATATGTGTCTGTGTTGACATTAAATTTTCTGTTACTGAGCAGACGTGTTTTTAAGATCATGACAACTGATTGTAAAGGCAATTGCCTGCTTTAATATATTAAAACATTGTATTATCTCTCTTTGTTACCAAATGAATATTTTTGCATCTGGTTTGGAGTAAATATCATATAAAAACTATGGTTACACAGTTAATAAATTCTGAGTGAATTTTTAAACATTACTGAACACCATTCCACTTATTTTCAAAGGAATATGCATTGGACCATGCTTTTAGTCTAGTTTTATATGTCCAGACAGTTCTTTTTAATGTTGTAAGCAAAATTAAATATTTGATCTCTAGGACAGTGTTATACATAATTAAATCCCCTTTAGATCTCCAAATAAAGTAGCATTTCCATGCATATAACCAAACTTCTGTATTATAACCAAACTATTTCTTGTACTTTCTGGGTCTACTTGACAAACAACTTCCTGTGTCATCTTTTCATCCTCATTGCTTGCATTTTGTCTCGCAACACTATACTTTTTAATTATGTTTCTGTTTTTGTTTAATATGTACAATGCATTTAATATTCTTTTATGTGGTGAGAAGTTTATGTGCAACCATTCTACTATATAGAATCATTTTTTCATTCAATGAACTTTGGAATAAGAATATTCTATACTAATAACCACAACAGCTTTAAGATGTATCAAAGTATATCCAATCAGAATAAGGAAGGATAAGAAAAGACAAATCCAAGGGCACTTAGATGATTCTCCAAAAGACAAAAATGAAATATATCAATCAAGAAAATAACAGAATTATGGGTGACTTCAAATGCTGGAATGTTGACTTACAAAATAAGAGATTATTCATTTTTTTTAATGTATTCATTAAATGTGTATGCCACCCTTCTTATGGTGACTTTTGGCAGCTTACAATCTGATAAAACAATATTATAATTATCAGCCACTGGATGAGATCATCAGTCACCACGGATTGAGGTATCACCAGTACAGCTGATACTCAGCTGTATGTCTTAGCCCGTGTTGAGTTAAGTGTTGCTGTGTCCTCCCTCTTGCAGTGCCTGGAGGCTGTTAGGTGCTGGATGGTTGAAACTAAACCCTTGCAAGACTGAGTGGCTCTGGGCTTGGGATTTGGTGGCTCAGGAAGAATTGCCATCTTTGGTCTTAGATGGGGTGCATTACCCCAAACAGACCCTGTATATAATCTAGGGATTTTCCTGTACTCATGACTCCTGTTCAAAGAGCAGGTGGCAGTTATGGCCAGGAGAGCCTGGAAGCTCCAGTTGGTGCAAAATGCAGCGGCTTGCATGGTTTTGTGCAGATCCTGATGTGCACATGTTTCACCTCTCCTGTGGGAGCTATATTGGTTGCTGATTTGCTTCCGGGTGCAATTCAAGTTTCTGGTTGTCACCTTTAAAGCCCTTCATGGCTTGGGAGCAGGTTATCTGAGGGAACGTCTCTTGCTGATTACATCTAGAGCGTGAAGGCAGGGAATCCCATCCATGAGGTAAATACATCTGGTGGGACCCAGAAAAAGGGCCTTCTCCATGGTGGCTCCCTCTCTCTGGAACATCATTGTCCCAGAGATTAAAATGCCCCCTTCACTAATACTCTTCTGGAAGGCACTGAAGACCTGGTTCTGCCAGCGGAACCCAGAGCGAAATGGAGCTCATCAAATGGCTCGTGTGATGGGTGAGTGGAAGTTGGGAGTAATTTTTTACTTATTTATTTTTTTGTCCAGATCTTGTTCTATTACACTTTATTAATTTATTTGATTATTTTTATTAATTTTTATTGTTTTTTATTTTAAATATAGTTTTACATTCTGTAAGCTGCTCGAGTCGCCATGGGTGAATAGGCAGCAATACAAATTCAATAAATAAATAAATAAACAAATAAATAAATGTTTAAAACAGTAAGACAAGAAATGTAACATTAATGTTAATTTTTAAATCTATTAATAAATATCTTTTACAGCTGAACCTGTTTAAAACATATAAAGTAACTGAACTATCCTTCAAGAAACCTTACAATTAAAACCAAAGTTTTACAAAGGTAACAAAATTGATACTGAAGCATCTACATCAGCCAATATGATAAAAATGGGTCAAATTGAAGTGTAGACCAAGCCTACGCGATATTTTGCAACCTTTCTTTTTCATGTTGCAAGGAAGAGTTTGTTGTAGGAAGAGACTACAAAAGAAGCAACATCCTTGAGGGAAGAGCATGAGGAATCCAAATAGAACATCAATAAGGAGAAGCCAAGTTATAGAGAGGGGGGATTGGGAGTGGGGGAACAAACAGAGGAAGAAAAGGCAAGCAAGAGAGGAAACACTTCAGAAGAATATTCAAAACAACAGAAGTATGAAGTTGTGGTTATGGGTCACTATTAAGGCATCGCTCTAAACTGCCAAATATGACGGAATTGAAAACACTGTTTTTTTTATGCATGCCTCTTCTAAAAACAAAGCCATGTTAATCTCCCAATGGGTGAATTAGTGAGCAACAGAGACTGAACAGAATTGCTAGCATAATTTTTGTCTGAGTAGCAAAATAACTTAATGGGAACTGTCGTAATGCTGTAGTATTAATGTTTCAACACTTTAATTTCTACAATATAACCAGAGTCAAATCAGTAATAAATCTCTTTCTGTTCACCATCATGTTGCAATTTTCTTTCACTAGTTTGTCTTTCAAAAATAAGGATTAGAAGGGATTTATCTCATTTTTGCCAAGTTTTGATTCTGGGAAAGATAATGCTAGTTTTATTTAGAGAGCTTACTAGAAGTTGAAGAAGTCTCAATGCAATCTTTGGAATGGGCTAGCTCCTGAAACCAGAAGACTCCCAAATTAGCAGAAGTTAGATTGTTGTAGCAGCATCCTCCAATCTTTTGGGCACCAGGGAATGGTTCTGTACGGATAGATAGATAGATAGATAGATAGATAGGTAGGTAGGTAGGTAGGTAGATAGATAGATAGATAGATAGATAGGTAGGTAGATAGATAGATAGATAGATAGATAGATAATAGATAGATAGATAGATAGATAGATAGATAGATAGATAGATAGATAAAGATAAATTTTTCTGGGAACCAGAGAGGGATCATGGTTTCAAGCACTGCCTGTATCTCGTGTCTATGCAGATGGGGCTTTGCTCATTTGCATGGCCCAGTTTCTGGTGCTCCATGGACTGGTGGCCCAGGAGGTTGGGGACCCTTATGTTATAGAATATATCCAACCTTTCCACACAGTATGTATGTAGCATTAGGATTTTAATTATGCCATGAGAATAAGGAATAAATTAAACTGTCATTCCATTACAGTGAATCATGGGGCATAAGTAGGAACAATGACAATATCTTCAGATTAACTCAATTCCAGTTTGTGAAATTAAATGCTTTTTCCCAATCTTTTTTTCAACTGGAAATTGCATCTCTTTTGAAAACTTGCTTGGTCATGGTAAACATTTGCTAATTCAATTTGCAGAAATAAAGAATGTGTAGAAAGAGAACGATTATCCATTATGTAGAATCAGAACAGACAGAGATTTAAAGACAACCTTTGGAAATGGTCCAGTCTAATATGCTACATACATACGCACTGTAAATCAATTAGCAAAAACAAAGGAGAGAGACAAGCTACTGCTTATAAATCTACTCCTTCCCCCCCTGAAGCATAGCTTTCTCAGTCTTATTTTAAGCTTTAAGGGAGAATCAATGACAACATAAAGCTGAAAGGAAATCACAAGGTAGTATGTTGTTATAAATGTTTTCAGTACTGGAATACAGAGCATACCTCTTACATTTATTATCATAGATCAAAGCAAATTTAAAAAAAAATGGTCCTATGCCTGCAATTACAAGTGCAGGAGGCCAGAAGTCTTTATAGTTGCTGTAAATCTCACTAAATTGCAGTAATACAAGAATTCAGGAAAACCAAACAAACTGACTCCAAGCATTGTGGCCCTATGCAAACTAATGCAAGAATCAGATTGGAATGATCTTTACAAGCCCCAATACTGCTCCTGTTTTCTTTCCTTTTTTGGGGGGGGGTGAGCGGGGTAGGAGTATAATAGAGTAATCACTGTATTGATTTGATTTTTTTGTTTTATTTTGCGTGTATGACACCACATATATTTTCCTGCTCTAGGTTTAGTTTAGGTAACCCAGTCTGCTGCTTTATTTCCACGTTTAATTAATTAATTAATTTAAAATTATATAGCCACTCATTTCTCAAATAACTCTGGATGGCTCCCATCAAAATTAAAATTATGAAATTCAACCAGTTTAAATGTAAAACATTAAAATAACAAAAACCTGGCTCCAATCTGTGCTAATCTTATTATCTAATATATCATCTAATCTTCTCCCAATGCTGGTGGGAAAAGCCAAGTTTTTAAAGTTCTAGAGGAGGCTAAAATGCTTAATTGTAGATGCTTGATTGATTACTGATTGTTCCAGACTTGCAGATTTACCATCCACAGCCTGATTTTTCTGAGTCTCATCTATAGATATCTGAAAACCTACAGGCTCCTCAGGTGCATACTCAAAACCTGTCAAGCCTTTTTTCCTCTGAGGGTTCATCAGACTGACCCATAACACAGCTGCAGTGTGAGAGTTTCTGCTCTGACATATAATAAAGTTTGTTTGTTTGTTTGTTTGATTGACTAAAACATAAGCTGTATGCTATCCCTTTTAATTTATCTATCAGTGATTTGTAGACAACTATGTAATTTTTGTAACTCAGTGATTAAAATAATTTTGAATAGATATATATTTTAGTAAGATGAATCTCCTGCAGTCCAAAGTAATGCAAATGTCTTTTCTTGGAGTTTGGTTTTCTTTTATTTATTTAATCTACTGTGATTATTAAATCCATTTTTTGTTGAATGTTAAGCTCCCTTTGACTTTTTTATTTAAATGAAAGATTTAAATAAAATAGCTGACTTTGTTATTAGACAGTAGTTATCCTACTGACTTGCTTGGGCTATATGGTAATGCTTTGCATGATATCAAGCTTCCTTGGAGCTTTGGATAAGTCAAGAAGAAAAATAGAAATATGAATAATATTTGTGGAAATAAGACAACCTCACAATCAGGTATGAACATTGGCCCAAAAGCTATGTTAGCTTTTTCATGCCTTTGGCCAGCTTGTTTTCTACTATTTTTCCTTGAGTTTGTGAGGTTAGGAATTAGATCTCTAAACTGAATACTAAGAAACTGAATCCTGGTTATTTATTTTATTTATTTAGCATATAGCTTACAATGTCTGGAAAATCTACAAATATTAGACACAGTGCAGTCCTTCATTGTGAGTTCATTCAGCTTAGTGCTTGGAGGTGGCTATACTTGGTGCACATCAAAGGGTGAATTAGTTTACTCCAGATGACTAGTAGTGTTGGGATTGCTTGCTCTTCCAGGCTCTTTCACTGGTCTCCCCTTGTTTTGCTTTGTGTTGCAAAGCCTTGTGTCCAGCCAGGTCCAGCACCAGCTTCCACTTTCCACACCTGCAGAAGTATCTAGGTTTCTCCCACTGAAGTGTTATCCATTTATGTACTCACAATATTGCATGCTTTCCAACTTCTGGTTGGCAGCAGCTGGGGACAAGAGGCAATAGTTCATCCTGTCTTGCAGAGCTGGGCTTGAACGACCAGAGTGCAGACCATTTCTGGCTAGCAGTTCCAGCATCATTAAACCATCATGCCACTGTGTCTTCCTGGATCTGCTAGGGATTCCATATCTACTTTATGATTTGAGTGAAGATAATGTTTTATTCTGTAATATGTTGAACAGTATTTCTGGAGTGTTCCCAAGAACTAGAGCATATAACATATGAAGTACATGAAGATTTGTAGTATAAATCACATGCTTTCTTATGCAATAATGGCAACTTTTATAAGATCTTTTCCAGAAGCTGAATGTAACACTGTGCTGGAAAAAGTGCTAAATTAGACCACACACTAATTGGAAAATGAAAGGAATAGAATAGAATAGAATAGAATAGAATAGAATAGAATAGAATAGAATAGAATAGAATATTTTATTGGCCAAGTGTGATTGGACACACAAGGAATTTGTCTTGGTGCAAATACTCTCAGTATACATAAAGAAAAGATATATTCGTTAAGAATCAAGAATCATAACGTACAACACTTAATGATAGTCATAGGGTACAATCAACAATCAAATCATACGAGAAAACAGTCAATATAAATTGTAAGGATACAAGTGACAGAGTTACAGTCCTATAATCACAAATGAGAGGGGATGGGTGATAAGGAGTGATTAGAAGATTAACAGGAATAGTAGTGTACACTTTGTAATAGTTGAACAGTGTTGAGGGAATTATTTGCTTAGCAGAGTGATGTCTTTCGGGAAAAAACTGTTCTTGTGTTTAGTTGTTCTGGTGTGCCGTGCTCTATAGCGTCATTTTGAGGGAAGGAGTTGAAACAGTTTATGTCTGGGGTTGTGAGGGGTCTGTAAATATTTTCACAGCCCTCTTCTTGACTCATGCAGTATACAGGTTCTCAACTGAAGGCAGGTGGGTAGTAATTGTTTTTTCTGCAGTCCTAATTATCCTCTGAGTCTGTGTCTCTCCTGTTGGGTTGCAGAACCAAATCAGACAGTTATAGAGGTGCAGATGATAGACTCAATAATTTCTCTGTAGAATTGTATCAGCAGCTCTTTGGGCAGTTTGAGCTTTCTGAGTTGTCACAGAAAGAACATTCTTTGTTGTGCTTTTTTGATGACATTTTTGATGTTAGGTGTCTGTTCCGTCCGGAAAAACATGAGGTAGACCAGGTTCCAACAACAAAGTCTTTATTAGTTAACAGTAGTTGCGAAACGGAACATTGGCTCAAGCCGCGGCAGCCTTTTTATAGGGTTTTGTCTGCCGGCTTGTAGCCAATGACAGGTATTTAGTTTTGCCGCCTTTTGGGCAGCTTCGTGGATTGGTTCCTATTGAACCAATCTCCATTCAGGTTTTTTAGCCAATCAGAATCCTGTATTAGGAGTCTACTATTCTTTATACAGAACACCCCTCCCCTCTTGGTTTAGTCCTACGTGGTGACGTAGTCGCGCAGGTAGGTGGGGCTTCTTTTGACTCGACTGGACTTGCGCGGTTCATTTCTGCTGAAGACTTCAACCGGTTTGGATGGGGTTGCTGTCTCTCCGGTCCTTCTCCATGGAACTGTCTGGAAGGGTGAGTCAGCCATTTTACTGCCACCTGAGTTTCTTAGGCCAGCGGTTTTGCCGCTCCCTCCTGTTTTCTCCGGGCAGCTCAAGCTGGCCTGGCTGGTCCCTTCGAGTGGAATCTTCTCACAATTTTCTTCTAACTGTAAGTCGTTTGTTATTGTATTCTGTGTTTAATTTAAACGGTTCTTTATTTTCTCGTATTTCCCCCCCCTTGGTTTGATTTTCGTCATTTTTTAATATTTGCGTTTGTGTGTTTGTACTTCTTTCTATGTTTCGGGACCGAAGCTGGTCTATATGCTGCTTCCATTCCCTGCCGTCGTCTTCGGTTAGTCGGTAGGACCGGGGGCCTGTAATTTGTGTGATTGTTCCTGGAAGCCATAATGGATCCCCGGTAAATTTTTTTGTATAGACTAGGTCTAAGTCCTGAAACGGGTGGAGGAGTCAGGGGGGGTTTCTGGTGTATAGTTTGGGTGCAATCTGTCTAATTGCGACCTCAGTTTTCTTCCCATTAGTAATTCCGCCGGGCTTTTGTTTGTTATAGTACTGGGTGTGATATGCTGGAGGGTGAGTAGGCGATTTATTTTATCTTGGACATCCCCAATGTCCATTTTTTCTAACCCTTCTTTGGTAAACCTGACCATTCTCTCTGCCCTACCGTTTGCAGCCGGGTGGGCCGGCGCGGTTAGGGCATGTCTTATACCTAGGGAGGCTAGGTATTGTTCGAATTGGATACTTGTGAATTGTGGCCCGTTGTCGGACACTAGGACGTCCGGCAGGCCATGGGTTGCGAAGAGTTTGTCAAGTTGTTTAATAACGGTTTCAGTTGTCGTAGATGGCATAATTTTAACCTCCAGCCAATTTGAGTATGCATCTATGACAATTAGGAAAGTATGCCCCTTAGTAGGACCCGCAAAGTCAATGTGGATTCGTGACCAGGGGCCTCGTGGGGTTTCCCAGTCCTTTATGGGTGCTTTTGGTGGGGAAGGCCTGGTTCTTTGGCATTTGTTGCAAGAATTTACCCAGTGTTCAATGTCCCTATCTATACCCGGCCACCAGACATAGCTTCTAGCAAGGCTTTTCATCTTAACAATTCCAGGGTGGCCTTCGTGAAGCATACCCAGTACCTTAGTTTGTAATTTGGGAGGGATAACTACACAATCACCCCACAACAAACAACCTTTTTGAATCGAGAGTTCAGTTTGTCTGGTCCGGAAAGGTTTAAAGTTCTCAGTTTTTTGATTTTCCAGCCAGCCTTTACCTACCCAGTTCAGTACATGGGCAGTCAATGTGTCCCTTGTGGTGGCTCTGGCGACATCATTCGCAGATATGGGTAGATCGGGGCATGTCTCTATCTGCAAGGTGGTCATCGTCGGTGCCGGGTCTTCCTCTATAGTCGGTAATGGTGCTCTGCTCAATGCGTCTGCATGGGAAATTTGTTTCCTGGGGTGATGTGTCAGAGTATAAGAGTAGGCTGCTAGGAATTCTGACCATCTGGTCATTCCCGGGGACAAAATGTTCGGTGTTGGCTTGTTTCCCGTCAAAATTCCCAGTAGCAGTTTATGGTCCATTACTATCAGAAATGTTCTTCCATATAGATACTCATGGAAGCGTTTCACTCCGGCGACGATTGCCAGGGCTTCTCTGTCCAATTGACTATAATTACGCTCGGTTTTAGACAGAGTCTTTGAATAGTATGCGATGGGTGCCTCTCTCCCATCTGGCAATTGGTGGCTCAGGATGGCACCGACTCCAAACGGTGAGGCGTCGCAGGTCACCATCAATGGAAGTGTGTTACTAAACTGGATAAGAACGGTGTTTGATGTTAATAAGTTTTTTATTTTTTGGAAGGCTTTCTTTTCTCTATAACCCCAAGTCCAAATTGTTTTTTTATCCAGTAATCGGTGTAATGGTTCTGCTATTGTCGCTTTGTGGGGTAGGAACACGTTATAAAAATTTATTAGTCCCAAAAATGCTTGTAGTTCAGTTTTGTTCCTTGGTTCTGGTGCGTCTTTAATAGCTTTGACTTTTTTGTCTTTTTTTACTTTAAGGCCAGATTCTCTGAATTTAGTTAGTACCTCTTTTAGTCTTTTTTTTAGCTGGGTCGCATCTTTGGCCGAAATTAGGACGTCATCGAAGTATGGTACGACCCCTTTTATACCATTCAATAGGCGTTCCATGAGGCTCTGGAAAACGCCTGGGGCTACACTCACTCCAAATTGGAGTCTGTTGCATTTGAATGCCCCTTTGTGGGTCACTATTGTTTGTGCTTCAGCCATTAAGGGGTCTACTGGGAGCTGTTGGTAAGCTTGCGCTAGATCTAGTTTAGTGAAAACTTTTTCTCCCCCAAGAGAATGTAATAAGTGTTGTACGACTGGCACCGGGTATGCGCTTTGTTGCAAGGCGTGGTTCAGGGTAGCCTTGTAGTCACCACAGATTTGGACCGACCCGTCTGGTTTAATTGGTGTAACGATTGGCGTTTCCCATTTAGCATGGTCAACAGGTTCTAAAACCCCTTGGTCTATTAGTTTATTTAGTTGTTCGTCTATTTTTGCTTTCAGAGCAAAAGGAACTCGTCTGGCCTTTAATCTCCTAGGGGCTACCTGGGGGTCTAGACTAAAGGAAATTGGGGTCCCCCGATACCTGCCTAGGGAGCCGTCGAAAATGTCCTGGAACTCTTGGATCAGGTTTTCTTCCCAGTCGGTTGCGGCCACCCGGTCTACTCCGGTCATCCCAATGCTCAATGGTGCGAACCATTCGATGCCCAGGAGGCTTGGTCGGTCTCGGTCGACTATTGTCAATGGTAGTACTTCGACATGTTGTTTGTAGGCGACTCGAAAATGTCCTAAGCCTACTACAGGAATTTGGTTTCCTTGGTAGTCCTTGAGGGTTAATTTTTGTCTCTGGAGTTCTTTGAGTTTGATATCTGGGACCAGTTGTTTGATGGTGTCCCATGACACCATTGATTGGAAAGACCCAGAGTCTACCTCCATTTCACAGCGATTGCCTTCTATTTTTACAATCATTTTTACTTTCTTCCCGCTTTCCGTCTGAGTGCTTCCGATAGTGAAAGTCTGTTGTGTTTTCTCTCGGTTAGTGGCTCGCTTGTTCCGCTGCCACTTTCTTTCAGTTTGTTTTGGCTTAGCTTGTGCGGGGGAGTTGCTGCGTCTGTTTGGGCTGTAATTTTTATTATTTCTGCAGACTTTCTCGATATGCCCCCTTTTCTTGCAAGCTCTGCAAATGGCATCGAGGAATCTGCAATCGGCTCGAGGATGGTTTCCTCCGCAGCCAGCGCATTCCCGCCAATTTTTTTTTCGCGCCCTTTCTTGTTGGCGTATAGGTGGTGGACTTTGTTGTCTTTCTCCCCGGATTCTGACGTCTCGTCAAAATCTTCGTGGTGAGTGGTGGTGGGAAATTGTTTCTTCCCTCTGGCCAGGCTCATTTCGTCGTTGTTCGCGTTCATCTGTTTCATTTTGACCGCCAATTTTTTGCGGCTTCAGCAGCTGTGGCTTCTGCGATGGCTTCGCTACGGTTATGTTGGGTTTATTTAGCAGCTTGCTCTGTACATTAGAGTCTCTTAAACCCAGTATTACTCGATCCCGCATCGCTTAATCTAAATTCAGAAACTCACACACTCTCCCTATTTGTCGGAGGGCTGCCACAAAATCAGTGATGGTCTCGCCTTCTTTCTGGTCTCTTAGATAAAATTCATGCTGCTTGATAAGGTTTGACACCACCGGTGCATAGTGAGCCTTTAGCATTCTTTGGAGCTCTGGCCAAGTCAATTGTTTCACATCTTGGGGCTTTGCCAAAGCCTTGGCCATTTTGAAGATTGTGGGCCCGCAGTGTGTCAAGAAAACAGCTCTCTTACGCTGGTCTGAGATCTCTTCCATCTCGTTACTTTCCAAATACATCTGGAAACGGTCTACGTAGGATTCCCAATCCTCTTGATTGGGATTGAAGGTTGCGGGTGGCATGTTGTTTCCAGCCATTGTTCTTTGTCTGGTTTTATTTGTCGCTGTGTGCTCAGTCTCGCGTTTAGGACGATCCCACCTTCATCACCAGTGTTCCGTCCGGAAAAATGTGAGGTAGACTTGGTTCCAACAACAAAGTCTTTATTAGTTGACAGTAGTTGTGAAACAGAACATTGGCTCAAGCCGTGGCAGCCTTTTTATAGAGTTTTTTCTGCCGGCTTTTAGCCAATGACAGGTATTTAGTTTTGCCGCCTTTTGGGCAGCTTCGTGGATTGGTTCCTATTGAACCAATCCCCATTCAGGTTTTTTAGCCAATCAGAATCCTGTATTAGGAGTCTACTATTCTTTATACAGAACAGTGTCCATTTTGGGTCATGTGATATAGTAGAAACTAGAAATTTGAAGGTCTCTACTGTTGATACTGTGTTGTCTAGTATTGTAAGAGGTGGCAGTAGGGTTTCTTCTCAAGTCTACCACCATTTCTATTTTTTTGAATGTGTTCAGTTCCAGATTGTTCCGGTTACACCATGAAGCAAGTTGTATAAGAGTATAGAAAACTTTTTCTAAGCAACTTGGAACAGAATCTGATTTGATGCTTAGACAAGAAGTGATTCTGCACTTGTCTGCATTTGCAAAATGAAACTAAAATATAGATTTTTATGAAGGATACAGTCAACATCATAGCTCTTAAATGAGTTAAACATTGGTGATAATGGACCTGTTTATTGGATTTTATCTTATTAGTAAAAAGAAAAGCAAGCAAAACAGAAACATTAAGATCTTCACTATTTGCTGTATTCATTTATTCATTCATTCCTAAGAACAAATATTTCAGAAGGATTAATTGCTGTTGCTTGTATTTTAGACATATTCGTATCTGAAGATTTGCTGTAAATATATTAATAGTTATAAGGTTCATGTCAATAAGCAATAGTGAGATAAAGTGCTTTTTTCACTCCAAAAACACTGTTTACAGTACAGGAAGAGTAATAATTTAGATCTATGACAAAATGATTGCTGTTTTTAGAAACAGTTTTGGTAATCCTGAAAAATTTAGCTCATGTAAGATTGAACTGTATTGTTTCTCAACTTGGCAATGGTAAGAAGTGTAGAATTAAACTCCCATAATTCCTCAGTCAATTTCTGCGGTTGATAAAATTGCTGAGAATGAGAAAAAAAGTTCTGTTGTAATGGTGATAGCATCTTATTTGCTATAGAAACTTGGATGGAATTTTCTCTCTGATCAATCTTGGTAATATTATGCTTATTTTTGATCACCTCCTTAGTGATGCTGTCATATCATGCTGAATAGTTCTTCATTAAAGTTTCAGTGACTAGAATAGAATAGAATGGAATGGAATAGAATAGAATAGAGCAGAACAGAACAGAACAGAACAGAACAGAACAGAACAGAACAGAACAGAATTCTTTATTGGCCAAGTGTGATTGGACACACAAGAAATTTGTCTTGGTGCAAATACTCTCAGTATACATAAAAGAAATGATACATTCATCAAGAGTTACAAATTATAAGGTACAACACTTAATAATAGTCATAGGGTTCAATAAGCAATCAAATCATACTAGGAAACAGTCAGTATAGATTGTAAAGATACAAGTGACAAAGTTACAGTCATACAGTCACAAGTGGTAGGGGATGGGTGATAAGGAGTGATGAGGTTAATAGTAGAGCAGACTTTGTAAATATGTGACTATGTGATCCATGACAATTTATTTTGACTAATCCAGGATAAGAAAAAAATAAGGTGTATGATAAATAATGGCATCAAAGCAGTCATGAGGTGCAGAAATGGATAAACTACCTGCTATTTTTGGAATGAAGATAGAAATATTATATTAGAACTGGAACTTTCTTTTTGTTGTACTGTTGTTAAATGTTAGACTAATAATGTCTGGTATCAAATGACCTCCAAATTCTATTATATTAATTTTTATAATTTCTTGTGATAAAGTAATTGACATTCTTACTTTAATTATCTTCTAATACATACAGTGTTGAACATGTCAAATATTTTGGTCTTTTAAATGTTTATTTGCTAGGGTATTTTTTGATAAACACTATGAATAGACATGTCTTTCTCTTTTTTCTGAATTATTTAATATATAAACAATGTATGAAGAGAACTTTCTTTGGAATGAAAGATTAACTTTTATGTTGCATGCCCATATTTTTTTATTTCCAAGCAACCATTAGGGACGAAGCAAGCTCTGCCACATTTCTGCTACATTTACTCTACAATTCATGATGTTTGCTCTCATCTACAAAGTACTGTAGAGAGACGCAGTGCAATCACATTTCTATTTTGAAAATGCAAGAAAAGGAAGTTTGTGCGGTGCTAATAGAATGAGCAACATAAGAGGTGGGAGGGCAAAGCAACTTTTGATATTGTATATTCAGTGAGCCATTTAGTGGTCTATGCTATAGCAACACTGTTCATTGTGGATTTTGTGAAAAGGGCAAACCCTGTGTGAATATTTTATGTCAATGTAAAAATAAAGAACTTCTAGAAGTAAATTTCTTATATTTGTTCTACAGACAATTTGAAAATGGCAAAGAGTCTTGAAGTACAATTTATTTTATTTTTGTTTGCTTGACAAATCAAGCCTTCATGCAAGTCATATTTTAATAGATGTTAAAACCACTACTAACAGTATTCTCATAGAGATTCATAATATTAATGTTATAAGAATTAGATGAAAGGGATCAGTCATAGAGTTAAAATCAGTAAAAGCTACAAAAGTGATGATCATGCAAGGTATGGAGTTCGATACTGACATTTGTAACTACTTTGCAAATTCTGCAAAATACATAAATTAGTCTGTCCATAAGTGGCCTTTAGATCTGTGGGAGACGTTATGTAACAATTAAGTCTGATTATCTTTATGTTATGTATCTATTGTTCCAGAAGTGGAGAACTCAACTGTTTTGGTAAGCCAAGTGGGAGCAGAAAGCAGCAAGGCTTCAGAGGGCTAAAATCCCACCTTCCTTACAAAAATCCCCTCAAACTGAAATCATTAATTTGTCCATCCAAAACTAAGTGGACAATTCTTTCACTGAATAATAAAAGTAATCTGTGCAGGATGAAAATGGGAATCAATTCTTCCTATCTTGCTCTATGGATAGTTATGCCCATGATAGCAAACAAAACATGTTAGGTTATCTTTATGTTCTTCATAGACAAATTTTATTCTTTCACCTGTAAGGATTAACTTCAACTGAGTGAAAAACTAGCTGGTTTGAGTAGCCCATGCTTTTTGATAATGAGGAGGCTGCATGGCTGACAGAAAAGCAACATGGGAAGAAACCCTCAAATTACATTTATAAACCAGAGGTTTTGAATTTATCTTGTCCTACTTTGCAGTTGCTTTAACTATGTGTGAAATCATGTATATAAGAACCATTCAAAATCACAGCAATTGTATGTCCTTTTCATTAAAACTTCATATAACAGAATTGGATGTCACCTTGGAGGTCTTCTAGTCCCTGCTCAAGCTGGAAACCTTATATCATTTCAGACAAATAGCTATACAATTTCTTCTTAAAAATCTCTAGTGCGTCCAGCTTCTTAACTGAAGAACTTTCTTGGATGAGAAGTGAAACATCTTAGAGGAAAAAAAAGAAAGTCCAGTTACCTTTTGAAAAAGCACTTTTGGACAACCATGGCCTGGATGACTGAGAATCTCATTAGACATTTTTATTTTGAACACATTTTGGATATATAGTCACTTTTCAGAGTGAAATGGACAGCACATAATGTTAATAAATAAACAAATCTTGGATGTATCTTTCCCAAATAAATAATTTTGTTACACAGATTTTCCAAAATGAATGCATTTTTGCCTACTGAATACATTTCTATCAGTGGTACCGATGATATTACCTAGTTTGGGTAATACAACATTTGCATGAAAACAACCAAGCTCAGAGATCACCAAGGGCTCCTAACTTCAACCCTGAACTACAAATATTCTCCTTTGTTGAAATACATTTCCCCAAATATAAACGGTTTGCACATAACTCTATGTATTTTAGAGATAATTTTTGAGCCAATAAAAATGTGGCAGTGGAATCTATCAGACTCTATGAATTAAATGTTCATTTAACCTGTAATGGATTCCATGTTGATGAACCACAGTGTTTTATTTGATAAGCCATCAAAGGTAGATTTTTCTTTCACATCTCTTCCCTTGCCTTCATTCTGAGGGATGAGGAACCTATGGATTTTGAATGTTAGTGTTGCGCTGATGCGAAGTTTTCCCTCTGGTCCGTGTTCCTGGCAGGAGCGCGGACTACTCTGATTGGTTGATGCCATTTGACAGCTGGCTATATAAAGCGCTATCAAACGGCATCAGCTGTTGCCGCAAGCCGACTGCTTGTTAGCCCAGCAGTCACGGCAAGTCTTTATTCGCTAAATAAAGATTCCTGTCAGTTGCTCCATGTCTGCCTCGGTCATTCCCATCGCTCCACAACACTGGCGATGAAGGTGGGATCCAAATAAGAGGTGACCAGACAATGCAGCAAAGCGCAGTCACTGTTAAAGAGCCGGAGTCACTAAAAACAAAAGAGCCAAAGCCACTACGAGCTGACTGTCACAAGCTACTGACGCCATTTCGCGAGCGTGAAATTCAACTTCCTAGCCGAATAGACTGTCATTGCTGAGAAGAGATGTCTTCAACCCCTGAGTTCCCGCCATTTAGACCAGCAGCAGAGACTTGGGAATCCTATAGGAACTGCTTCAACTGTTTCCTGGATGCTATAGACCTCACTGAAGCTTCAGCCCATAGAAAAAAGTCCTATTTCTTAAGCTTTTGTGGGGCTGCAATGTTTGACACTGCCACAGCATTGGTAGCCCCACAACCTGTCAGAGAAGTCCCTTGGGGGGAGCTACAAGAAATCCTCTCTAATCACTATTCACCCAAGCCCTCACAGATTGCAAGGAGACATGCCTTTAGGAGGTGAGTTCAGGGTGAGGGAGAGACTATCAATGAATACATGGCTGCTCTGAGGTCTGCTGCCTTACATAGTGGATTCAGGGATTATCTAGAGGATATGCTCCTACACCAAATAGTGTGTGAGGTTAAAGACTTAAGGCTGCAAAGGTGGCTATTAGCTAAAAGGGACCTAAACCTAGCAAAAGCCATTGAAGAGTCTCAGGCTGCTGAGCTTTCTGCTCAATCTGCAGCTGAAGTGTTTCCAAGGAAACACAATCAAACAAAATAGCTCAACAGTCCATTTTGATGAGGTTTCTCCTGATGAGGACTCTGAGGATTCAGCTGTTGTAAATTGTCTTAGACAACAGAGATCCCTTCCAGAAGACTCAAAGTCAAAAACTAGTTTTTCTCCCCGGCAGCAACCCATCTGTTTAAGCTGTGGAGGAAATCACTTAAGAGCATCCTGTAGGTTCAGGAATGCTATCTGTTTAAGTTGCCAGAGGAAGGGCCACCTAGCAAGGGTCTGCCAAGCTGGGAAAACCTTTACTCAGAGACCTCAGCCTAACCCCATCTTTCAAAGGCAAGTGGAAGACTGCTATACCAGCTACCACTTCAATCAGTCCAACAACAGCTCTAACAAAATCAGTATTTTTGTCTCCTTAGAAGGTAAAACCTGCAAGATGGAGGTGGATACAGGTTCTGCTCTATCCATTATTTCATGGAACACCCTTAAGAAGCTGCTACCCAGATTTCCAAAGAAGAAGCTCCTTGACTGCCACCTGACTCTGCGAGATTACCAAGGCAAGAACATTCCAGTCCTTGGGAAAAGCAAGTTCCTCATTCAATTCAAAACTTTTAAAGGCCACTTGCCTCTTGTTGTGGTGGATGGTGCTCTCCCCAGTTTACTGGGTTTAAATTGGTTCCCTGCCCTTGGCCTAAATATAATAGGCATCCACTCTATGTTAAATGCTGAAGTAGATTCCCTATTCAAAGACTATGCTGATGTATTCAGCGAGGATTTGGGATGTTACTCAGGCACCCCCATATCATTTAGTGTAGACCTTCAAGCAACTCCTGTACCCCTGAAACCTCGTAGGGTGCCTTTTGCAATTCGTCCTAAGTTAGATAAGGAACTTGACAAACTAATCAAACAAGGAGTCTTAGAACCTGTAGATTTTGCTAAATGGGAGACCCCCAGAGTGACCCCTCTTAAGAAAGATGGTAGCGTTAGGATATGCTATGATTACAATGATATGCTATGATTACAAAATTTCCCTGAATAGATACCTCCAAATCAGTGCTTACCCAGTTCCCATCATTCAGCACCTTTTACATTCTTTTGAATCTGGGTCTATTTTTGCAAAGCTGGATATGTCCCAGGCATACCAGAAATTCCCTGTAGATGACCACACAGTAGAATTGCAGACAATAGTAACTCACAGGGGAGTTTTTAGGTGCAGACGCCTTCAATTTGGTGTGAGTGTAACCCCTGGGATATTTCAATCCCTGATGAAGAGGCTACTTCAAGATCTCCCAGGGGTAGTCCCCTATTTCGATGATATTTCAATTTCAGCCACAGACAAACCTCAGTTGTTACAAAGAGTAAGGTCAGTTCTAGATCGATTCAGGCAAAATGGCCTCAAACTTAAAAATGACAAATGCACCATTGCCACTAAGCAAGTAGATTTTCTAGGCTACAGAATTGATGCCTCTGGCATATACCCTATAGAGTCTAAAGTCAGGGCCATCCATGAGGCACCCACTCCTACCAACAAAACTGAGCTCCAGGCCTTCTTAGGGCTTCTCAATTTCTATGCTGCATTCCTCCCTCACAAAGCTTCAATCGCAGAGCCTTTACATAGACTTTTGGATGAAAAGTCCCCCTGGCATTGGGGACCTAGGGAAGCCCATGCCTTCCACTCTGTCAAATCCTTGATCACCTCTAAAGCAGTTTTAATTCAGTTCAACCAGCATCTTCCATTAGTTCTTGCTGAAGACGCTTCCCCTTTTGGCATAGGGGCTGTTCTTAGTCACAGACTGCCAAATGGCTCTGAGGCACCCATTGCCTTTTTCTCCAGAACTTTTTCTTCAGCTGAACACAATTACAGCGAGATAGACAAATGGGCTTTGGCTATGGCCACCATTTTGAACTAATCACAGATCACAAGCCTCTGCTAGGCCTTTTGTCTGCTGATAAACAAACACCTCAGATTCTATCCCCAAGGATGACCAGATGGACTCTGTTTTTGGCTGCTTATTCATACAAACTGATCCATAGACCCAGAAAAAACCTCGCACACGCTGATGCTCTCAGCCGCTGCCCATTGCCGGTTCCAGTTGAAGACCCTGCACCAATCCATGCTGTGTTCAAATTCAACGAACTCAAACTGCCCATTACAGCTTCTGATATTGCTTGCCATTCCTCAAGGGACAAGGTAATTGCCCAAGTTCTTGACTGGATGGCCAGATGTCCCTTATTCCCCTGAGTTCCTGCCCTTCAAGGCACGCCAGCTGGAACTGTCATACCTCCAGGGTTGTTTGTTGTGGGGAGCAAGGGTGGTCATTCCTTCCTCGTTGCAAGCTTCAGTTCTGAAGCTCCTGTATGAAGGCCTGGCGGGAGCGCGGACTACTCTGATTGGTTGATGCCGTTTGACATCCGGCTATATAAAGCACTGTCAAACGGTATCAGCTGTTGCCGCAAGCTGACTGCTTGCTAGCCCTTTATTTGCTAAATAAAGATTCCTGTCAGTTGCTCCGTGTCCGCCACGGTCATTCCCATTGCTCCACAACAGTTTGTGTCTTATAATTCCTGGAAATCTCAACCAGCAAGTTAATTATTACCAATAAGGGGAGTAAAGTTGAATGTCCCCAACTTCCCCTTGAGATAATCAGGTTGCAAGACTGAAGAAAAGAATCCAAACTATTCCATCACCTCTGCTGAGAGATTAAATGATTCGATGTTGTTCCCTTCAAATATTTGCTTTGCTTCTTCCTTACTGGCTCTTTCCTTACTATAGAAATTTTGTAGCTTTAAGAATTGACCTTTCTTCTTCTATCTTTCCTTGTGTTCATACTACTTGCTGGGAAAGCAGAAATATCCTATTACATTCACTTCATATTTGTGGATTTCCTTAAATCATTTTATTGGATGCATGGAAGCTGAGTGTCGGATGAGACAGGTTTTTATTGAATCCTACACCACTTTTCTTATGTCCTTACATACATCTTGAGTTCTGAAATGGGGCAAGATACAAGCAATTCAGGGAAATAAAATATGACACTAAGTTGATGTCTTACTCACTAAAACAATTTTTTTCCCCAGGGGAAATAAACTCAAGTGCTAATGTCCAAGTTTCAGTCAGGGCTGTGTGGGAAATGGATGCTGGCTAAATGAGTTCATTGTGGTTACAGAAGCATAAAAGAAGGTGAAAGGAAATTTTTTAAGTCTACAGTCTCTTCAGAGTAATGATTATGTAAACAATAGGGTTTAAAATTGTAAATAAACCCTGATATGTTGAGCAAGCTGCTCCTAACAAACAGATCATCTTTAAAACTGCAGAAGAGAGTTTCAAATTTTATAATGTTAATCATATACAACTGCCCTCCCATACATACTAGTAGCTATGATATGCACACAAATCTGTACTTTCATGAGGGCAATGCCAATAAATTATTGTGATGTACTTCTTGGGTAAGAAAAGAAAGGCACTAATAATCTTTCTTCTTAGATATCAGACACACATCTTTAATATTCTTCAAATGCATATTGTAGCCAATTATTTTGGAAAATGCGAGAGCAGATTCATGTCTGCGGAAACAGTTTTCTGTTTAAATTCAAATTCATCAAAGCAAATGTTGCAGACATTGTATACTCTTTGAATTGCAGCCAGCAGTATTTTTTATCCTTTGATAGTCTCTTCCTTTTTTCAGTGATTTGTTTTGGTTTAGATTTGTTTTGGTTTGCTGTTTAGTGATATAGATGTACTGTGCATTTTTCTGTCTAACCATAACAGCTCTGGTTTTGTCCATTCCATTATTAGCAGTGTTGCTAATCTTAGTATTAGAAATAGTAAGATTTGAATATGTCCAGATGAAGTTTGTTTAGGAATGGAATCAAAAGTTAAATCCTCCAAAGCAAAAGTGACATAATTTCTCTTCCTTTCCCTTGCCTCCCCTCTATCCCAACCTCTCTTCTTTTATATTAACAAACTAGATGTTGTTGTTGTTTTTTGCATGTCCACCTTGCCTCATATACAGGAACTATTTTATTGTTATCAATACTCTAATGAAGGTGAATGATAACTGTTCCATTTGGAAATAAGGTGCGTGAGACCGGGTTCCAACAAATAGCTCTTTATTAAAACAGTATAGTGACTTGTAACGGAACATTTACCGAAGCCGCGGCAGCCCTTCTTATAGCGGCTTGCTCGTAGCCAATGACAGTTGTTCAAGTGTTGCCAATGACAGTTGTTCAAGTGTTTCCGCTGTCAGGTAGGCCAATTGGAATGGCGCTTAACTGACCAATCCGAGAACGGCCTTTTCGGCCAATCAGTTTAAGATATTTGGAGTCTACCAAGTTCTATACACAACACTAACTGCCTGTTTCCAGATGGGCAAATGAAACTACATGCTTTTCCAGAACTGTACAATACATGTGAGCAAAATCTGAGTCTAATTTTTCTGTCCACTGGGAGATGCCATCCATTCATAGCTGATACATTAAGACAAACTTTTTGGTGATTGTTTGGGATTATGGAGCAGTGAATCAAATAAATCCTTACTAATTAGGTCTACTCAACATATCAGGGTTTACTTATAATGTTAAACCCTAACATTATGTTGGACTTTTAGAAGGGTAACCGGTAGAAATTAATGGCATTGACAAATCATACCATTCTGTGGAATACACTCTTACCGGCAGTGGTGGTATTCAAATTTTTTTTACCACTGATTCTGTGGGTGTGATTTGGTATACATGTCTTGCTGGGCATAGTAAGGGAAGAATACTGTAAAATCTCCATTCCCTCCCTACCCCACTAACCTGATTTCCAGTTCTGTTCTCCTGTGCAGGGCAGTAAAAAAAGAACCCAGCCAATCAGCTGGGACTCTGATCAGCTGGGACTTGGCAGGCAGTGAATAGATGGGGTGGGGCCAACCAGAGGTGGTATTTACCAGTTCTCTGAACTACTCAAAAATTCCGCTACAGGTTCTCCAGAACCTGTCATAATTGGCTGAACACCACCGCTGCTTACCAGACTTGTACTGGGAGTCAGATTACTGAAAACTATTTTTCATGGTTTAAAATAAATGCCTTTTTTCTCATTTAAATTCACAGTTGCAAATCTTCTAGTATAAAATCTGTAATGATATTATGATTCATTGTAATGAATTTCTGTTTCAGTTATTATTTTACTTTATGTACTTCACTTAGTCTTATTACAAATGAAATAAAACTATTATGACTGCAACTATTAGTAACATGTTTGTTTATAGATCAATTATAGAGTGTTAATCCAGCTATTTTTGCCTGTTTAACTTACTCTTGGAAGACCGCTTGCAAAAGGACATCACAAGCTTGCCATAATTCTCTTTTAGGAAGGAATATTTTATTGGGGAGAACGCTGGAAGTGCAACATGATAAAAAGTTAGAAATTGTGCTTTTGTGTTAACATGAATCAAAAATATTAAGACCCTGTTGGATTAGATGTGTGTGAAGCATGTGTGTGAGAATATGAATATGCTTGCATTTTTATAACCATCTATCTATATATAAAAGCAAAAAAGCACTCACTTGTCATCACGAAATCTCCAGAACCGTCAAGTCTACCAACTTGTAATTTGGCACATATGTTCCTCTTGGTTTCTTGGTGTTCATGAAGAAAGGATTTTTTGAAATGACCATCAGAACATTAGTATTTCCTATATTATTATTAACATCCCGTGATGATAAGGAGTTCTACTCTCTCTCCCCACCTGAAAATAACTCTGTTCCAACTTCCAGTTGCCAAATACAAGCAAAACACAAGCAGAGGAGAAGAGTTTCAGTTTCACTTTTACTTTCAGAGCAGCAACCACCTTTGGTACAGAACACTTCAGCTAAGCCACACCCATGCTCCTTGCTGTCTTCTTCTTGCTCACACAGCAAATACTATTTCAGTTTCCTTCCATCTATGGAATTGCTTCCAAACTCAAGATGGTAGGAGAGATATTACCTTATGACTTTCAATCACCCACCATCACTCAGCCAACAGATTGTGAACCTAATTTCTCCTGTATGGTGTCCCAGCCTCAAATCACTTCTTACACCAGCATCCTCAGTTCAGACAAATCTGTTTCTTCTACGTTAACACCATTTAAAGAAAAAGAGTGAAAAATGCAGAAAAAGATTTACAGATGCGATTAGGAAAATACAAGTAAGGGAAGCTGCACAAAAGTATCATCAAACTCATCCCCAAGTCAGTACAGAAGCTGTAAAAAAAGTATGCATCTTGTTCTGTATAAAATAGTTTACTCCAAATCCTCGATTGTGATTGGCTAGAAAAGCCAGCATAGGTATTGGTTCACTAGGAACCAATCCAAAAGAGCTGCCAAAAGGCGGCAAAACCAAGCAACCATCACTTGCTACAAGCCGGCAGGCAAGCCGTATACAAAGACTGCCGCGGCAAGAGCCAAACTGTTCCGTTTTCACTTAACTGTTGAAATAAAGACTTTTACTGTTGGAACCCGGTCTACCTCGCGTTTTTCCAGATGGAACACTGGCGATGAGGATGGGATTGTCCTAAAACGTGATACTGTGCACACGGCGAATTGAAACCCAGGCTTGAAGTGATGGTCGGAAATAAGGCACCACCTGCACCCTTCAATCCCAATGAAGAAGATTGGGAATCCTACGTAGACTGTTTCCAAATGTACTTAGAAAGTAACAAGATGGAAGAGATCTCAGACCAGCGTAAGAGGGCTGTCTTCTTAATGCATTGTGGACCAACGGTATTCAAAATGGCCAAGGCATTGGCGAAGCCCAGAGATGTAAAACAAATGACCTGGCCTGAACTCCAGCGAATGTTGAAAGCTCATTACGCACCAGTGTTGTCAAATCTCATCAAATGGCACGAATTCTACCAAAGGGACCAAAAAGAAGGCGAGACCATTGCTGATTTTGTGGCAGCTCTCCGACAACTGGGGGGAGCATGTGAGTTCCTGAACTTAGATGAAGCCATGCGAGATCGAGTAGTATTGGGTTTAAAAGACTCTAATTTACAAAGTAAATTGCTAAATAAACCCAACATAACCGTGGCTGAAGCAATCGCAGAAGCCACAGCTGCAGAAGCCATGAAAAAGTCAGCAGCCACCATGAAACAAATGAACGCAAACAATGACGAAACAAGCCTAACCAGAGGGAAGAAGCAATTTCCCACCACCACACACACCATAAAGATTTTGATGAGACATCAGAATCCGGAGAGGAAGACGATGAGGTCCACCACCTACACGCCAACAAAAAAAGGTATGAAAAAAGAAACTGGCGAAAATGCGCCGGTTGCGGCGGAAACCACCCTCAAGCCGATTGCAGATTCCTTGATGCCATCTGCAGAGCTTGTAAGAAAAGGGGACACATCGAGAAGGTCTGTAGGAATCGAAAAAATAACAGCCCTAACAGACGCAGTAACTTTCCCCCACAAGCTGAATTGAAACAAGCCGAGAGAAAGTGGGAGCGCAACAAATGAGCCAGTAACCGAGAAAAGACCCATCAAACTGTCACTATTGGAAGCGCTCAGATGGAAAGTGGAAAAAAAGTTAAAATCATCGTAAAAATCGAAGGCAGCCCCTGTGAGATGGAGGTAGATTCAGGGTCTTTCCTGCCAATGGTGTCATGGAACACAATCAGACAACTGGTCCCAAATATTAAACTAAAAGAGCTCCAGAAACAAAAATTAACTCTGAAGGACTACCAAGGGAATCGAATCCTTGTGGTAGGTCTAGGACATTTCCCAGTCGCTTACAAGCAGCATGTCGAAGTCCTGCCTCTGACAATAGTCGACCGAGACCGACCAAGCCTCCTGGGCATCGAATGGTTTGCACCATTGGGCATCGGAATGACTGGAGTAGACTGAGTGGCCGCAACCGACTGGGAAGAAAACCTGATCCACGAGTTCTAGGATGTTTTCGATGGCTCCCTAGGCAGGTATAGGGGGACCCCAATTTCCTTTAGCTTAGACCCCCAGGTGGCCCCTAGAAGATTAAAGGCCAGACGAGTTCCCTTTACATTAAAGGCAAAAATAGAGGAAAAATTGAATAAATTAATTGACCAAGGGGTTTTGGAACCTGTTGACCATGCTAAATGGGAGATGCCAATAGTAACACCGGTTAAACCTGATGGGTTGGTACGCATCTGTGGAGACTACAAGGCTACCCTGAACCATGCGCTGCAAGAAAGCGCATACCCCGTGCCAGTCGTACAACATTTGCTACACTCACTCGGGGAGGAAAATTTTTTGCTAAACTAGATCTAGCACAAGCTTACCAACAGCTTCCAGTAGACTTCTTAATGGCCGAGGCACAGACAATAGTGATTCACAAAGGAACATTCAAGTGTAACAGACTTCAGTTTGGAGTGAGTGTGGCCCCAGGCGTTTTCCAAAGCCTCATGGAACGCCTATTAAATGGAATAAAAGGGGTCATACCATATTTTGATGATGTCCTGATTTCGTCTAAAGATACGACCCAACTAGAAAAAAGACAAAGAAATGTACTAACAAAATTTAGAGAATCCGGTCTGAAAGTTAAAAAAGAAAAATGCTGCTTAATGACTGATTGCGTCGAATTTCTGGGCTACTTAATTGACGGAGAGGGTATACACCCTATTGAAAAAAAAGTCAAAGCCATTAAAGATGCACCACAGCCAAAAAACAAAACGGAATTGCAGGCATTTTTGGGTCTAATAAATTTCTATAACGTATTCCTCCCCCACAAAGCAACAATAGTGGAACCATTACACCGTTTGCTGGATAAGAAAACTAATTGGACTTGGGGTCATAGAGAGCAAAAAGCATTCCAGAAAATAAAAAAAATATTAACATCAAACACCGTTCTTATCCAGTTTAGTAATACACTTCCATTGACGGTAACCTGCGACGCCTCACCGTTTGGAGTCAGTGTCATCCTGAGCCACCAATTGCCAGATGGTAGGGAGGCACCCGTTGCTTATTACTCAAAGATTCTGTCTAAAGCAGAACATAACTATAGTCAACTAGACAGAGAAGCCCTGGCAATCGTCGCCGGAGTGAAACGTTTTCACGAATACCTTTATGGAAGAACATTTTTGATTGTAACGGACCATAAACCGTTGCTAGGAATTCTGGCAGGAAACAAGCCTACACCGAACATTTTATCCCCGCGGATGACTAGATGGGCAGAATTCCTTCCAGCATACTCTTACACATTGACACATCGACACATCGACCCGGGAAGCAAATCTCCCCTGCAGACACATTAAGAAGAGCACCGCTGCTGATGATGGAGGAAGACCCGGCGCCAACAATGACAACCTTGCAAATAGAAACATGCCCCGAACTACCAATATCTGCAAACGATGTTGCCAGAGCCACCGCAAAGGACCCAGTGACTGCCTGCATATTAAACTGGGTAGGTAAAGGCTGGCCGGAAAACCAAAAAACTGAACACTTTAAACCTTTCTGGACCAGACAAACCAAACTCTCAATTCAAAAAGGTTGTTTATTGTGGGGTGATCGGGTAGTGATCCCTCCTAAACTACAGACTAGGGTGTTGGGTATGCTTCACGAAGGCCACCCTGGTATTGTAAAAATGAAAAGCCTTGCTAGAAGCTATGTCTGGTGGCCTGGTTTAGATAAAGATATCGAATATTGGGTTGCCACTTGCACTAAATGTCAGAAAACCAGGCCTTCCCCACCACAAGCACTCATAAGGGACTGGGAGACCCCACGAGGCCCCTGGTCTTGGATCCACATTGATTTTGCGGGTCCTACTAGGGGGCATACCTTTTTAATTGTCGTAGATGCATACTCAAATTGGCTGGAGGTTGTAGTAATGTCATCTACGACAACCGAGGTGGTCATTAAACAACTTAACAAACTTTTTGGAACCCATGGATTGCCGGACGTCCTAGTGTCCGACAACGGGCCACAATTAACCGCCATCCAATTTGAACAATACCTAGCCTCCCTAGGTATACGCCATGCACTGACAGCGCCGGCCCACCAGGCAGCAAATGGTAGGGTGGAGAGAATGGTCAGGTTTACCAAAGAGGTTTTAGAGAAAATGGACCTTGGGGATGTCCAGGATAAAATCAACCGTCTACTCACCCTCCAACATATCACACCCAGCACTGTAACCAACAAAAGCCCAGCGGAATTATTAATGGGAAGAAAACTTAGGTCACAGTTAGACAGGTTGCACCCAAATTACACGTTGGAGAGACCTCCCGACTCCTCCAGCTGTTGCCGAACATTTGAAATCGGCGACCTAGTCTACGCAAAAGAATTTACCGGGGACCCCCTATGGCTTCCAGCCACAATCACACAACTCACAGGCCCCCGGTCCTACCGGCTAACTGGAGACGATGGCAGGGAATGGAAGCGGCACATAGACCAGCTTCGTTCCCAAAACATTGAAAGAAATACAAATGCACAACCACAAAAAATAAAAATCGACGAAAACAAAACCAAAGAAGGGGGGGAAATACAAGAAAATAATAAAGAACTTTTTAAAATAAACCCAGAACATCTAACCAATCAAAAAGAGCAAAAAGGAAACTTACAGTTAGATGAGACTTGCAAAAATAATCCAGACGAAGGGGCCAGCCGAGCCAGCTCTACCTGCCCATAGAAACCAGGAGGGAGAGGCAAAACCACCAGCCTGAGAAACTCAAGCAGTAGCAAAATGGCCGACTCACCCTTCCAGGTGGTTCCATGGAAAAATGCCGGAGAGACAGCAACCCCATCCGAACTGGTTGAAGTCTCCAGCGAAAATGAACCGTGCAAGTCCAATAGAATCAGAAGAAGCCCCACCTACCTGCGTGACTACGTCACCACATAGGACTAAACCAAGGGGGGAGGGGTGTTCTGTATAAAATAGTTTACTCCAAATCCTCGATTGTGATTGGCTAGAAAAGCCAGCATAGGTATTGGTTCACTAGGAACCAATCCAAAAGAGCTGCCAAAAGGCGGCAAAACCAAGTAACCGTCATTAGCTACAAGCCGGCAGGCAAGCCGTATATAAAGGCTGCCGCGGCAAGAGCCAAACTGTTCCGTTTTCACTTAACTGTTGAAATAAAGACTTTTACTGTTGGAACCTGGTCTACCTCGCGTTTTTCCGGACGGAACACATCTAATAACCCCTATGTTCATCAGTCACAAATGAGATAAATGCCTTGGACTAATAAGTATTTGTCTGGTTTTCAGCATGAACCTCAGATTCATTATTCCAGGGAAAAGGATGTTGATCTCAGACCTTGGTTACCTTGGGCCTGTGCTGTGCTCTAAAGTGGCAAGAGGAGAGTGCTGAGATGTGCTGCAGTGGTGGTAAATTCCACCTCCCTCCCCTTCAGCCCTACCCTGAACCCTCACACAGCTTTCTCACCCACCAGCATCCAATGGCAAACCACTTTGTTTCTGCTGTCTGGAAGTACAACAGATGCTTCCAAATGATGTCTTTTGGAGCCAGAGAGGTGAAGGAGGGAAATGATATGCCAACATTCAAAGTGCAGGGGCAGGTCTACCACAGGATAGAGAATATTGTGGCAGAGTCTCAGCAGCAGCCTTCATTTATGTTGGTGATGCTGACAATGAGAGGGACATCCGTTGTTGAATCTATATATATAAAAGCAAAATACCACTCATGCATCATCACAAAATTTCCAGAAGTGTAAAACCTACAAACTTGAAATTTGGCACATATGTTTCTCTTGGCTTCTAGGTGCTTATAAAGAAAGGATTTTTTGAAATGACCATCAGAACATCAGTATTTCCTCTATTGTTATTAGCATGCTCTGATGATAAGGAGTTCTATTCTCCCTCCCCACCTGAAGAGAAATTTCTTCTAGCTGCAATTGAACTAAGCCACGCCCAGACTCCTTAGTGTCTTCTTGTTGCTCACACAGCAAATACTGTTTCCAAACAGCCCTGAACTCTCTCACACATGGACAGGACGCTAGCCAGAATACTGGATGCTACTAGGAAGAGGCACAACCCCCCCCCCATATTTTCCTCCTGAAAACTTGCCCGATCTATCGATGTCTACGATAGTTTTGTAGCAAAGCACAGGTACCCTGCTAGTGTAGCTATATTCTGATTTTCCATCTTAGCCATACTGATTTACATTTCCATGCTGACAAACACAGCTGATAAACATTACTTTCCATGTGCTCACTTTTTTCATATGGATCGTTGATCTGTAAATGGAGACATGGATATGACTATGCCTTGTTAATTTAATATTTAGGCATATTTCAGACAAAATAAATGGTTGCATGGAAGCCAAAGTAATTCCATCAATTCTGAGAATGTCTTCCATTGAATTCTTTCTAATTGGTCATTATTACATAAATCCCCCCCTCTCTCTGTGTGTGTTTGTGTGTGTTCTATGTTTTGTTTTTATCCTATGTAAATGCATGTAACCAAAGATTGCCTTGAACCTTTCTGCACTGAAAAGCAAAACCATGAAACAAATCTTAAAAGTACTATAGGTGGCTTTCCTGAAAGTTTTATGGGTTTAAAAACTCTCTGAACAGGGATCTAGTAAAGGTAAAGATTTCCTCTGTCCAGTCCTATCTGACTACAGGCAATGGTGGTCATCTCCACATTAGCTGTGGAAGCCAGCATTGTCTCAAGACATTTCTGTGGCCATGTGGCTTGCATGACTCTATTCTGAGGCACATAGAACAGTGTTACCTTGCCACTGATATTCCTACTCATATTTACATGCTTTTATACAGCTTCCTTAACTTTTTAAAACAACAATTAAACCAAATCAAAGACCTACTTTCTGCAGCTGTCTTCAATATGATTTGCCTTTTAGAGATCTGCTCTTTTGTTGGTCTCCTTCCTTCTGGGTGAGATTAAACAATTATTTATTTTGTGGCTCCCAGTGAAGAAGCAGTAGTTGTTGGCATTGCTACCGACCCAGCAGTTATATCAGAAAGTTCCCATTTCTTCTTTAGGTTATCACTCATTTATCTCCTTAACACTTTCCTCTTCCCAATTTCCTATTTTTTCTACCAGTATGCAAAACTATAAAAAATGTCTTTATTTGTATTCTGCCTTTATTATTTTTAAAAATAACTGAAGGTGGTGAACAAACCCAATACACTTCCTCTCCTTGTTTCCCCCTCAACAAGAACTCTGTGAAGTGGTTGAGCTGAGAGAAATTGACTGGCCCAAAGTCACCCATCTGGCTTTCATGGTTAAGGTGAGATTTGAACTCAAATTCTCCTGCTTGCTAGCCTTAGCCATTAGACCAAACTGGGTCTCTTTTTGCTACTTGATCATGAAGAATAATTAATGGTACATACTCCTCTTAAAGTACAACTGTACTATTTTCTCCTGATTTCTCCTGAAACTAAGGTCCCTCAGCAACAAGAATTTTAACAACCCATAACATGTTGAAATTTTCTTTTCAAGCAGCAAAGAAAGACATTGACTGAAATGTTTAAATTGTTAGGTATATAAAAAATAACATGGCAAAACTATATTTAAAAGACAAATAGAAATAAACTAAAGTTAATGTGTCACCTATAATTATATTTCCCACAGTGAACAGGAAATAAATTCCTAGTGTTGGAATACACATGTGCACATGAGTACACACACACACACACAAACACACAGAGGGAGAGAAAATGAAGCTTCTGGTTTTTAGACAGCTGATGGACAACTTCCTTTTTTCATCTCCCATAAGCATTAAAGGTCAGTAATACAGTCTAAACTGATGAAAACAGAAGAAGTTCAGATCATGAGACTAGTAAAATATGCCAAATTGTTTTCAGAGAATAAACAAAGAACAATCTACAGCATAGTAAACATTATAAAGTCACAGAATTTGCACCAAAGCTGCCATTAATGTTCACTAGCTTTGATTACTGGATAAAATAAATTAAAATAATTATATACCTGCATTAGTAATTCTTGGAAGTTCTATTTCTATTTCAGAAGGTGTGTACACACTTTATGTGTACTTCACTATAATTATCTGCAAGTTTAAATAAATTTTAAATTTTAAATCAGGTTCTCTAGAAAAGTTGCTATTAGGAATTATAAAATAGCACTAGCAATTGCTTATATACTGCTTTATATACTGCTTTATAGTGCTTTTCAGCCATCTCTAAACAGTTTACAGAGTCAGCATATTGTTCCTAACAATCTGTGTCCTCATTTTACTGACCATGGAAGGATCGGCAGCTGAATCAACCTTGAGCCAGTGAGGATCCATCTGCTGGCAGTTGGCAGAGTTATCCTGCAATATTGCATTCTAATCACTGCACCGATATGCTCGATATGCTCATACAACATGGGTAATGGTGGTTTTTCAAGAATAGTAATGAATTCTTGAAGTTATAATCCATCAGTCTGGAGGATATCAGTTTGAGAAAAGGAGAAAAATAAATGGCAGTTATGGTGAAGAACTACTAAAATACACTTTATTACTGAGATGCATTTACAAGGATTTGCATATGAAGAATGGTAATTGAAGATTTATTTTGTAGTATTGAAATATTGTAGATATATAAGAAGTACAAAATGTTTTGAAGTTGACAGCCAAACTTGATCTTAAATACTATATTAAGGGAGACAGCAGAGAGTCAATTTGGTGTACTGTTTAAGACATCAAGCTAGAAACTGCGAGCATTTTTTTTTCCTGAGGAATGAAATTTATTTCTATTCTGCTCTCCTATATTGTATATGTGTTGAGGATTATTGGATAAGTCTCTTCATTAAAATATTCACTTTATTTTTTATCACAGAAATTCTGAAACATGAACTGGGTTCATTAATTATATTGAGTATGTGTACCAAATTAATCAATAATTAACTGTGTTCACCAATCCACCATCAGGCAACAAGCCTTGTTTTGTTGTTGTTGCAACCTATGGATCTCCTACTACTTTGCCAAAATGCAACATGACCAAGATGCTACGTTGCTCCTTCAAGATGGCATTCACTGATATGAAAAGTGGACCCTGCTCCAAGCAGGAAAAACTCTAGAAATAATGTGATGGTGATGAAGAGCAGTGTTCACAAATAACAAAAGTCATCTTATTGTCAAAAAGTGCACAAAAAGTACTTCATAAAGTAACATATGAAATTATGAAAATTTGTAAATCTACAAAGGCCATGTTGCTATAAGATTTCAAACATCCTCTTGGTTTATCACCCCCACCTCCATTCATGAAACAATAGATGACAGAAGTGAACACATTTTGAGTCAGATGAAAGATATTTTGCAATTATCAGTTGCTTAGGATTAACACTTGTTGAGGTAAGAAGAAGCATAGACAATTATTTTGCTTTTTTATGATTTCTACTGCTAATGCCGTGTGTATAAAAATTATTCAGAATGCTTCCTGGATAAGAGATTAAAACCAATGAGAATAATCTAAATTACAATTTCCACAGATGTATATGTTCTTGTGAGATAAACACTTCATGTAATAAAGCTTATATTGCTACTTTCTATTGACAGTTCTGAACTCAAGTTTTGATAGATAAAATAGACTGTGGGTAGATAATTCCAAGAACCAGGTGTTTTGTTTATTAGGCAATTAAAAAAAAGACAGTCATGAAGGGAATGTAAATTTAATGTAATAAATAATACTGTGATGGAATGCCTAAGCTTGGAAACACAGATGAATCAGTGACAGAGTTAAGGAAGCACACAAGATATCACAGAAAAGATTCTTGAATCTCAGGAAGGGTTAAATTTTTTACACTGAGTTTAGGTTGTGTAGGAGAATTGGATAAGATTTTGCTTCATTTCTTTCCTGGAAATAAAGGTCTTCTGAAATCCAAGTGGTCCTGATTTTCTGAGTTTGCCAGCCTCATAGGACTGGATATGAATCCTGAAAGCAACCTTGCATTCAGGCCAAACAGGGTTTTTGTCACTTGAGATACCTCAATTTGTATAGCAATTTGAAGAAGTGGTATTGCGAGGGGGGGGGGGGGGGGGGGGGGGAGGAAGGAACAGGGAGAAGCTTCTGGAACAGTTTCCACATGCCACAGGTAACTCACTGTTTGGATCATAGTTAACCATGACTGGCTGTGAAGGCTGCTGCAGAGCTCACATAACAATATGGAAGTAAGAAGAAACCTTCAGGAGAACTGTGTTTGAGTAGAGGACCCAATAATACCAACAGCTCCAGTTTCCTTTTATTATATATCTCCCAATGTGCAATATCTGTCCGTTCTATTGGTAGTGAATCTGTTACCAAGATGGTAATGCTTTATTCCATAAGAGAAACAACCATATGCTCTGGAAACAGTACAGTTTCATGACTACTTTTGCAATACAGAGACCAAGGTAATCATGTAAGCCCAGATTGTGGTTCTTCATTTACAATTTATGTTGAAAAACCTTTCGGTTACTGGAATTTACAGGTGTTCCTTAGTTAACTACTACTCATTCAGGGACTGTTCAAACTTGTGGCTGTATTAACCGACTGGTATTTATAGCTGGTCCACGTAGTATTTACATCTGGAGTTCCAGCTATAACAGCATCCCTTATTGCATATGATTGCAATAAGGATTTTGGTGCCTGCCTTAGTGCCCATCAGAATAACACCACTCAGCATCTGCCAGAGCAAGCGATTTGCTTATGTACTATGTTATATTAATTGTTCTGTATAACTTGGAAGGTTCCAAGTAGTTAATTCTGATTGGCCAAAAAGGCCAGTAGTGGATTGGTTCCTAAAGAACCAATGGTTCCTAATGAACCAAGAAGCCGCTCAAAGGCAGCAAGATTAAATGAGTGTCATTGGCTACAAGCCGGCAGGCAAGCCTCTATATAAAGGGCTGCCGCAGCTTGAGCCAATGTTCCGTTACTGTTGCTGTTAACCAAATAAAGAGTTGTTAGTTGGAACCCAGTCTCACGTGCTTCTTTTCCGGATGGAACACTGGTGACGAAGGTGGGATCGTCCTGAAACGGAGGCCAAGCACGTGGCGAGAGAAAAAACCATGCTAGACGAAATGGCTGGTAATAACGTGCCGCCCGCACCATTCAATCCCAATGAAGAGGATTGGGAGTCTTATATTGATCATTTCTTGATGCTTCTGGAGAGCAACGAAATGGAAGAAATTTCCGATCAGCGAAAGAAGGCTGTCTTCCTAACACATTGCGGGCCAGCTGTATTTAAGATGGCAAAGGCATTGGCGAAGCCCAGAGACGTGAAACAGATGACCTGGTCTGAGCTTAACCAAATGCTAAAAGCTCACTATGCGCCAGTTGTCTCAAACCTCATCAAGAGACATGCATTTTATAAGAGAGACCAGAGGGAAGACGAAACCATTGCTGATTTCGTGGCAGCTCTGCGCCATATTGGAGGAGCCTGTGAATTCCAAAATATGGATGAGGCAATGCGAGATTGTGTCATGTTAGGTCTTAGGGACTCTACCCTTCAAAGCAAACTCTTAAACAGACCTAACATAACGGTGGCAGAGGCGATCGCGGAAGCAACTGCTGCGGAACCCGCAAAGAAATCAGCGGCCACAATGAAGATGATGAACACCAGTGCTCACATGACATCCCTTCCAAAAGAGAAAAGCTCAGGTGGAGGGAGAAAGCAAGCTGCCACAAACACACACCATGAAGACCTAGACGAGTCATCAGACACTGATGAAGATGATGATGAGGTCAACTGCCTTTATGCAAACCAAAAAAGGCGCAAAAGGAAGAAAAATTGGCAGGAATGCGCTGGTTGCAGAGGAAACCACCCCCGAGCTGAGTGCAGGTTCCTTAATGCTATCTGTCGGGCTTGCAAAAAGAGGGGACATATCGAAAGTGTCTGCCGAAATCAAAGAAACAGCAGCCCTAGCAGACATGGTAATTCCCTACCAAGAACTGACTCAAGGCAAGCCAACAGAAAATGGGAGCGCAGCAAGGGAACCAGCAACTGAGAAAACACACATCAGACTGTCACTATAGGAAGTGCACAGACGGAAAGCAGAAAAAAAGTCAGAATTATTGTGTCCATTGAAGGAAGCCCTTGTGAGATGGAGGTCGACTCAGGATCTTTTCTATCAATGGTGTCTTGGAACACAGTTAGACGTCTGATTCCAAACATCAGACAAAACAAACTCAAAAAACAAAAATTAATTCTCAAAGACTACCAAGGAAATAGGATTCCCGTGGTAGGTCTGGGACACTTCAAAGTAACTTACAAAAAACATGCTGAAGTCCTGCCATTAACTATAGTTGACTGAGACCGTCCCAGCCTTCTGGGAATCGAATGGTTTGTGCCATTGGACATTGGGATGACCGGAGTGAGCCGAATAGTCACGAGCAATTGGGAAGAGAACCTGCTACATGAATTCCAGGACGTCTTTGATGGAACTCTAGGCAGGTACCGGGGAACCCCAATATCCTTTAGCCTAGATCCCCAAATAGCACGGAGAAGACTAAAAGCCAGATGGGTCCCCTTTGCATTAAAACCCAAAATAGATGAGCAATTAAATAAATTGATTGCACAAGGGGTCAAGGGGTCAACTAATTGACCATGCCAGGTGGGAGACACCAATAGTAATACCTGTAAAACCAGATGGATCTGTGTGCATCAGTGGAGATTACAAGGCTACCCTGAACCATGTGCTACAGCAAAGTGCATACCTGGTACCAGTCGTGCAGCACTTACTGCACTCACTTGGGGGAGGAAATTTTTTTGCTAAACTCGATTTGGCCCAGGCGTATCAGCAACTTCCAGTATACCCCATAACGGCCGAGGCACAAACAATAGTAACGCATAGAGGGGTGTTCAAATGTAATAGACTTCAATTCGGAGTGAGCGTTGCCGCAGGCGTCTTCCAAAGCCTCATGGAATGCCTATTAAACAGAATAAAAGGGGTCGTTCCATACTTTGATGACGTCCTAATTTCAGCAAAAAACGTGACCCAATTAGAAGCTAGACTAAGGGAAGTGCTAATGAAATTCAGAGAATCCGGCCTGAAAGTTAAAAAAGAAAAATGCTGCCTGGCCACTGACCACGTCGAATTTTTAGGATATTTGATTGACAAACAAGGTATTCACCCAACAGAAAAAAAAGTCAAAGCAATTAAAGATGCACCCAGACCTAGAAATAAAACGGACTTACAGGTGTTCTTGGGTCTGATCAATTTTTATAATGTATTCCTCCCCCACAAAGCAATGATAGCAGAACCATTGCACCGATTGCTAGATAAAAAAACTGTCTGGACTTGGGGTCACAAAGAACAAAGAGCCTTTCAAAATATAAAAGACTTGTTAACCTCAGACACCATTCTTATTCAGTTTAGTAGTACTCTACCCTTGACGGTCACCTGCGATGCCTCACCATTCAGAGTCGGTGCTATTCTGAGCCACCAATTACCTGACGGGAGAGAGGCACCCATTGCTTTTTATTCGAAAATGCTCTCCAAAGCGGAATGCAACTATAGCCAACTAGACAGAGAAGCCCTGGCAATCGTCGCCGGAGTAAAATGCTTTCATGAATACCTATACGGTAGAACATTCTCCATTGTTACTGACCATAAACCATTACTAGGAATTTTGGCTGGGAATAAACCCACACCAAACATTCTATCCCCACGGATGACTAGGTGGTCAGAATTCCTGGCCGCCTATTCATATACCTTGCTGCATCGACCTGGGAAACAAATCGCCCATGCAGACGCATTAAGCCAATTTACCAATCTTAGAGGACGACCCGGCTCCAGCCACTGCCACCCTACAACTAGAAACCGGCCCTGAACTTCCATTGACTGCGGATGATGTCTCCAGAGCCACGGCAAAAGACTCATTGACTGCCCGGGTTTTGACTTGGATAGGTAAAGGTTGGACAGAAGGCCAAAAGACTGAAAACTTTGAATCTTTCCGGACTAGACAAACTGAACTGTCAAGACAAAAGGGGTGTTTGTTGTGGGGAGATCGGGTGGTGATTCCATCCAAACTACAAGAAGAGGTGTTAGGCATGTTACATGAGGGCCACCCAGGCATAGTTAAAATGAAAAGCCTGGCCAGGAGCTATGTCTGGTGGCCTGGCTTAGACAAGGACATTGAACGCTGGATTGCAACATGCCACAAGTGTCAGAGAGCTAGACCCACCCCACCACAAGCACCCATATGGGACTGGGAGACCCCACGAGGCCCTTGGTCTCGAATCCATATTGATTTTGTGGGACCAACTATTTTTAAATACATTTTTAATAGTTGTGGATGCATATTCAAATTGGCTCGAAGTCATCTTAATGTCATCCACAACAACTGACGCTGTTATAAAACAGCTAAACAAATTATTTGCAACTCATGGGTTACCTGACTTGTTGGTATCGGACAATGGGCCACAACTAACAGCAATACAATTCGAACAATACTTAGCCTCTTTAGGTATACATCATGCACTAACTGCGCCGGCCCACCTGGCGGCGAATGGTAGGGCCGAGCGAATGGTTTGGTTCACAAAAGAAGGCCTTGAGAAAATGGACCATGGGGATGTCCAAGACAAGCTAAACCGCTTACTTACACTGCAACACATCACTCCCAGTAGCACAACTAACAAGAGCCTGACAGAATTATTAATGGGGAGAAAACTCAGATCCCATTTAGATAGGTTGCACCCTAATTATACTTGCAAGAACCCCCCCGACTCTTTCAGCCGATATCGCACTTTCAAAATCGGCAACCTGGTCTGTGTAAAGAATTTTACCGGGGACCCTCTTTGGCTTCCAGCCACAATCACAGAAGTAACAGGCTCCCGGTCCTACTGACTAACCATGGACGATGAAAGAGAATGGAAGTGGCACATAGACCAGCTTCGTTCCCGCAACATCGAGCGCAAAACAACCATGCAACCTCAAATAATAAATTTCAATGAAAACTAAACCAAGGGGGGGGGAAAATACAAATAAATAAAAAAGGGCGTGAAAACGAACCATTAAAACCTCAACCAGAAAATCTAACCAACCAAAAAGAGCACTTACGGTTAGATGAGACCATCGGAAGAAGTCCTGGCGAAAAGGAAGCCGACCTGGAAAGTGCCAGCCAGGCCAGCTCAACCAGCCCAGTTGTACCGGGAGGGAGTGGCAGAACCACTTCGACCGGCCTGAGAAACTCAGGTGGGAGCGGCAGTGCTGACTCACCCTTCCAGGCAGTTCTATGGAGAAAAGCCGGAGAGACAGCAATCCCGACTGAACTGCTTGAAGTCCTAGGCGAGATTGAGCTGCGCAGGTCAACTAGGACCAGAAAAAGGCCCACCTACCTGCACGACTACGTCACTCATGTAGGACTGAACTAAAGGGGGAGGGGTGCTCTGTATAACTTGGAAGGTTCCAAGTAGTTAATTCTGATTGGTCAAAAAGGCCAGTAGTGGATTGGTTCATTAGGAACCAATCCAAGAAGCCGCTCAAAAGTGGAACGATTAAATGAGTCATTGGCTACAAGCCGGCAGGCAAGCCTCTATATAAAGGGCTGCCGTGGCTTGAGCCAATGTTCCGTTACTGTTGCTGTTAACCGAATAAAGAGCTGTTAGTTGGAACCCGGTCTCACGTGCTTCTTTTCCAGACGGAACAATAATGCTGCTTAAATATTAAATATTTAATAAGACAAGAGTTTGTTAAAACTTTGCACTTAAAAGAAAACCATTAAACTATTGGACATAAAAGCACAGTGATTTATATTTAGTCATGAAAGATGAGGTGGGTCAAGGCTATCCTAACAATATTTAGAATTGAGTAGATGTCTCAGGCAACAGTGACTTGGAGACAGTAGCGTAGCTGCTTAAGTTGAGGTCCTAATCCTTCTCTTTTGGAAACTGGAAGCTTTATATTTGTAACTGTTCCAGGCAAATGTCCAAGTCACGAATGAAAAGGCACCATGTTTACTTTTAATCTTGCTGCTGAAAGGCTAAAGATAAGTTGAAGCTGTGATAATAAAAGTCATATGGTAAATTTCTGGAAACTTTACATAAGACTAGATCACTCCTTTTTGAAAACTGAAGTGCCTCTGTATCAGCGTCTGCAAGCACAAGGCTATTATATTATAACTCCAAAAAGCTAGTAACCAATCATGTCAACAACATTTGGTGGACAGACTATTTGATTCAATAAATGGATTTTCTAGGGTTTTCATCTTGTAATTAGGGGACTGGAGGCTAAAACATACAACGAACAGTTGCAGGAACTGCGCTTGGCTAGTCTAGTAAAGAGAAGGACCAGGGGAGACATGATAGAGGTCTTCCAATATTTGAGGGGCTGCCACAGGGAGGAAAGGGGTCAAGCTATTTTCTAAAGCACCTGTAGGCCAGAAAAGGAATAATGGATGGAAATTGAACAAGGAGGGATTTAACTTGAAAATAAGGAGAAACTTTCTGACAGTGAGAACAATCAAGCAATAGAACAGCTTGCCCTCAGAAGTTGTGGGAGCACCATCAACATGAGACTTTCAAGAAGAGGTTGGACTGCCATTTGTCAGAAATGGTGTAGGGTCTCCCGCTTTGGTGGGGGGGGTTGGACTAGATGACCTACAAGGTCCCTTCTGATTATCTGTTAAATCTGTTAATTTCTATTGATTGCTTTGTCATTTGTCATTATTTCTTAACTTTGCTGAATATTTACCATATAATTTACTAACTCCTTCTCTTTTTCTTTCTGATTTCTTTAAGCAAATGAGAAGCATATTCAACTCTACAGTATTATGATGTTTTTTTGAACATGTAGCATGTATTATATGTCTTTAGTTTACTGAAGACTTTGTCACACATTTCCTAGACATAATGAATGGTATTTATCATAATAGTCATGTCTCCATTAGCACAACAGTGTGTCATGTGTAATACCAGTTTGCAGTCACATATTTGTATAGGTTTACAAATGTTCATAAAATTTGTGCTGAGATTGAGAAGTGTTCCTTTAGTTTATCTTGCTTTTCTTGAAATACAATATTATCAAGCATTGGCTAAATATTGGCTAAACTCTAATTGTCCTGAAGTTTCACATATGTATAATGCAGGTAGTCCTTGACTTATAATCATTCATTTAATAACAATTTAAAGTTAGAGTAAAACTGAAAAGAATGACTTGTAACTGTTACTTGCACTTCCAACTGCTTGCAAATGTCCAACATGTGATTAAAATTTGGGACACTTTTCAACTGGCATATATTTAAAATAGTTGCAGTGTTCTGGAGTAATACAATCACCTTTTGTGACCTTCCAAGGCTTTTAAGAAGCAGTCAATGGGAGAAGCTGGATTCATGTATCGATCTAGGAAAAAAGTGTTCATAAATATGAGTTTTTCTTTTTTCTTTATTTATTTTATTTATTTATTTTTGTCAATTTCTTACAATATAATAGGTATAAGTAAAAACATAGTTATGAACACATGGATACATATAAGAAAATAAAATAAAAGAAACAATAGGACAGGGATGGTAGGCACATTGGTGCGCTTATGCACACCCCCTACAGACCTCTTAGGAAAGGGGTGAGGTCAATAGGAGACATCCTAAGGTTAAAGTTTTTGGGGTTTGGGGAAAAAACCCACAGAGTCAGGTAGAGTATTCCAGACATTGACCATTCTGTTGCTGAAGTCATATTTCTGCTGTTCCATCTGGAAAGAAGTGCGTGAGACTGGGTTCCAAACAACAATTCTTCATTTTAAACTGCTAGGTAAATAAACGGAACATGGCCCAAGCCACAGCAGCCCTTTATATAGTAGCTAACCTGCCGGCTTGTGGCCAGCGACAGTTGTTTAATTCTTCCTGCAAACCAATCCGTAAGTGGACTTTTCGGCCAATCAGAATGAAGTACTTGGAACCTACCAAGTTCCATACAGAACATCTGCAATCAAGTTTGGTGCGATTAGCTTTGAGTTTGTATCTACTGTTTGCTCTTGTGTTGTAATGGTTGAAGCTGAAGTATTCATAGACGGGTAGGACATTGCAATGTATGATTTTATATACAATACTTAGATCAGACCGAAGGCGGTGTAGTTCTAGGTTTTCTAGGTCTAGAATTTCGAGTCTGGTGGCAAAAGGTATTCTGCAACGAGTAGAGGAGTGGAGAACTCTTTGTGAAATATTTTTGGACTTTCTCAACTGTGTTAACATCAGATACGTAATGTGGGTTCTAGACTGATGAACTGTATTCGAGTATTGGTCTAGCAAATGTTTTGTACGCTCTAGTTATTAGTGTAATATTACCAGAGAAAAAGCTACATAACATTAGGTTAACAACTCTTAATGCCTTTTTGGCTATGTAGTTTTGGTGGGCTTTAGCACTTAGATCATTTGAGATGAGTACTCCAAGATCCTTGACAGAATTTGGATCATCAACAAGGTCTTGATTATTCAGCCTGCATTTTATTTTCTGATTTTTTTTGCCAAAATGTAGGACAGAGCATTTATTTGTTGATATTTGAAGTTGCCATTTGTTTGACCATTTTGATACATTGTCAAGGTCTTTTTGAAGGATAGCAGTATTGTTTGTGGTGTTGAATAGCTTTACATCATCAGAGAAGAGAATGCAGTTGCTTTTGAAATGATCACAGAGGTCATTTATGAAGAGTATGAAAAGAGATGGTCCTAAAGCACTGCCTTGAGGGATACCACTGCTGACAGGTAAAGAATTTGATAGGACGTTCCCAATTTTGACCTTTTGTTGTCTGTTTGACAGGAATACTTCTATCCAGTTATGCAGGTGTCCAGAGATACCTGGACACCTGCATAAGATTTTAGTTTTAGGAGCAGTTTGTCATGTGCCACTGAATCAAAGGCTTTACAAAAGTCTATGTAGATTGCGTCTATTGCTTTACCGTGATCAAGTTGTTCAGTGAATATGTTTTTGCAATGTAAGAGTTGCAGATTATATGATAGTTTTTTCCTGAAACCAAATTGTTTATTAGAAAGTAGGTTGTTTGTTTCTAAGTAGAGGATAATGTATTAGTTAATAATTGATTCCATTACTTTACAGGTGGTGCAGCATAAAGTGATTCGTCTGTATTTTTCAATTAGGCTGGGGTGTCCCTTTTTGAAGATGGGGATGACTGCGCCTTGTGACCATAGTTTTGGCAAGGAGCTGGTCCTGAAAGATTTTTCAAAGATTACGCTGAGAGGTTCGGCTATGGCAGTGGATAGCTTTTTTAAGAAGCAGGCACATATTCTGTCCAGTCCAATAGATAGAGATGGTTTTAGATTGCATAATGCTTTTTCAACATTTTCTTCTGTAAAATCAATATGTATTAGATCATGGTAGCTGTCTGTGGTTTGACTCGGAAATATTGGGCATGATCCATTGCTGTTTACAAATACTGAGCCAAAGAATGTGTTAAAGAGGTTGACTTTAATAGTGTCATCGTTGCAGTCTTTACCATTAAAGTCCTTTCAGGTAGGATGGACCTTGAGTCTTTTAGTTTGTTGTTTGCAAAATTGTAGAAATTCTTGTTAGAATAGAAATGGTTCTTCCCTGTTTTTTTATATAAGCATATCCCTTCCAAAGTATTGAATTAACTGCTTTCCCTTGCATGCTACACAAGATAATTCTGAAAAATGTAAACAAGATTAGAATAAGCCTCTGCTTTACTGATCAGAATTCAGGGTTATCAACATCTCCTAGCCATGTGGACAGACTTTGTTTATTGAACTCTGGGGTAAATATCTAAAGCTGAGAAATTCCATAATTTCCTTTGACTCTTCATTTTTAAAATTCCACAAAGTTAACCAAGCTGATATACTACTGAGCCATTTTTCCCCTTCTTTCTTTTCAGACAATTCCAATGAATTTACGCTAGGTTACAATCTCTGAGTGGTCTTAATTAAGGGAATAGCCAAGATAAACATTACATGAATTTAATTTAGATGCCCGGTTGAATATTATTTCATGTATTTAATTGTTTCCATTATCTATCATGCCAAGATGTCAAAATTGTAGTTTGATACCACTTTTAGGAGGCTTGTAGTTTGATACCACTTTTTCTGGAGACATTCAAAACTATTGGAGTAAATGTTACCATATTAGATGGACATTCTTATATCTAAGCTATATCTTTTATATTAACTATAATGATATTGTTTTCTAATTCAGAACTAAGTGTGGAGGATTATGTTTGTATTTTGACTCATAATGCACAATATGAATGTAGGGAATGTAGGGAAATTTGAATGTAGATAAGACTTAAGTCAAGATCCATGGCCATACGCTGATCTTGGCAATAGTACTAAAATGGTTAAGGGCCTGTCACATAGGCCGAAGGATGCAAAACGTATGTAAAAAGGACACAGTGGATGAGAAAATGTTCCATCCATTGTTATCCGCTCTCAAAAGTGCCCCGAATTTGCATAAGCAGAGCAGACAACAACGGAAAGGAACGGACTGGGGGAGGATGTAGCCAGGATGTAAAGCGGATGCTCCACGGAAGCCTAGCGGATGGAAGCGGATGGAAGCAGATGGCACATCCGCAGGGCTTTCGGGGGAGCACAGCGAAGTGGATGTGCAGCAGAAGAAATGGATGCCGAGCGGATGCCGAGCGAATGACGCGGATGCATCATGGAAGCCTAGCGGATGCCTAGCGGTTGCAAAGCGTTCACTGCACATGCGGGGAGGATGCATTGCGTCAGCCCTGCGGATATAAAGGGAAGTAGCTCGCAAGCAGGTCACCATTCAGAGGAAAAACCTGCTGCCAGACACAGCTCCAGCCAGCCAGCCAACAACCATGGGGAAGAAGAGGAAGCCTCTGCCATCTGCTGCCAGCCCTGGCAAGAAGGACAGGGCCACCACCCCACCCCCTGGCCCTGACTCTGCTTCTGCTGGTGCTTCTGCTGCTGGAGCTGACTCTTCTGATGCTGGAGCTTCTGCTGGCGCTGCTCCTGGTGCTGGGGCTTCTGCTGGTGCTTACTCTGTTGGCGCTGCTCCTGGTGCTGGGGCTTCTGCTGGTGCTTACTCTGCTGGCGCTGCTCCTGGTGCTGGGGCTTCTGCTGGTGCTTACTCTGCTGACACTGCTCCTGGTCCTGCTGGTCCTGCTGGTCCTGCTAGTGCTCCTGGTGCTCCTGGTCCTGCTGGTGCTGCTGGTGCTCCAGGTCCTGCTGGTGCTGCTGGTGCTTACTCTGCTGCTGCTGATCCTGGTCCTGATGGTGCTGCTGGTGCTCCTGGTCCTGCTGGTGCTGCTGGTGCTCCTGGTCCTGCTGGTCCTGCTGGTCCTGCTGGTCCTTACTCTGCTGCTGATGATCCTGGTGCTGCTGGTGCTGCTGGTGCTGCTGGTGCTGCTTTTGCTGCTACTGTTGTTGTTGCTGCTGCTGCTGGTGGTGGTGGTGTGGTGGAATGGCCCCTAGAACCTGGAAGCCCCTCTGATGAGGGCCCAGATGGCCCTGCCAGAGGGAGGAAGAGGTGAATGGGAGAGGAGGCAATACTCCATCGAAGAGGAACATGAGGATGAGGTGCTGGAATGGCTGAGGGAGAACGTGTATCTATGGCGGAAGGGACACAGGTGCTATCGAGACACCAAAAGGAAGCAGGCTGCTTGGAGAGAGAAGGGAGAGATCCTGGGCTACACTTTGGAGGTGCTCTTCAGCTGGTGGAAGCATATGCACACCTGGTACGGGAAGCTGCACCTCAAGAAATCTGGCCAGGCCATGGTCAAGCTGACAGCCTGAGATACCTACGTGATGGCCAAGTGAAGCTTCTTGGAGGGTGAGATCCACCACTGAGGAGACGCCCCTCTCACAACCCTCTCTCTCAGGCAGCCCGCAGAGAGCCAGTCCTCTTCTGGCCAAGAGTCAGCTCCTGTGTCCAGGCAGGTATCTGTAGAGCGTGCCATGATGGAGACCCCCCCGCGACAGCTGCACTCCCCATGGCAGAGCACGTGGAGGACCCCCTGATGCAGTGGGAGCAAGGAGAGGGCACTTCCACCAGAGACCAACCCACATCCACCCCGAGCTCCACCTCCACAGAAAGCAGGCAGAGAGCCAGACTGGAGGGGAAGAGCCACACTGTCCTGCTGGAGATCAGGGACACCATCAAAAGCAGCGTAGATCTCCTCTCTCAGCTGGTACACACCGACATACCATCCTCAAACTGCAAGCCCTTCCTCACCAACGTCAACCAGACCCTCCTGGATATGTCTGAATCACAGTTCCAGGTGAAAAAGGACAGGATCACTGGTCTTCTTCACAACCCTCCAGACCCAGCTGAACCTGCTCCCACCCAGTCCAGGCCTGCTCCTCAACCCCAGTGGATGTCACTGCCCTTCCAAGGCTTTCCACAGGCCCTCACCTACCAAGGCTATGGCTACCAGGAGCTCCAGCAGCACAGGCAGCCCTTCCCAGTCCAGGCACAGGTACATCGAACACCACCGGTGCCACCAATGCCACTGATGCCACTGATGCCACCGATGCCACCGACGGCACCGATGCAACCCACGCCACAGATGCCACCCACGTCACAGATGCCACCCATGCCACAGATGCCACCCATGCCACAGATGCCACCCACGCCACAGATGTCACCCATGCCTCACCTCGCTCACCTGCAGACCAGACAGCCCCACTACACTCCTCCTTCCTCCACCCCACAGCTAAGCCCGGCCTCAGAACATCTGTCATCGGTCTTGGAACTGACACCCCATGTCCTGGAGGAAGGGGTTCTCAACATCACAGGACTGAGCCATCTGTCTGAGAGCTTCCTCCACACACCATCCCCTGTTGTCCTCTCGGGGCCAGGCACCCCAATGGTGCCTCAGACCAGCACTCCAGCAGCAGCCACCTCCAGAGCACCTGGACCCTTCAGCCCTGAGACCATGGGCATGCCTCAGAGTGACTGAGAAGAGTGCAAGAGACTGGGCTGCTACCTGATGACTTTATCTTTGCTTGGGACACTTGGGTCATTTTCTTTTACAGTTTGTTATTAATAAAGATTATCTTTGCTTCACACACTTGGTTCAGTTCTTTTAGTTAATAAAGTCTTGGTGGAAACTTTTACAAATGGTTTAAGCCTTTGCATGCTTGTGGGATGGGTTAAGATAGCAGTGGGATGGGTAGGGATACCTTTGGGATGGGTAATAGCTGTGGGATGGGCAGGGATACCTTTGGGATGGGTAATAGCTGTTGGATGGGCAAGGATACCTGTGGGATGGGTAATAGCTGTGGGATGGGCAGGGATACCCGTGGGATAGGTAAGGATAGCTGTGGGATAGATAAACCTCCAGTGCAAGCATAGTGGGACTTTATGGTCCACCCTCCCAGGTGCCATACCTTTGGCCCTTTATTATCAATAACAATGTAATCATTGATCCACACATTTCAACATACACACAACTCTTTATTAAATGCCCTGTTCATTGTAGGGCCACTCAATATACATGGCCCAATCTCATCAGTGTGATGAGACAGGCTGAAGGAAGCATCCATTAAGCATCTATCATCCTGTCTTGCCACACTATTGCTCCAGCTGGGAGTTGCACCAGTGTTTCAGGAGATTGCGCTGCTTCTTCCCTTCATGTGAAGCTCTGTTGGGGCCTTGCACATCCACAGTGTCTATCAGGTTTCGCCCTTGCCTCCATTCACCAGGCTCCATGTCCCCATTCCCTTGTTGACGGTCCACAAGCCTGTTCTGCAACACTGGGTAGCGGATGCACATGAGATTGTGCAGGATGCAGCAAGCTTCCACGATCCTCCTCACAGTCTGTGGGCGATGCTGCATGGTGTTGAGAAGTACTTGGAACCTTTTGGCCAGGATGCCAAAGGCGTTCTCCACCACCCGCGTTGCCCTGGACAGCCTGTAGTTGAAGATCCTCTCTTCATGGGTGAGGCATCTGGAAGTGTAGGGCTTCATGAGGTAGGTTGTGAGGGAGAAGGCCTCATCCTCCACGATGAAGTAGGGCACATCTTGCGTGTCGTTGGGCAGGGGGTCTGGATCTGGGAAGCCCATGATGAGGTTGCATTCCAGCCCCTCCTTGAGGTCACTGGCATTGTATACCTGGGCATCTGAAGATGAGCCGTTGTCTGAAGCATCGATGTACATGAACTTGTAGTCAGCATCAACCATGGCAAAGAGGATGATGCTGAAGAAGCCCTTGTAGTTGTCAGAAGTGGACCCTGAGTTGGCTGGAGCTTTGCAGGCCACGTGCTTCCCATCTATGGCTCCAACGGTGTGGGGGAAGTTCCACTTCTGATACCACTGCTCTGCAACTTTCTTCCAGCCTTCTTCATTGGAGGGCCATTGGAGGAGCTCATCCAGGTATTCTTTGATGATGGCCTGCACAGCTTCTCTGACCACAATGCTGATGGTGTTGTGTGGCACCCTCCAGGCGTACTGCACGCTCCTGTACGTGGTCCCTGAGGCCAGGTGGCGCAGAGTGAGTGCCACCTTCAGCCCAGGGTCCAGGCTGGGCCGGAAGTTGGTGTTGGTTAACCTGGGTCTCAGCCGCTCCACAACTTCGTCAAACATGGGTGGCAGCATCCTCATGAAGTTCTGGAATGCATGAGGGTCTTCGTTCCTCAGCTCCACCATCAGCCTGTTATACAGTCCGTACTCTGCTCTTCTCGCGATCCATCTTCGGACCCAGACACTTCTTGGCCACCTCCTTTTCTTCGCGTAGAACAGGTGAAAGAGCCTGTAGATGGCTTCACACTGTTGTAGAACGATGGTGGCTACCAAAAGGAGTGTGTGACGATCCATGGTGGAGATGACTGGATGCTGTGGAAGAGCAAGAGCCAGATGAAGGCTGAAGAGGTCTGCACAGCAGGGCTGCTGGACTGAAAGTGAGATCTAGGTGAGTTCATCCCCCTTTTTATAGGAAATATAGGTTTTCCTCTAGTTGTCCTTTTGCATCCTCTAGACATCCTGCAGATATCCTAAATATCCAAGACACATCCCCTATGCGAACGTTTTTATCTTTTTAATGCTTTGTATGTGAGTTGCATCCGCTTTCATCCTATCTCCGTCCATGCTACTAACGCTGTGTGTCCGTTCCACGTCCGTTTTGCATCCTCCCTGTGTCCGTTTTCCACTGGAGCAGATGTGAGTTGCAACGATGTGCAGTGGATGCCTAGTGGATGCATAACGGATGATGGCAGATGTAGAACGGATGTTTCCCGTATGCGTAGCGGATGTCTAATGGACGCGTTGGATACATTTTCCGCTTACAAAGTTTTGTGCAGCTCAAAACTTTTTGAGTAGATGAAATGTCAGTAGACGGATGCTGGATGGATAGAGAGGATGAAAAACAGACGCAGTGAGTACAGAATGGAGGCATCGCATTAACCAACGGATGGCAAGTGTTTCTCTCCGTTTTACATCATCTTTGCATCCATTGGTGCTGTGTGACAGGGGCTTTAGGCACTATGTTCTACCAAAATATTTTGTTCAAACTTCTAGGTGTAGACTAAAGCCTTCGATTGCTATGTTCTTTCATCTAAGTATTATTAAACCTAGATATAAATAGTAACTTGAACTAGCACTAAGTATCCTACATAGCTTTGGAGATTAGACAAAAACAGCTAAGAGCTGCCACTTACTGGAGTCTGGAAGGAACGTATAGGAGATCGTAAGCCTTGCCTTCCTGTCATATAACATTTTTAGGCGAAGATATCTTTTTCCCCAAATTGCAATCAAGTCCTTTGCAAAGCTTTGGTCCATTTTGCCCTATCCTTTAATTATCACCCATTAGCTACTATATCTGACTATAACAAAGCAGATACAGAAAGCAAAGCACTTTCAGTCCATTTAAGAAGTCAATAATATAAAGAAAGGGAAATTACCTGTAACCTGATCTAAGTTAAGAAAAATTATGACCATAAACTCATCCAGTAATTTTTTTAAAAAAGAACTAGGATGGTTGCATGGATGGATAGAGTACACATGATGCTGACAAGGCAGGTTGAGAATAAGTCCAAAGTCTGAATAAAAAATGAAGTTATTTTCTGGCTTGAGTTATGTCACATAGTAGGAGGATTCCAATCAAATATCTGCATTTATTAAAAACAAGAAACTCAATTTTCGCAGGAAAAATTGATTCCATAGGAAATCTGGCCTGCTGAAATCAAGCTCTGGAACAAAATGATAAAACAACTTTGTTGTACCTCTTAGGTGCAGTATCTATCATTTGAATATGTGCAACAGAGACAGAACATAGGTTCAAAGCATAGGATGGATTTATATTCAAATTATTTTGATTAAATCTGAGCCAGGCTTAGTCAAATATAGCACAGTGTTTCTCAACTTTAATGACTTTCACATGTGGGGACTTCAATTCCCAGAATTCTTCAGGCAGGACTTCAACTTCCAGAATTCCCCAGCCAGCCATGTGAAAGTTGCCAAGGTTGATGAAACTCGGTTCTTAACATCATCTATCTTTGCAAGATGAAAGAGACATGAATGGAGTGGGAAAATAAGAATATGGGAAAATGACATATTTTCCACATAGCATTTTTTTAAAAAAATCCAGAATGGAGAAATGTTCAGTTTCCTGGGCTGAATTTTCTTCCCATAATCTTAGATCAGCTGTGACAGGAAAACTCACACACCCATGCACAATCCTTTGAATGTATGAAGTACAAACTGTTTCTAAGGAAGATTGTTAGAAGAAATAGACTGGGGATTTATAAATATCCATGATAGATTTATTATGCAAAGAATGCATGAATTTCAGGGGCTCACTCAATTTCAATATTTACAAGTGGAAAGTATTAGACATTCATTGGGAAATGTATCACGGAACGGTGCTTTAATTGCTTTCTTTCTAAGTCATCATTTTTAAATGATAAAACAGGAAATATCACATGTTCAAACTTGTGCTCTTTCTCAACTGAATGAGGCTGTTCGTTGTGGCATCTCTTTTATTTCCTCATTTGCTTCAGATGAAATTAAGATCTGAAATTGTGGGAATTAGTTTCTGAAATGGTGAAGCAACCAACAAGATATCCCTTGGGACTTGTTTGCAAGCAGTTGTCTTTGTACTGTAATGTCAATAAGCTGACTTGAGGCTTTCCTTTTTAAAGATTCTATGAGGAGAGAGACAGTTTAGTGTAGTGGTTAAAGTATCAAACTAGAAACTGGGAAATCATGTATTCTAGTCCTGCCTTAGCCATGAAAGCCAGCTGGATGAGCTTGGGCCAGTCACTTTCTCTTAGCTCTAGGAAGGAGGCAATAGCATTAGCAAACAACTTCTGAAGAATCTTGTCAAGAGAATTGCAGAGACATGGTCAGGCAGTCTGAGAATCAGACATGATTGGATTGAGGAAAAATATGTAGGCTAAAACTCTATACAATCACCACAATTTGAGCTTAACTTAATAGCAGGAGATAGAAAAACAAAAAGTACTGAAATAATTCCTCGGGGTAGTTATTTTTACTATTTGAATTGAAAAATATTAATACGACCATTTCAAGTACTGAAGGTAACTTTGTATAGAATCTGGAGAAATTACTCAGGTTGCCTCCAAATAAGCCTTAGGACTTGAAATTGCATTCACAATTGGACTTCATCTACTCCATGGATGTCAAACTCGATTGCATCATGTGATATATCGTGATGCATTGTAATATTTTTTGCCTTTGTGGAGCTGGGGTGGGCATGGCCTGAGCATGACACATCTGGTCTGTGGCTGCCAGTTTAAGAGGCCTGATTTACCCATTTCATGAGCACTCATAATTATGACAGTGGTGAACAAGTGCTAGTTAGAAGGGAGGGAGGAAGGAAGGAAGGAAAAAAGGAAGGAAAGAGGGAAGATTTTCAATACTCCATGTTAGATTTCCACAAAGAAATTCAATTTTTGCTTCTCCTTGGTCATTCTATTTCTCTATTTAGTAAGGAAATAACTCTGAAATGATTACTCATTGGGATGTGGGTTGTATAGTTAGAATTAAATATCTTTTTAACTTGTTCTATTAATTTCATCCTTCACTAATATAAGTGGATCTGCAACATTTACAAATGAAATATTACAGCTGAAGATTCCAGCCAACCAGTCATTCTTCTAACAGGATACTGTCTTCAATTATTTCTTTCTTTTCTCCAATTTTCTTGTTCCTTCAGCAATCAGCTGGAGCCCTTCCAAAATGCAACCCTCCTGCTGATTTAGTCTTTTTTCCTTCTACCTATTAAATTTGGGCATAATTTTTAAAGGCTGGACTTTCCTCAAGACTTCTGGGACCTGGTTTTCATGTTTGAATGATGCCACTTTGGCTACATTAGGAGAGGCATTCAGAGAATGAACTTACAATTAGTATATAGAACAAGTATGTGTTTCTTACAAGGAATTATGGCTTTTCTTTTTGTAAAACTGTCCCATTCATTAATATTTTCTTGCTAATATAATGAATACCATCTGTTCCAGAATTACGTGACAAAAACCAGATACTAGGAACTAAAATGTAACTCATATAATTGTTTCAGTTGTGTTTCAAGTGTGAAGAAAATTGTATAGGAAAAAAAAAGAATAGTTCAAGATACATAGATTGCTTTTTCTCAGAAAAAAATATCAGATCACAGATTCTAAAGCCATTTACTTAATTGTAAAAACAATTATTTACCTTAGGAATATACAGTTCACTTATGTTCAACTATTGTGCAAGTCTATGACATATTTTCAGAATTTGTGTCTGGTAGCATAGTATGCTACGTTCCAATAGTATGTTCCAATGCGGTGGGACATAGAATAAAGTTTTAGTTTTAATTTTAGCAAATGTCTTTTTTAAACTAGTCCAATTTAATTAAATCCTCAATTTCAGGATTAAGAAGCATAATCTTCATTTCAAATTTAGCTAGTTTTTTCACTCATAGATTTACTTCATTTGTCTGAAAATTAAGCAAGAAAAGGTAGTCCAAAATTTAAATACAAGATTATGTGTAGTTTTCTTACTGCAGCCATTTTTACACATATTAGGAACATACATACATATATATATATATATATATATATATATATATATATATATATATATATTTGCTTTTTTAGGCTTTCGCGGGTACTTACATGTGTGCTGTTCAGCTTCCTTCAGGTATTATCCTACGTCATTGTAGTTCTGACCCATAGTCAGCTCCATAGGAGCACCATTACAAAACCTAGCTAAATACTTAGCAAAACAACTACAGCCCCATGCTGAAACCGCAGCTTCATATGTACAAAACTCATACCACTTCTTAGAAATGATCAAAGATGTACACGTGGAACAAGAAGATCTGCTTGTAAGTTTCGACGTGGTTTCACTATTCACTCAAGTCCCAATAAAAGAAACTCTTGAAATCATCAAAAATAAATACCAACCAGCTAAAGACCTCATGGAACTAACAGAACATTGCCTAACCAACACATATTTCATATACAAAGGACAAAGATACAAGCAAATTGAAGGAGCCCCTATGGGATCACCACTGTCACCTGTCATTGCAAACCTGTTCATGGAAGAATTCGAACAAATTATATATATATATATATATATATATATATATATATATATATATATATATATGTTTTTTTAGGCTTTCGCGGGTACTTACATGTGTGCTGTTCAGCTTCCTTTGGGTATTATCCCACGTCATTGTAGTTCTGTTAAAGTTGTAGCAACGTTTCAGCAGAATCTCATCTGCCATCCTCAGGCTTCTGTATAGAGTTAGTTCCTGGTTTAAAATTTGAAACCAGGAACTAACTCTATACAGAAGCCTGAGATAAGCAGTGTTCTGTTAGTTCCATGAGGTGTTTAGCTGGTTGGTATTTATTTTTGATGATTTCAAGAGTTTCAAGAGTTACAAGCAAATTGAAGGAGCCCCCATGGGATCACCACTGTCACCCGTCATTGCAAACCTGTTCATGGAAGAATTCAAATCCAGAACCCTGGCTAATGTCACCCACAAACCCAAACTGTGGCTAAGAAACATCGATGACACATGACACACCCACTTAGCCCAAACTGTGGCTAAGAAACATCGATGACATTTGTGATTTGGCCCCATGGAAAAGAAAACCTAAACAATTTCCTAACATACCTAAACAGCACACACCCCAAAATCAAGTTCACCATGGAAACGGAAATAAACAAAAAACTACCATTCCTAGATGTACTAATCTACAAAAGAACAGATGGCACACTAGGACACACCGTATACCAGAAGAAAACACACGCCAACCGCTATCTCAATGCGCAATCCCACCACCACCCAGCAGAGATAAATTCCGTGGCCAAAACACTAATCACCAGAACCAAACGCCGGGCAGACAAGACACATATAAAGACTAAACTATGCACCCTGACTAAAGTATTGACAGCCAACAGCTTCCACAAAAAAAAAATCACCAGCTTAATCCACAAAAACACACCAAGACATAACAGAGACCTAGAAGATCAACAGACCTATGGAACAACTGTCCTGCCCTACGTAAGAGGTACTACAGATAAAATCAGTAAGATACTACACAGGCATCACATCAAGACTGCCTTCAAAACAAACAAAAAAATAGCAGCCATCCTTAGAAACCCCAAAGATAAAATTGACCTGGAAAACCAAGGCATATACGAAGTTCCCTGTGCATCATGCCTGGCCACATACATTGGACAGACCAATAGAAAAATAAATACCCGCCTGGATGAACACAAAAATGCAGTAAAAAAGCTGGAACACACCTCCTCACTAGTCCAACACATGAAAGCCACAGGTCACAGAATCAACTTCAATGGCACCAAAACCCTAGCCACTATAGAAAACCCCAGCCACAGAATAATCAGAGAAGCCATAGAGATTGAAAAAAGACCTGAAAGCATGAATAGAAGAGATGATTCCACCAGATTGTCAATCATTTGGAAGCCTGCACTCTCAAATAGAAAGATCTCCACACCACAAGCCAGGCAAACACCTGGGCACAAACAGACTCCCTCTGATACCCCCAGCTCAAACACACCCCAACCAGGCACCCAGATGAAACCTAGCTTCCTAATAGATAATAGCCGTCCTTTCACGTGAAGCCAAGCTGCACTGAAAGCCTCCAACACAGGAACAGAGTGTTGCCAGCCAATCAAAGCCACAAAACAGACAGAAGAAACCAGAAACACCAATCAAACAAACTCCAAGTCCAATAAACACAGACCAAGACTCGCAACCAATCAGGATGAAGAAAAAAACCATCCTGGCACAACAATAGGCTAGCCTCAAATTTAAAACCAACGACTGTGAGACTCTGACCCACATACAAACTCAATACAGAAGCCTGATGATGGCAGATGAGATTCTGCTGAAACGTTGCTACAACTTTAAAAGTACTACAGTGACGTGGGATAATACCCGAAGGAAGCTGAACAGCATATCTATATATATATATATGTTTTTTTAAGCTTTCGCGGGTACTTACATGTGTGCTGTTTAGCTTCCTTCGGGTATTATCCCACGTCATTGTAGTGCTGTTATATATGATTTCCTGGTTATATTTGTACATTTATATATAGTTCCATGATACCGTACGGTCATTTTGTATTTTGTTTTCAGAAGTAAAATAATTGAATTCTGAATATGGATATTTTCGTTTATGCAAGCTATTCAGTTTGAAATGAGTAAATTTGTATAAAATTAAAATATCAACAATTGCTAAATATTATTTAATTGATTAATTTTTTGTAATGTTTATTTTGCAAATCAGTTGGCACAAACCATAAAAGAATCAAAATTGCAATTCTTAACATAGTACAGATTAAGCTCTGTGGCATGTTTGGGTATGTTAATTCATTAAAATATTTAACTCCTTTTCTATTTAAAACATTTTCAAATAATTGCTTAATTTTCACCAAGGCTTGGATGTTAAATTAACAGGAAAATGGAAAAATGCTATCTGTACATTAATTTAAATTAAAATCTGAGTAATGTAAATTAAAATCTGAGTAATGACGAGTTTAAATGGTTTAAAACTTAATTCTACTTATGTACTGTAAATAAATCTCATGGATATATGGCTTATTCCCCCCAAATGGATATAGGACTATATCCAGGGAGAAGAATTGTGTCCTTCAATGTGCATACAGTACCTGAAGACATCCTGTCACTCTGTCAGTTCAACAATGGTTGTATCCAAGGCTTGTCCAAAATTGAGAACGAGAATTAAAACACAGAAAATGGATGAACAGCATTAATCATGGACAGTTTAGATATGATAGTGATGACATACAAAATTGCAAAGTTATTGTAACATTTATGTTGTTCTAGGTTATCAGAGCACATAATACTGATGCAAACAGTGCCTTCCTATTCCCAAACCCCTTGGAAGCCCAAGCCGTCAAATGTAGTGATCAGAATTGTCATGCTTGCTTGTTTTGCTTGCACATTAGTTGCATTTTAAAAATAATATTTTTTTAAAAAATGAGAAAAAATAAAAGAGAAAATAAGACAATAAGGCAAAAGGAGGAGGGAGAGCAAATAGCAGAATGTAATGAATTCACTACTGTGACATATGCTTTGGTTAAATCCAGGATGGATTAGTATAATGTACTCTATGTGCATTCCAAAACTTCAACTGATAAAAAATTGCAGCTGTAGAAATACTTGTAGAGCTGAGTCTTCAGAATATATCACCAATTCTGAGCCATTTAGAATTGGATGCTGCTTGATTTTTGAACCGAATGTAAAGTCCTGATTTTATCTGTCAAAGACTTAAACCAGGGACATTAGTTTATTCTGAACTATCCAGCCTGGTGAAGACCATTTTTTTTTGCTATCTTCTGCCATGCCAAAACACTGTTCTGTCTGTTTCAAGAGATTGCAGACCACCAGATGGACAAACTAATAAGCACCGTTGGCTCTCCTCACTACATCTGCAGGCTCCTGTTCAAGCTTTAGTGTTTATTCACTGATCTTATTCTGCAAAAATATGGATGGCCAGTATATGGCGCAAAAAGAAATATAAAACTGGTAACTAATCCAAGAATTTTAAAAATATATTAAGGCCCTGTCACATCGGCCAACGGATGCAAAAAGTATGTAAAAAGGACACAGTGGACGAGAAAATGTTCCATCCGTTGTTATCTGCTTTCAAAAGTGCCCCAAATTTGCATAAACAGAGTGGACAACAACGGAAGGGAACGGAAGGGGAGAGGACGTAGCCAGGATGTTAAGCGGATGCTCCATGGAAGCCTAGCAGATGGAAGTGGATGGAAGCAGATGGCACATCCACAGGGCTTCCGGGGGAGCACAGCGAAGCGGACACGCAGCGGAAGGAACGGATGGAGAGCGGATGCGAGCGGATGACGTGGATGCAGAGCGGATGCCCAGCGGATGCCTAGCGGATGCCTAGTGGATGCAAAGCGTTCACTGCGCATGCGGGGAGGATGCATTGCATCAGCCCCGTGGATATAAAAGGATGCAGCTCGCAAGCAGATCACTATTCAGAGGAAAGACCTGCTGCCAGACACATCTCCAGCCAACAACCATGGGAAGAAGAGGAAGCCTGTGCCTACTCCTGCCAGTCCTGGCAAGAAGGACAGGGCCACCATCCCAACCCCTGGCACTGACTCTGCTTCTGCTGGGGCTTCTGCTGCTGGGGCTGACTCTGCTGGTGCTGGGGCTTCTGCTGGTGCTTACTCTGCTGGTGCTGCTCCTGGTGCTGGTGC
>BLBF01000040.1:30715614-30742628 GCA_015471245.1 Laticauda colubrina
GCTTCTGCTGGTGCTTACTCTGCTGGTGCTGCTCCTGGTGCTGGTGCTTCTGCTGGTGCTTACTCTGCTGGTGCTGCTCCTGGTCCTGCTGGTGCTGCTGGTGCTCCTGCTGCTGTTGGTCCTGCTGGTGCTGTTGGTGCTCCTGGTGCTGCTGGTCCTGATTTTGCTGCTGCTGTTGTTGCTGCTGCTGGTGGTGGTGGTGTGGTGGACCAACCCCTAGAACCTCAAAGCGCTTCTGATGAGGGCCCAGAAGGCCCTGCCAGAGGGAGGAAGAGGCAATTGCATGATAGGGAGAGGAGACAGTACTCCATCAAAGAGGAACAGAGGATGAGGTACTCGAATGGCTGAGGGAGAACGAGTACCTCTGGAGGAAGGGACACAGGATCTATCGAGACACCAAGCGGAAGCAGGCGGCTTGGAGAGAGAAGACGGAGAGCCTGGGCTACATTTCGGAGGTCCTCCACAGGTGGTGGAAGCACATGCACACCTGGTTCAGGAAACTGCACCTCAAGAAGTCTGGCCAGGCTGTGGTCAAGCTCACCGACCGGGATACCTAGGTGATGGCCAAGTGCAGCTTCTTGAAGGGTGAGGTCCGCCCCCGAGGAGCAGCCCCTCTTTCTAACCTCTTTCTCAGGCAGCCCATGGAGAGCCAGTCCTTTTCTGACCAAGAGTCAGCTCCTGTGTCCAGGCAGGTATCTATGGAGCGTGCTATGATGGAGACCCCCCTGACAGCTGCACTCCCCGTGGTGGAGTGCGTGGAGCACCCCCTGATGCAGTGGGAGCAAGGAGAGAGAACTGACACCAGAGACCAACCTACCCCCACCCCCACCTCCACCTCCACAGAAAGCAGGCAGAGAGGCAGACCGGAGGGGCAGAGCCACACTGTCCTGCTGGAGATCAGGGACACCATCAAAAGCAGCGTAGATCTCCTCTCTCAGCTGGTACACACCGACATTCCATCCTGTAACAGAAAGCCCTTCCTCACCTACGTCAACCAGACCCTCCTGGACATGTCTGAATCACAGTTCCAGGTGATAAAGGACAGGATCACAGGTCTTCTGTACAACCCTCCAGGCCCAGCTGAACCTGCTCCAACCCTGTCCAGGTCTCCTCCTCCACCCCACATGATGTCACAGCCCTTCCAAGACTTTCCACAGGCCCTCCCCTACCAAGGCTATGGCTACCAGGAGTTCCAGCAGCACAGGCAGCCCTTCCCAGTCCAGGCACAGGTACATCATACACCACCGATGCCACCGATGCCACCCACGCCACAGATGCCACCCACGCCACAGATGCCACCCATGCCACAGATGCCACCCATGCCACAGATGCCACCCACGCCTCACCTCGCTCAGCTGCAGACCAGACAGCCCCACTACACTCCTCCTTCCTCCACCCCACAGCCAAGCCCGGCCTCAGAACATCTGTCATCGGTCTTGGGACTGAAACCCCATGTCATGGAGGAAGGGGCTCTCAACATCACAGGACTGAGCCAGCTCTCTGAGAGCTTCCTCCACACACCATCCCCTGTTGTCCTCTCGGGGCCGGGCACCCCAATGGTGCCTCAGACCAGCACTCCAGCAGCAGCCACCTCAACAGCACCTGGACCCTTAATCCCTGAGACTATGGGCACACCTCAGAGTGACTGAGAAGAGTGCAAGAGACTGGGTTGCTACCTGTTTACTTTATCTTTGCTTGGGACACATTTACTTGGGTCATTTTGCTTTTACAGTTTATTATGAATAAAGTTTATCTTTGCTTCACACACTTGGTTCAGTTCTTTTAGTAAATAAAGTCTTGATGGAAACTTTTAGAAATGGTTTAAGCCTTTGCATGCTTGTGGGTTGGGTAAGAAGAGCAGTGGGATAGGCAGGGATATCTGTGGGATGGGTAATAGCTGTGGGTTGGGTTAGGATAGCAGTGGGATGGGCAGGGACACCTGTGGGATGGTTAATAGCTGTGGGATGGGTTAGGATAGCAGTGCGATGGGAAGGGATACCTGTGGGATGGGAAATAGCTGTGGGATGGGTTAGGATAGCAGTGGGATGGGCAGGGATACCTGTGGGATGGGTAATAGCTGTGGGATGGGTAAGGATAGCTGTGGGATGGGCAGGGATACCTTTGGGATAGCAGTGGGATAGATAAACCTCCAGTGCAAGCATAGTGGGAATGTATGGTCCACCCTCCCAGGTGCCACACCTTTGGCCCTTTATTATCAATAACAATTTAATTTAATCATTCATCATTTAATCATTCATCAACACATTCCAACATAAACACAACTCTTTATTAAATGCCCTGTTCATTATAGGGCCACTCAACATACATGGCCCAATCTCATCAGTGTGATGAGACAGGCTGAAGGAAGCATCCATTAAGCATCTATCATCCTGGCTTGCCACTCCACTGCTCCATCTGGGGAGTTGCAACAGTGTTTCAGGAGGTTGCGCTGCTTCTTCCCTTCACGTGAAGCTCTGTTGGGGCCTTGCATATTCACAGTGTCTATCAGGTTTCGCCCTTGCCTCCATTCCCCAGGCTCCATGTCCCCATTGCCTTGTTGGTGGTCCTGTTCTGCAACACTGGGTAGCGGATGCGCATGAGATTGTGATTCCACGTTCCTCACGGTCTCTGGGTGATGCTGCATGGTGGTGAGAAGTACCTGGAACCTGTTGGCCAGGATGCCAAAGGCGTTCTCCACCACCTGCCTTGCCCTGCACAGCCTGTAGTTGAAGATCCTCTCTTCACGGGTGAGGCATATGGAAGTGTAGGGCTTCATGAGGTAGGTTGTGAGGGAGAAGGCATCACCCCCCAAAATGAAGTAGGGCACATCTTGTGTGTCATTGGGCAGGTGGTCTGGATCTGGGAAGCCCATGATGAGGTTGCATTCCAGCCCCTCTTTGAGGTGACTGGCATTGTATACCTGGGCATCTGAAGCTGACCCATTGCCTGAAGCATCGCTGTACATGAACTTGTAGTCAGCATCGACCATGGTGAAGAGGATGATGCTGAAGAAGCCCTTGTAGTTGTGATAAGTGGACCCTGACTTGGCTGGAGCTTTGCAGGCTTCCCATCTATGGCTCCAACGGTGTGTGGGAAGTTCCACTTCTGATACCACTGCTCTGCAACTTTCTTCCAGCCTTCTTCAATTGAGGAGCACTGGAGGAGCTCCTCCATATATTCTTCGATGATGGCCTGCACCACTTCTCTGACCACAATGCTGATGATGTTGTGTGGCACCCTCCAGGCGTACTGCATGTTCCTGTACGTGGTTCCGGAGGCCAGGTGGCGCAGAGTCAGTGCCACGTTCAGCCCAGGGTGCAGGCTGGGCCGGAGGTTGGTGTTTGCCTTGGTCAACCTGGGTCTCAGCCACTCCACAACTTTGTCAAACATGGCTGGTGGCATCCTCATGAAGTTCTGGAATGCACGAGGGTCTTCGTTCCTCAGCTCCACCATCAGCTTGTTATACAGTCCGTACTTGGCTCTTCTCACGATCCATCTTCGGACCCAGACACTTCTTGGCCGCCTCCTTTTCTTCCCGTAGAACAGATGAAAGAGCCTGTAGAGGGCTTCACACTGTTGTAGAACAATGGCGGCTACCAAAAGGAGTGTGCGATGATCCATGGTGGAGATGACTGGATGCTGTGGAAGAGCAAGAGCAAGAGATCTGCACAGCAGATACGTCCCCTATACGAATGTTTTTTCCGTTTTAATGCTTTCTATGCGAGCTGCATCCGCTTTCATCCTTTCTACATCCGTGCTACTAACGCTGTGTGTCCGTTCCATGTCCGTTTCACTTCCTCCCTGTCTCCATTTTCCGCTGGAGCAGATGTGTGTTGCGCAGATGCGCAGCAGATGCCTAGTAGATATTGCGGATGCGTAACGGATGACAACGGACGTATAACGGATGTTCCCCATATGCGTAGCGGATGTAGAATGGACACATTGGATACTTTATCTGCTCAAAAAGTTTTGTGCAGCTCAAAACTTTTTGAGTGGATGAAATCACAGTAGACGGATGCTGGACGGATAGAGAGTATGAAAAACGGACGCAGTGAGTATAGAACGGATGCATTGCATTAACCAACGGATGGCAAGTGTTTCTCTCCGTTTTACATCCTCTTTCCATCCATTGGTGCTGTGTGACATGGGCTTTAGATTCCAATTTTACTAGAAAGAGATCATTTTCAGCAATTTGATTTAATTCTTGCTTGGATCTGAATATATTCATGGAGAATTTAAAGTTACAAATATGTTTATTTTACTCGTCTTTATATTTTCTGGAATTAATTGCTATCAATCCTACCCGAATTCTGTATTTTGCCTCAGATATTAATGTTAAAGTATTAATATTAATATTAAATATTATTGCTTGCTTGCTGACAGAAGCACTTCACTTGCTACCTGATCCTTTAAACCGAAGTTGCCGGGAACAGAAATTAATTGGGCTCTGCTCAGTATAAAATATGCTTTAAAGTATGACCTGCAGTTTCCCACTGTATTAATTCTATGGAGATCAGACTAAGAGTTTCATTGATCTGATACTGGTTTTAAAGGAAGGCCTACTCAGCTAGCCCTCTTGATGGACCTTGTTAGGTTGAGAAAGAGTTTGAGGTTTTTGCCATGAATTGTCAGCCACTTCTGACTGGACAGCTCCCAATATGTTGCCCAGCCAACAGTTATCTAGTCTGTGTTTGATTCTCTTATATCTAAGAAAGTGGCCTTTTAGTCCAGTCATGTGTTTGTTAGATCCTATCCCTTCTTGGGTTATTAAAATAGCCGGACTCCTGTTTCCCACCAGTGGTGGGATTCAATTTTTTTTACTACCAGTTCTGTGTGCATGGCTTGGTGGGCATGGCTTAGTGGGTATGGCAGGGAAAGGATACTGTAAAATCTCCATTCCCACCCCACTCCAGGGGGAAGGTTACTGCAAAAACCCCATTTCCTCTTCACTCCTGGGGAAAGGTTATTGCAAAATCCCTATTCCCTCCCCATTCCACTAACCTGCTTTCCAACTCCGTTCTCCAGCCGAAGACCAGTTGATCAGCTGGAACTCGGGAGGCAAAGAATAGGTGGGGTCGGGTCCAGTCAGAGGTATTTGCTGGTTCTCTGAACTACTCAAAATTTCTGCTACCGGTTCTCCAGAACTGGTCAGAACCTGCTGAATTCTGGTCTCTGGTTCCCACTCTTGCAAACAAGATGATAGCATCTAAAGGCAAGTGACATTACCAAATAATTCACATGATTTTCATAATTCCATCATGATGTACTTAATATCATTGTGGCTTGCAAAGGAAATCTGTGATAGTATTGTGAAGGCTCTGTTAGAATGTAATATCTTTGGGTTTGGCTTAGTATTGTGCAAAGACCCTGACTTTGGACTTTATATTTGTGATCACTTGACAGTGAAAACCATGGCTTAATGCAGTGTGTGAAACTCTAGAGCTTTTGAATGTTTCAGACACTCTGAAGGAATTACTATAATCTTGGCAGTGACCTTCTAAGGAAAATCAGTATTATTATTTTTGTATTGAATTTTGAGCCCCAGGGCTGGAAATGTAGTTTCATGCTAATATAAAATGTGATAAAAGCATATGACCTGGAAGATTGCAGTAAATTGTTTTATTGAGATTGTCATAAATATTTTACTGAATAGATCCTGCCTGATTGATTTTTTACCACTTTGTTTCCATTTTACTTTACTGTGCATAGAGTCAAAACAGCAAAAATATCCAGAGAATATCCAGGTAGCTTTGTAACTCTGAGTAGACTCTTTCATAACAAATATGAAGTAAGAAATTGGAACAACTGTTACAGGCGCAGGCCTTGTTTGAATGTTTTACAGCTTTGTTTTCCCTGAATGATTATTTTTTTATTCTTTTAAAGACTTTATTCAGACTTCCTTGTGTCCCTTTTCTGCCTTTCCTCAGAACTCTGTGTTCCTTGACTGCAATGCTATATAAAAACAAGTTGTCACAGACAAATGTCTCATTGAGCAAATGATGGACAGAACTGGTTTGCTTCTGTGCATACTCTAATTCCTCTGGAAAATGGTAATCTCATGGGGCAAAACGGGCACAGCAAAGGTCACAGAGTGAATTTTCCTCTCACAAAACCATATAAAAATTACATGGAACATTATACTATGTCTTAGTTCATTAAAAGTTACTTAAATCTGCCCTATTTGGAAACATATCAGCATCAAGAGACAATGTGGTGGGGCGAGGTTGTTTAAACGAACGTGAGAGTTTATGTCTGCATCTTGATATTCAACATGCTAAATAAGAATTAAGGAGAAATTTCTAACAGTGAGAGCAATCAACCAATGAAACAACTTGTTTTCAGAAGTTCTGCATACTCTAACTCTGGAAGCTTTAAAAAAAGAGAATGGACAATTGTGAGGTGGAAGCAGATAAAAAAACCACCAAAGATTCGTTGATCCAAGGAAAACAAGGTTTTATTCATGTGTCTGCAGAGACGGGTTCCCTCAGGCATTGAAGGAACACAGAGCAAAATTCAGGCAGCATTTTTATACCCTAACTGTCCACCCCCTCGTACGAGGCTTGGATCACATTCTTATTATAAAGAATTTTATTAATTTTTAATAAACAAACATGTACAAACAAACACAAAACATAAAAAACATAAAATATCTTTTTGGACGGCAGTTTGATCCCGAGTTACATCTTTTTATACAGAGATAAATTCAAGTTCATGCTTACTTTTAAATAACATTCCATTTCTTATTTATTATTTTGCATTTTCTATATAGCTTCTCCTCTCTTTTCACTCTCTTAATTCTATTATATTTATTTCATCTCAATTTAAATCATTATACTTATATACTTTGTCTGTTCTATTTCAGCTAGCTATTTATCTTTTCTCATTAACACAAAGTTTCTTCTGTAATGACTAATTGGAGTATAATACCTTGTCATACTTATCCCTCCCCTAGTTTTAAAGCTTAACATAACACATAATTTTCATTCGGATTCTGCGTAGTACATTCTAAAGATAAACTCAATATTTTGAAACAAGAGGAAAAATTTTTCTTTTTCTTTTTTAAATATAATATAATTAAAACAACAATCCATAGCAATTAAAGTTATATCATTCAAATTAATATTCATTTAAGTCTTAAACATTTTACACAATCCTTTCTAAATAAGTATCATGCTTCTATGGGAACACTTATAGATTTTACTTAATTACTTCCCCTTATTTCACTTATATTTTAAAATATTAAACAATAACAATGTTCCCATTTTTCTTTAATTCAATTCTCTCATATTTGATTTAATTTATTTTTATTTAAAAAGAAAAAATTTCGCTAAGTTACATTAAATATTTTGTCCCATTTTATAATCATATATTATTCCAATTTTCTAACATTATTTCAAATACAAATACAACAACACAATCTTATGTATCTTTGCAGAATCTCTTTTTCAGTTATATGTTTACCCATTATCTTTAAATAAATTCTGTTTCTTTACATCTTGTTTCAAACCTTTGTAGCTTCTCTTCCCTTCTTTCCTCCCTTGCTTCTCCCCTCTACCCTTTTTACCCCCTTGTCTCTTAATCTCCACCTTCTTGTGTATTCCTCTTTTCTGTTGCTTTCTGATGTTGTGTCCACTTTTCACCTTGTTTTTCCCTTTTTTGGTTGTTTTTTTAAGTCTTAAATTCTCCATTCTCTTTCTCCCCTTTCCCCTTTCTTCTCCAAATAAAGTTGCTTGTTCATTAAGGATGGTTTCTTCTTCATCCCAATCTTCTTGTTCTTGTAGTTTCTCATATGTAGAAATTGCCATTTCTAAAAAATTAAAAATAGAGCCAAAAGAATCCTTCCCTTCTTGTTTCTCTTGTTTATATTTTATAAATTCAATTTTCAGCTCATCCATAAGTAATACCATTGTAAAAGAAAAAAAGAAAAAAAAATTCAAACGACCCAAATGATTTTAATCATTCAAATAAGAGTTTCCAGAAGTTCCAGAGTCACCAAACAATCCAAATACACACAGTCTATTTCATTTCACATTTTCTTCTTTTTTTTTCCCCCCTTTTTTCCACTTTAATGCTTCAAAAAACTTCAAATTCTTTTAAACCTTCAGTCTATCTGATAGAGTAGCCAATTATGATCCAAAATGGAAAAATCCAATAATAAAAATGGCCCAAAGCCAAAGAAGAAAAAGGATAAAATAAAAAAAATAAAAATATTACTAGAATTGAAATATACAAAAAGGCTGGCGAGTAGAGATTTCACAAGTATATATATATATATATATATATATATATATATATATATATATATATATATATTTGTTTTTTTAAGTTATCGCGGGTACTTACATGTGTGCTGTTCAGCTTCCTTCGGGTATTATCCCACGTCATTGTAGTTCTGTTAAAGTTGTAGCAACGTTTCAGCAGAATCTCATCTGCCATCATCAGGCTTCTGTATGGATGTGGGTCTTACAGCTCCTGGTTTTTAAATTTGAGGCTGGTTCATTCTGATTGGCTGGGAGCCTGGACCTGTTTCATTGGACTTGGAGTTTGATTGATTGGTGTTCCTGGTTTCTTCTGTCTGTTTTGTGGCTTTGATTGGCTGGCAACAGTCTGTTCTTGTGTTGGAGGCTTTTAGTGCAGCTTGGCTCCGTGTGAAGGGACGGCTGCTCTTCATTAGCAAGCTGGGTTTCACCTGGGTGCCTGGTGGGGGGGTTAGGTTGGAGCTATCAGAGGGAGTCTGTTTTTGCCCAGGTGTTTGCCTGGCTTGTGGCATGGAGATCTTTCTATTTGAGAGTGCAGGCTTCCAAATGATTGACAGTCTGGTGGAATCATCTCTTCTATTCATGCTGTCAGGTCTTTTATATGGACTGCACACTGCACTTTGTTTATTTATCCAAGGCTCTTATTATGACTCTCTTCTCCAGCAGCTTCAAAGCCAAGCCTCAAGTATTGAAACATTGATAAGAGTCCAGGAAAACACCTGTAATAATATTTTTCTGTGCTCTCCCTCCATCTTATCACATTAAAATGTCCTTGAGAAGGAGTGTTTATACATTTCTCCCCAGTTCAAATAAAGTATTTTCAAGCCTCTAGTTGGCAGTGTTGCAAAGTCTCTTAATACTTTTTTCCCCCCTCAGCCAGAAAGAAAAGTAATGTATACAAAACTCAGAGGGAAAAAAAAACAAAGGGGGCCTCTATCCTGAAGAAAATTAAAAAATCAAGAGAAGCATAAAAATATATATAAGAAAAAATTCAATCTGATTAGCTACAAAATCACATTAAATTCCTCAGAGAAAAAAATAGTAAGGAAAGAATCCAAGCCTCAATTTGACATCACTTTAAAAAACGCCGCTCAAGGAAATTCCAGTCAAAGATAAATAAAGGTTTCTTCTTTGTTCAGGATATCCTTTCAGGTCTCAGCCAATTTGCAATACAAAAGAAGTTTCTCACCCAGCCGACACACCCTCTCTCCAGCCTCTTTCTTTTCGGAGCTGTCCCGACTTCAGCAGCTTTAAAGGCTGGCTTTCCACCGCCAGCAAAAGGGCTTCTCCCGGATCAAACCAGAGATTTTGCGATATCTCTGGGATCCTGGGACTGTGCCCTTCACAATCCCTGTCTCTACGGGACGGTTTAGGTCCGTTAGGACCGACCAGGGGTGAAAATATCAGCTGCGATCTCAGAGCCCTGAGATCGCAGCTGTAGCACCGAGACGAGGCTCCGCCTTCTTCCCTTGGCTCACATTCTTTCTGTTTTCAAATTGACACATATATTTCAAAGGTTCATACTAGCTCCTTATCTAGCAAAAGCAGTTACACGGTTTCTGACATCGCAGCACTTTATTACAATTCCCCATTGTTCTAGCCTTATCTTGTTTTTTCTCTTGTGCACAAACTGGAACACTTTCTTATTTACCAGAGCTACTGAGTTTGAGACACACTTCCTTATTCAATTCAATGGGCCATCCAACATGACTTCGGTTCTGCTCACAATCCCCCCTTTTTTTCTTTTTCCACTTTTGTCTCAAACTCAAATAGCAGATCCTCTGCTTCTTTCAGAGTGATTTCTCTCTGATACATCATTAGAGGTTCTGCTTCCTGCTTCTTCTCAAATCTTGAACCCAAGGATTTCCCTATCTTCCCACATGTTGTTATTGCACAGGGAGACACTGAACACAACAACACAACAATACACAGCATATAATAATCAATATAATTTCGATTATGGTAGATCTAAACTAAGTGGAACTGGGAAGCCAAGACCATAGTGCTCCCCACAGGTCTGGCAATGAGGAGTCACCTCTTTGTGATAATGGATTAGAGCGAATACGTTCTTCCATTACTTTTACTGTCTTTGTAATATTGGGTTGGAAATCATGGATGTATACACAGCAATGTGAATGAATCAGAGCACACACACCCCCTTTTGTAGCTAATACAATGTCTAAAGCATACCTATTTTGTAGAGCAACCTGTCTTACTTCAGAAAGCTCGGTGTTGATCATTTTAATATTCTTTATTGTATCATTGAACATTGTTACTGTGAAGTTATTTAGAATATGTATATCTCGGTAGTTCATGGCTACTCCCAATGGTGTTATTATACCATGGGAGATTTGGGTCCAGAGTTTCCGAGTAAGGCCAGATTCTGAGTCTCTTTTATTACGTATCCGGCCTTGGGGAAGGCCATCAAGTTTATATCACATACCTGATTGTACATGTGCCACTCCAGTTCACCTGTTCTTCCTGACATGTGCATGCATAACCAGCAATTGGTGATGTTCAAGGAATGTGAGACTTTCTTGAGATCCTTTATGAACACATTGTCATCCCACAAGTCTGTTCCCAAGTCACCCGCAGGTCCAACATATTGCAAACTTCTTTGATGTATTAATGGAAATATAGTTGCAACAAATAGTCCTCTCCAGAGTTCAGCCGACATCTCCATGGTGGTTTCTGCTGGCTATTTCTTCAAGGTTACCTTTAGCGGCTGACCGTCCACTGGGATTGCCTTCCAAGGTTTCTCAGGTTCCGGTGCTTTCTTGACTCTGCTGGACTGTACCTTCCCAAGTACGGACTGCAGATTCAGTCATCAGTAGCACCTGGTACAGACCTTCCCAGCTAGGTTGCAGTTTTTCACTTCTCCAAGTCTTTATCAGGACCCAGTCTCCAGCTTCGTATGGGTGTTGGCTACCAGCCAAAGGTGGTCATTACACCAACAGTCCCTATTTGTGAAGAGAAAGCAAAGACCGAGACAGTGCCAGCAAATATTTCCGAAGGAACAAGTCCCTGAACTCTTCTATGGGATTGCCTAGTTTGGCCAAATAGGGTCTCCCCATCAGCATTTCAAAGGGAGAAACCCCTGTGTCTTTCCTTGGACAAGTTCTGATCCTGAGCAGAGCTAAGGGATGATTCTTTCCAACCCCCCTTTTCTGGCAACTCAGTGAAATCAATTTGTGCTCTCTGAAAAGGCCAACCCACTAGGGGTCACCCTCCCATCTCTTTCTTGTGTGCCGCTTTCTTATTTACTTTCAAACAAATCAAACATTTCCAGCAGATGCTCTGAGCTACCGTCCACATCCTCAGACTCCAATAGTGAGGTTTAACGGACATGACCAAGGCCTCTGTTCCCCAATGTCCTCCTTCATGAACTTTCTCCAATATTCCCCTCATGACAATGGGTGACACGACCTTGACTCCCTCCGATGTCTGCCATCCCTCTGGGGTTTTGACACATCCCTCTTTCTCCAACTCCAACTTTCCCTTTTTCTCTGGCTCCCATTCCTCCCTCTCATCCTCCTTTTCCAGTATTGGTATAGATACCATTACCAACTCTATCTCCCCTGCAGCTTCCTTCGCCCATTTGTCCACCCATTGGTTTCCCACAACCTCCGGTGTGTTCCCCTTCTGATGTGCACTCACATGGACAATTGATACTCGGCTGGGGAGTTGCAATGCCTCTAAAGCTTGCTCTACTAACTGCACTTGCTCTATTTGCTTCCCATCCGCCTTGATATACCTTTTTTTCTCTCCAGATTTTCCCAAACATGTGCACACACCCCCATGCATACTTGGAATCAGTCCAAATCGTTACTTCCATCCCCTCAGCCAATTCCAAGGCTCTGGTCAGGGCAAGCAATTCACATTTCTGGGCTGACCAAGCAGCTGGGAGTGCTATCCTTTCTCTATTACCTCACCTTCCCTGGTTACTATTGCAAACCCAGATTTTCGCTTTCCATTTTCCACCCTGCTAGATCCATCTATAAACCACTTGTCTCCCTTCTCCAACGGAGTCTCTTCCAAGTCCTCTCTAACCTTCGTCATGAGATCCACTTGCAATAGACAATCATGGTCTTCCGGTTCCCATGCCTGCCTTCTCCCCTCCAAGAATTCTGCTGGATTTAGATTCTTGTCTGTTCCTATCACCACATCAGGACTGGTTCTCAAAATGGTTTCATACTTCAATATCCTCCCTTCAGTCATCCAAGTGGTAGCCAGCTGGCTCAACACTGAGTTGACCTGATGAGGCGAATGCACCACCAAAGCTCCCCCAAAGGTTAACTTTTTGCTCTCCACCACGAACATCGCTGTTGCTGCCACAGCCTGAACACAAACTGGCCATCCTTTCACAACCGGTTCCAAACCCTTGCTTCGGAAGGCTACTGGCTGGTACTGCCCTCCCCCTCTTTTGGGCAAGGACTCCAACTGCTGTTCCCTGCTGAGCCACCGCCACATACAAATGAAACAGTAATTTCAGGTTTGGCAAGGCTAAAACTGGAGCAGTTGACAAAGCCTTCTTCAGCTCTTCCCACCTTTCACTATCTCCCTCCTCCCATTCTATGTGCTCTCCCTTTCCAGGCAGCTTTCTATGCAAAAATTGTGCCAACACTGTGAATTGGTCTACCCAGATTCTACAATACCCCAATAATCCCAACACTTTCCACACCTCTGTCTTGTTCCTGGGAGGAGCCAAGCTCATGATCCCCTTCACCCTTTCAGGGTCCAAGGACCTAACCCCCTGCTGAATGTAATGTCCCAAATATTTCACCTTTTTTTTTTCCTACTAACCCCTTCACCTCCTGCCCACACATCTGATGATATGTTCTCTTCATCTTCCATTGTTAACATACGCATGCGAACTTCCTTCCTTCTATCCCACAATTCTATTCCAAAAACATCCAACAAGTCTCTTCCTAGCAAGTTCACCCCTGAATCCAGAATATACAATATTTCGGTTTCAGTAACCACATCATTCAATTCCAATCTCACCTCTTCCAAAATCTTGACCTCTTGGGATTTCCCACTCACCCCAACCACCTTTAAAGTCTGCTTTGACCTGCATGTTCCCTCTACCGGATGGCATACAGATGTCTGGCTTGCGCTGGTGTCGATCAGGAACAGCCGTTCCTGATGGTCAGGACCCACTAACACATTTTCCCAATGGCTCCCCGCGGGTCCCTCTTGGGGAGCCGGAACCTCTATAATCATATAGTGCATGGCTTTGTTCCTTTGGGGTTTTGGGACATTCGCCCACAAAATGTCGCTCTTTCCCACATCTGAAGCAAGTTCTACCCTGGGATGGCCATTGGAATCGACCGCCTCGATTGCCCCCTGGACCTCCTCGCCTAACTGGGGGTCTCCACTCCCTGCTGGGAGATCTTTCATCTCTCCACCTTGGCCTCGGATCTGACATCTGGGTCTCCCTGTTTTTCCTAACTTCATTCTTGGCTGCCGTTTGCATGGCAGCTACCATCATCTGAGACTTCTGTTTGGTTTTAACTGAGTCTCGGTTCACAAAAACTTGTTGGGCTGCTCTCATCAAATCTGTCATGCCCAAATCAGTCCATTCCTCTGTCTTCTGGATCTTTTTCTGGATATCTGGCCATGCTTTAGTGACGAATTGCATCTTCAGGAGAGTCTCGAAGGCAGGGGTTTCTGGCCCCACTCCGGAGTACTTGGTTAACCCTTCACGGAGCTGAGCACAGAAATCCTCCAGGGACTCATCCTTTCCTTGTGTTATTTCAAATGCTTTGGTCAAGTTTTTCCCTTGAGGGATGGCCAATTTAATTCCTTCAATGATTATGCATTTTATATCTCTCATGTGCTCCCTATGAGCATTATTATTGATGTTCCAATTTGGATTGGCTATGGGGAACTTTGTGTCTGTAGCCACTGCTCCCTGTTGCCCTGCATGTCTCCTATCCCAGGCAGCTATTGCTGCCCTCCTAATGAGGTTCCTTTCTTCGGGGGTGAAAAGGTGTCCAAGAATATACATCAGTTCTTGGTATGTGTATTCATTGGGCCCCATAAATAATTCCAACTGTTCCGCCACTTCATTAGCATTCTCATGGAGTTTCGGAAGGGTCTTTTTCAGATCCCATAACTCAGCAGATTTTATGGGGACAGCCACGAAAACGGTGACTGGATTCCCCTGCGCATTCATGCCATTTGGGACTTCTCTGACTGGGAAAGCCGACACAGGATTGGCCGACCTTCTTCCTAGAGGCAAATTATCTAGGTCCTTGTTTAATTGAGCCAGTTCCCTTCTGAGTCCTGGATATGCAGGTGGAGGTGGAGCCTGGGCAACTGGAGCCGGCAGGGGCGGTGATGCCGGGACTGCCGGAGCCGATGCTGGTGGACTCCCCATCCAGTCCTCAGTTTTGCTTTCCTCCACCTTGCTGACAAACTGTCCTACTTCTGTTTCTGGTGGAACTGGACCTTCAAAGTGAGCATGATACCATACCTCCACATAGGGTATTTGCTCCTTCATCCGGTGTTTCACTATATACTCTTTCAACTGAGTTATCCAGTACATGCTGGTATTCCCTTCGGGATCCCAGTGGTAAGGAAACTCAGGGTCTACTAGGGGATACTTCGGCCCCCTATATTGGCTTAGGTAGATCATTTTCTTTTTCTCTAGACTCCAAGTGTAAGTCCTCAGATGGGGCAATGACCATTGTTGTAGTAGTTGACCCAATGGGGAGTCAGTCGGAATCAGCCTTCTCGCGGTCTTTTCTATCTCAATACCCGGTCCCTCTTGGAACGTCTCACACTTGCTTTGTCCCTTTCCCATTCTCCACACTGCCCGCCAACAATCTCCCAGAGATTCCCAACTCAGGGATTTATACTGTCCTCCAGCAGTCGCTGGATTCCCAGAGTTTAAGAACAGTATATCCCTTCTTCTATCCCAAAAGGCAACAAACTCACCTGATACACCCCTGGTCTCCCGGAGACGAAAGGAGTGTGGGCGTCCCACTTCAGGTGATCATTGACACTTCAAGAGCGTCAGGCCGGCTTCTCTCTCTCTTGTTTCCAAGGGTCGTCTGCTGAGTGCAGTTACCCCGGGATCCAACTGAGACAAGGGAGGGGCCCCTCTACAATGGGAGGTGGTGGTGCCACACTTACCCAGTCCCTTTTCTCCAGTTGAAATTCTGTCGGGCCCCACGTTGGGCGCCAAATTGTGAGGTGGAAGCAGATAAAAAAACCACCAAAATATTCGTTGATCCAAGGAAAACAAGGTTTTATTCACGTGTCTGCAGAGACGGGTTCCCTCAGACATTGAAGGAACACAGAGCAAAATTCAGGCAGCATTTTTATACCCTAACTGTCCGCCCCCTCGTACGAGGCTTGGCTCACATTCTTTTTGTTTTCAAATTGACACATATATTTCAAAGGTTCATACTAGCTCCTTATCTAGCAAAAGCAGTTACACGGTTTCTGACATCGCAGCACTTTATTACAATTCCCCATTGTTCTAGCCTTATCTTGTTTTTTCTCTTGTGCACAAACTGGAACACTTTCTTATTTAGCAGAGCTACTGAGTTTGAGACACACTTCCTTATTCAATTCAATGGGCCATCCAACATGACTTCGGTTCTGCTCACACAATCATTTATCTGAAATAGCACATGGTCTTTTGCTCAAGCAGGCGGTTGGATTAGAAGACCTTCAAGGTCTCTTCCAAACTTATTATTCTATGTTATATGTTCTCTTTACAAATGGATATTGGTGGGTTAACAGAAAAACACAAAAGTCCATAATATGAAAAGTATAAAAAACAGTAAATTAAATATTATTTAAAAATAGCTAGGTTGGATTCCCACCATCAGCTAGTGCCCGGGATAGGTTAAATAAAATAGTTCTTGTGAAATAAAAGAAAGGTTTTAACTATATATAACTTTAGGACAGGCATAATTCCCAGTATTAGATTTATCACCAAAAGGGCCAGTCATGACTCCACTCCCTATGTACAGATATACTTTTACTTATGATCACGGCTGAACCCAACATTTATGTTGTTAAATGAGACATTTGTTAAGTGAGTTTTATCCAATTTTATGACTTTTCTTGCCATAGTTGTTGAAAATCACTGCAGTTGATAAGATAGTAACCTGGTTGCTAAGTGAATCTGGCTTCTTCACTGACTTTGCTTGACAAAAGGTTGCAAAAGGGGATCACATGACTTTGGGGCACAGCAATGGTCATAAACATGAACCAGTTGCCAAGGATCTGAATTTGGATCACATGATCATGGGGATGTTCCAAAGGTTATAACTGTAAAACATGGTCTTTTTAGTGCTGTTGTAACTTTGAATAGTCACTAAATGAACTGTTATAAGTCAAGGGGAATTTGTACTTAAGAGAAGGACTTTCCAATAAACTCTCTCTAGATCGGTGGTGGGATTCAATTTTTTTAAACTACCGGTTCTGTGGGTGTGGCTTGGTGGGTGTGGCAGGGGAATGATACTGTAAAATCTCCAGTCAGAGGTGGTATTTTCTGGTTCCCCAAACTACTCAAAATTTCCACTACCTGCTTCCAAAAGAGCCTGCTGAATACTACCCCTGGGTGTTTAGATTGGGTAGACAAGTTCAGTTCTGCATGCAATAAAGGCCTATTCAGTGTCCCTGCATTTCTCAAGGGAGGTAGTTATTTTCCAGCTTGTGATTCTGTCCTTCTTTCTCTACTCCGATGTTGGTAATTATGAATTCAGAACCTTGTTCTGTCACTGCCCTAATGCTTTTTGGCATCCACAATTATTTAAAGTTGGAAAGAAGATTTACATTCCAGTCCTTTAGGTGATATGGAAGATACAAATAATGACAAATGACTTTTTTTCTTACTGTAAGAATTTGTAAACATCTGGAGAAAGCACAACCAAACATTGACTTTTGCCAAGATTTAGTTTCAAGTACAGGATATGGGATATTTTGATTATTTGGATTCTATTGAGAATACTATGAAACATATTATCAGAGTTGTATATTATTTGATGTAAATTGTAAAAAAATTAAAAAGTTTTGGTATCAGTAGATATAACGAGTGTTAAAATTACTATTAAGGAAGAGCAAGAGCTGTGTTCCAGATTTCACTTTTGCAGAAGATTAAAAGCACATTTGAAATGTCAAAATTCTTTCCCAGATCATATTTTATAATAATTTATTGAAATCTAAAGTGGAACAGATGATATCTCAACCTTGTTACCAATTCTTAAGTTGCAAACATAACCTTTGATACAATTCTGTGTTTCTTCATTTTGGCATTGTAGTAAGCCCAGATTTTATATGCTGTCATCAGAACTAAGCTTTACCATGTGTGTAAAATGTTTTCTTACCCCATAATTTCCCTCCCTTAAAAAAAAAAGAAAAGAAAACAAAGAAGAACTCTGAACTTGACATTTTTATTTTGCTAAGGGTTCTTTTTGTGCTACTTCCGAAATGAATTCACTAGACTTTCTTAGTAACAAGACTAGAATTTATAGACCAGGACAGATTCAGTGTATGCTAAGTGTGGACAATGCATTTGACAGAAAGGAAAAGAACAGCTAAATGTGAATAATGAAGTAGAAAAAATATTCTATTACGTTGTGAAATATTTTAGTTTTATTGTATATACTGTAAAATATATAGTATAAAAAAGCCATATTGAGAATAAGACTTCTGCCAAACAGTCCCACTTTTCCCATGCCTATCTGTAAGACTGCAGTTGTCAAACCAAAATAAATGGAGAAGATTGGACATTTTGGAACCAAAATGAGCTAAAGATCAGAATGAAACAAGAACCAGTTAAATCTGACTTAGCACACAAAATGGAGATTATTTTTTAAACATTGGGCATATTGAAATTATTCACTCCAGTCTGCACCCCTGGCGGGACCGTGAACCGTTTTCATTGTTTGATGCCGTTTGACAGCCGGCTATAAAAGGAGCTGTCAAATGGCATCAGCTGTTGCTGCCAGCTGACTGCCTGTTAGCCCAGCAGCCGCAGCAACCTTTTATTCTTATAATAAAGTTACTTGACTGTTAGCACCGTGTTCACCTCAATAATTACCACCATTCCACAACACTGGCAATGAGGGTGGGATTCAAATAAGAGGCAAATGGACAAGAACAGCTGAACTCAGTCACTTTCAAAAAGAGCTGAAGCCGCTACGAACTGACTGTCACAGCCGCAGGCACTATTTCGCGAATGCGAAATTCAACCTCCCCGCTGAGGAGATAGACATTGCCGGTATGAGATGACTTCAAACCATGAGTTCCCGCCTTTCAGACCGACGGCAAAGACTTGGGAGTCCTATCGGAACCATTTTGATTGCTTCCTGGACGCTATAGACCTCACTGAAACTTCAGCCAATAGGAAAAAGTCCTATTTCTTAAGTTTTTGTGGAGCTGCAGTATTTGACACTGCCGTGGCATTGGTAGCTCCGCGTCCTGTCAGGGAAATTCCTTGGGGAGAGTTACAAGAGATCCTTTCCAATCATTATCCCCCTAAACCATCTCAAATTGCAAGGAGGCATGCCTTCAGGTGACGAATTGAGGCTGAGGGAGAGACTATCAGTGAATATATGGCTGCCCTGAGGTCAGCTGCCTTACATTGTGGATTTAGAGACTATCTAGAGGATATGCTTTTAGACCAAATAGTCTGTGGAGTTAAGGACTTAAGGCTGCAAAGGCGGCTGTTAGCCAAAAGGGACCTAACCCTAGCAGTAGCCATTGAAGAATCTCAAGCTGCTGAGCCATCTGCACTGTCTGCAGCAGAAATCCAGGGAAACCCCATCAGACAGAGGAGCTCAGCAGTCCATTTTGATGAGGTTTCTCCAGAGGAGGACTCTGAGGAATCAAATGATATAAATCGCCTCAGACAACAGAAACCCCTTCTAGAGGAAACAAGGCCAAAACCCAACTTTCCCCACCCCGGCAGCAGCCCATCTGCCTGAGCTGTGGAGGAAACCACCTCAGGGCGTCCTGCAAGTTCAGGAATGCCATCTGCTTGAATTGCCAAAGGAAGGATCACTTAGCCAGGGTCTGCCAAGCTGGAAAAACTTTTACACAGAGGCCTCAGACAACCCCCATCTTTCAAAGGCAAGTTGAAGACTGCTATACCTGTTACCACTCCAATCAGACAAACAAAGGCTCTAACAAAATCAGTATTTTGTTTCACTAGAAGGTAAACCCTGCAAGATGGAAGTTGACACAGGCTCTGCTCTATCCATCATTTCCTGGGAGACCCTAAAGAGACTACTACCAAGACTATCAAAGAAGAAGCTCCTCGACTGCCACCTGACTCTGCATGATTACCAAGGCAGAACCATCCCAGTCCTCGGAAAAGGCAAGTTTTTTATTCAATTCAAAAACTTTAAAGGTCACTTGCCTCTAGTTGCAGTGGATGGTGCCCTCCCTAGCCTGTTAGGATTAGACTGGTTCCCTGCTCTTGGCCTCAACGTAACAGGCATCATCCACTCTATTTTAAATACTGAAGTGGATACTTTATTCAAAGACTAAGACTATGTATTCAGCGAAGGTTTGGGGTGTTACTCAGGCACCTCAATATCATTCAATGTAGATCCTCAGGCAATACCAATCTGCCTGAAACCTCGTAGAGTGCCCTTTGCAATTCGCTCCAAGTTGGATAAGGAACTAGACAAACAAATCAAACAAGGGGTATTGGAACCTGTGGACTTTGCGAAATGGGAGACCCCCATAGTTACCCCACTTAAAAAGATGGTACTGTGAGAATCTGTGCTGATTACAAGACCTCCCTGAATAGATACCTACAAATCAGCACCTATCCAGTCCCCGTCATACAACACCTTTTGCATTCTTTTGAACCTGGGACTATTTTTGAAAAACTAGACATGTCATAGGCATACCAACAGTTCCCTGTAGATGACCAAGCAGCAGAACTGCAGACTATAGTAACACACAGGGGCGCTTTTAGGTGCAGGCACCTCCAGTTTGGCGTGAGCGTAGCCCCTGGGATTTTCCAATCTTTAATGGAGAGGCTACTCCAAGGACTCCCAGGCGTAGTCCCCTATTTCGATGATATTTTAATTTCAGCCAAAGACAAACCTCAATTGCTACAAAGAGTCAGGGCAGATCTTGATTGCTTCAGACAACGTGGTCTCAAACTTAAAAAAAAACAAGTGCACCATTGCCACTAAACAAGTAGACTTTTGGGACTATAGAATTGATGCCTCTGGTATACACCCAATTGAGTCCAAAGTCAGGGCCATCCACGAGGCACCCACACCTTCCAACAAGACTGAGCTCCAGGCCTTTTTAGGGATTCTCAATTTCTATGCTGCATTCCTACCTCACAAAGCTTCCATTGCAGAGCCTCTGTACAGACTTTTGGACAAACAATCCCCCTGGTATTGGGAACCTAAAGAAGCCCATGCTTTCCAAATCTTTGCTCACATCCAAAGCGGTACTAATACAGTTCAATCAACAGCTACCTTTAGTGCTAGCTGCAGATGCTTCTCCTTTTGGCATAGGGGCTGTTTTGAGTCATAGACTACCAAATGGTTCTGAGGCACCCATTGCCTTTTTCTCCAGAACCTCTTCTTCAGCCGAGCACAACTACAGCCAGATTGATAAGGAGGCTTTGGCTGCAGTTGCTTCTGTCAAAAAATTTCATGAGTTCCTCTATGGGCACCATTTTGAATTAATCACCGATCACAAGCCTCTGTCAGGCCTTTTGTCTGGTGAAAAAAAAACCCACAGATTTTGTCCCCAAGGATGACCAGATGACTTTATTTCTGGCTGCTTATTCATACACGCTGATCCATCGACCCGGAAAAAACCTATGCCATGCTGACGCTCTCAGCCGCTGCCCTCTGCCTGTTCCAGTTGAAGATCCAGCACCAATCAATGCTGTTTTCGAGATCAACGATCTCAATCTTCCCATTACTGCTTTTGATATTGCTACTCACTCCTCAAGGGACAAGGTAATTGCCCAAGTTCTGGACTGGGTGGGAAGGGGCTGGCCAGCAATCCCTTATGCCCCTGAATTCCTGCCCTTCAAGGCTCACCAGCAGGAACTATCATCTCTGCAGGGCAATTTACTGTGGGGAACAAGGGTGGTCATGCCTTCCAAACTGCAAGGATCAGTTCTGAAGGTCCTGCATGAAGGCCATCCTGGCATTGTAAGGATGAAGGCCCTGGTTTGCAGTTATGTGTGGTGGCCTGGCATGGAAACCCAGATCTCCAGCTGAGTGAGCACTTGCCAGCCATGCCAGGCTACTAGGCCAGCTCCACCCACTTCAACTCCAGGCAGGTGGGAGGATGCTGGAGCCCCTTGGTCCCGACTGCATATTGATCTAGCTGACCCTGTGCATGGGCGTACATTCCTGGTAATGTAATTCCTGGTAAATTCACCTCCTGCAAATTTGAAGTTTATTTAGCCAACCTGGGAATCAGGCACGCCCTTACAGCTCCTTTTCACCCTGCCAGTAGCGGGATGGCTGAAAGGGCCAAGTCCTATAGGGTCTTGCTGGAGGACGGTTGTACCCGGCGCCGGCACATTGACTAGCTGAGGAGGCACTGGAGAGTGGCTATCGATGATCCCCGTTGCCCACCAACCAACACAGACCCACCGATGTTTGCCAAAGCTACCCTGGGGCACTGAGAGTGAAGGGACCTACCTGGACCATCGCCTGACCCTCTACCAGAATCACCTGTTGATGAGCCTCCAGTCAGGCCAAGCTCCAACATGGCCCAGGAAGTGGAGGACTTCTTCACTGCTGCAGCTCCACCAGGACTAAGGCGATTCGGCCGCCTGCGCAGGTGCCCGACCTACTCGAAGGACTACGCATGCTCCTTGCCAGGGGAAAGGAGTGTTGCATTCATATGCAGTTTTCACTCCAGTCCACACCCCTGGCGGGAGCGCGAACCACTCTCATTGGTTGATGCCGTTTGACAGCCAGCTATAAAAGGAGCTGTCAAACGGCATCAGCTGTTGCTGCCAGCTGATTGCCTGTTAGCCCGGCAGCTGTGGCAACCCTTTATTCTCGTAATAAAGTTACTTGACTGTTAGCACTGTGTTCACCTCAATAATTACCATCGCTCCACAACATTAACTTTAAGAGTGCCCCCATAGATAGACTGTATTTGAAAAATGATATAGAATAGGAACAAGTTTTACTGGATAATACTAATATGAAAAAAAGATTTTAAAATGATTGAGTATAAGAATGGTATAGAAAAATATGCTACACTGGACACACAAATGAAATCAGCTGATTATTATCTAACATTTATTTTAATCTTGATCAAAGAAACCAACTTTATATTCCTTCCTTTGTATCTCTGGTAACACTGCACTTCTGCTGATCAGAGCTGAATGATGAGGCTTTAAGTATTTGTTTAAAGATAAGAGCTAGCATACGGGAAAAAGAAATAATTTATTATATTCTCCATTTTACTGACCTTGGAAGGATGGAAGGTTGAGTCAACTTTGAGATAGTGAGAATCAAACTGCCATGGTGGTGCAGTAGTTAGAGGCTACTTCTGCTGCCTGCCGGCTACCTGTAATTTGGCAGTTCGAAATTCACGAGGCTCAAGGTTGATTCAGCCTTCCATCCTTCCAAGGTCAAAAAAAGGAGGACCCAGATTATTGGGGGCAATATGCTGACTTTGTAAACCACTGTGAACCACTTAGAGAGGACCATGAAGCACTGTTAAGTGGAATATAAGTTTAAGTGCTATTGATATGACAGCCGGAAATGGAAAGTGAATTTAATTTTTTTCTCTAGTAGTAGTAACTATTAGAGTTAACTATTAAAAAATAGTAGTAATTTCCCCAAATATAATAATATGAAAAATTCAAGCTTGTTATTATTTGCTTGTGTGGTCTTTTATTATTTTTTTCCACTTCTGACAAATACACAAGTTATAGTGTGGAAATATGCAGTAAACAGTTAATGTTAAGCACAGGTGCTAAAATCACAGCCAGTGCTGTGATAACACTTTGATTATATTATTGCAATTCATGGAGCTGTCCATGAAATGGATGAAACACATTAACTGCTCCAGAAGTAAGCTGTTAAATTGTTGCTTGATATATAAAAGAAGAAATTCTCTTTATATGCATATATCATAGGTCTCAAAGATCATAGACCCCCTAGAAAATAAGCTTGTTGATGTAGAAAACATTGGCGGTACCACTGAATTAACATAATTTGTGGCAATGTGGAAACCTTGATGGTTCTTCTGAGAAGAAACAGATTTAAAGATCTGATCAAAATCAACATTCAAATTCAGCCTTCCAAAATTTGTAGCATAAATAGAATCATAGCAATTCACATGCAGGACAGTCTGAGTTCAGAGTTTATTCACGTTAGATAATTCTCTCAGTGTTTCATTTTGCTGTCTGTTGTTTAATAACTAGATGAATGTTTGCTTTTTGTCAACCTTGTTTGACTTGCTATATATATAAACACAACTTCTAAAGCATATGTACTGGGCTGATAGGAACATTTGCGCTTTGTTTTGGTTCCATGATTTAATGAAAAGAAGTAATAAAACTTATTTCTACACATGCCAATATTTTGCCAATATTTTAATTGGCTATTTTTTTAAAAAAAATATCTTTCAACAGATTGTTAGATCCTTAGAAGGATAATCTTGCATAATGTGATACATTCTATTTCAATTCAATAGTGAGTGGCAGGAAACTATTAGCTGATAAAGACTGCACTACTTCATATTAAAAAAATGAAATAATCACCAAAATGTAATCCATCTTGGTATAAATGATAACTTAATGCAGGGAGATTTGTACTGAGCATTTTAAACCCTGTTTAAGATTAGGACCACAACCACACACATAGCAATGTAGCATACATTATATTAAAATTATAAACCGCCACATAGTGCTTGACAGCACTCTCTGGTTTACAGAGTTTACAGAGTGAGCATATTGTCCCCAACAATCTGGGTCCTCAATCTACAGACCTTGGAAGGATGGAAGTCTGAGTCAACCTTGAGCTCTGTCAGGATCAAACTCCAAGCTGTGGACAGAGTTTTCCTGCAATACTGCATTCTAAACAGGGGTGGGATTCTACCAGTTTGCACCTATTCACTAGAACAAGTTGTTAACATTCTAAGCAGTTTGGAGAACCGGTTGTTAGAAGAAATTACTGGTCTAATCCTGTAAGGAAGGCAGGAAAAAAACATGCTGGTGTTGCTTACAGAAACTGCCTCTCCATTAACCCTTATTACATTCTTGGCAGGAGTAGACTTCCTGTCTCAGGAACATCTCTGGAGTTTTTTCCCCCTCCTTTGCTGGTACTTTGCTTGTGTGGAGTGACATTCAAAGTTACAATGGCACTGAAAAAAGTATACATGAAGTATTGTTAGATAAAAACCTATGAGGAAATATTGCCTGAATACAGTAACAATGATTTAAATGCTCTGCCCTGCCACCTGCTGCCCCATGCTCCACTTTGCACACCTGGCCCACCTGGCCCTTTGTGAGGCAACTCCAGCTATGCAATGTTTTGAATCCTCATGCAGCTAGCAGTTACCACACAAAGAGACATGGACGTGCCTTGCTAGTATTGGGAAGAAGAAGATGACAAAAAGAGAGGCCATCAGATCAGGATGGTAGGGACAGCAGAATGTAGGGTAGTCAAATAAGTAGATACAGGGAGGAGATAGGATGTGACAGGACTTGAAGGAGATGAAGGAAGGTGAGATGACAAGGGAGGAGAAGCATGATAGCCTAATGACTGCAACTCGGATTTCAGAAATGGCTGTCAGTATGCTATGGAATCACATAATTATTCACCTAATGACTGCTTTGCACAGCAATAGAAATTTTGGTCCCAATTAGGATTGTTAAGTGATAGCTGGAGCTGTGGATGGAATGGAATGACTCATCATGGCCAACTCGTCTTGGCCATCTCACTGTGGCCATCTCATCATGGTTGGCTTGTCACAGCCATCTTACCCATTATATGAATCCATCTCATCAGATCCTTACATAATATGACTATAAAACATGGGCAAAGCTGTGTATATGTGTGTATATGTGTGTATGCACACAAGTATGAGTGTATATTATTGTGTGTTTCAAAACACGTAGACATAATTATCAGCAACTGTTGTAAATATTATTTTTAATATTTTTCCACCAAGGCATAATTTTTGTTTATTAATATAAAAAACAGAAATGCATATCTACCATGTCTCCTTTGAAGTTATGGAATGATCCTTGACTATATTAAGGATTCATCTTTCTCCTAAAATTTCCGAGAATGAATAACAACTTATCAAGATGTCAAATGTAAAATATGTTAGAAACAATAAGATTCTGTTCAGGAAGCAAGTTATTCCATATTTTATCAAGTGATAAGTTTTACATGAATTATGTTCTCCAATAGATTACTATACCATCTCTCTCTTTCTCCCTCTACCTCTTTCCCCTCTTTCCTTCCTCCCTTTTGCTTCCACATATATAGAAGCACACACACCCAGTCAAAGTTCTCTTTTTACAGCATTGTATTGTATGGGCCTTGATAAACCTATATAAGACTACCTGCACTAGTTTATAAAGTAGTATACAATTTGGAAGAACAAAGAATGCAGAGCATTCTCTATGAAATCTGGTAAATGGAATTAACTCTATTTTAAAATATTAATCCTTTTGAGGCACAGATGGACTGAAATTTCAGAGGCATTATTTATATATACTATGCTTCTGTCAAATGCTTTGTTGCTTTATATCTTCAAAGTCTGCCGAAGTCAAAGATCAGGGCTAACAGTCAAAATTCTGCACCTTTTAAAGTTCCCTTTATATTCTCTGAAATTTCTGTAGCTTTCTCCTTGTTTTAATTCTTTTTCTTGTGAACCTTTAAAGTTCCAAATTCTTTTCCCAGTGTGTCCTTTGTGTTATTATTTTAAAGCTTCTATTTCACTACCTCCCTCTATGGTGCGCTGCATGTTTTCTTTGTGTTATCCTTTTCTTCTTTTGTACATTCTGCTTTTTTTGATTTCTGCTGCTTGAAAACTGCTTTTCTACCCTCTAGACATTTATTGTCTTTTTTTGGTCTTGTTCTTTTGTGAATAGGAGCCTAATTAATTTAGTAGTGGTCTGAAATTTGTTCTGATGTATCCAAAAATTGGTGGAGCAAGATTGAAGGGAGGAAAGCATAGAGATTGACATCTTTTACACAAGTTGTTTAACAGATGAATTATATTTTTCAAGCCTTCCAGTTTCAGCATAAGCTAAAACTGGAAGGCTTGAATTAGATTCATCTAATTTAACTCATAAGATATTGTTACATGTAAATTGAAAAATCCATATAGTTCCCTTATTAATCAAAAATAATTCTGTGCAGAAGCCTGATGATGGCAGATGAGATTCTGCTGAAACGTTGCTACACGTCACTGTAGTTCTGTTAAAGTTGTAGCAACGTTTCAGCAGAATCCCATCTGCCATCCTCAGGCTTCTGTATAGAGTTAGTTCCTGGTTTCAAATTTGAGGCTGGTCCATTTTGATTGGTTGGGAGCCTGGATCTGTATTCATTGGACTTGGAGTTTGATTGATTGGTGTTTCTGGTTTCTTCTGTCTGTTTTGTGGCTCTGATTGGCTGGCAACACTCTGTTCTTGTGTTGGAGGCTTTCAGTGCAGCTTGGCTCCGTGTGAAGGGATGGCTGCTATTCATTAGCAAGCTGGGTTTCACCTGGGTGCCTGGTGGGGGGGTGTTTGGGTTGGAGCTATCAGAGGGAGTCTGTTTTTGC
>BLBF01000040.1:30757628-30775885 GCA_015471245.1 Laticauda colubrina
GCCCTTCACAATCCCCGTCTCTACGGGACGGTTTAGGTCCGTTAGGACCGACCAGGGGCAAAAATATCAGCTGAGATCTCAGAGCCCCGTGATCTCAGCTGTAGCACCGAGACGAAGCTCTGCCTTCTCCGGTGCTGGACCTTCTGCTGAAGCTGCTCCTGGCAGTGGTGCTTCTGCTGCATACTCTGCTGAAGCTGCTCCTGGCGGTGGTGCTTCTGCTGCTGCGTACTCTGCTGAAGCTGCTTCTGGTCCTGCTCATCCTGCTCGTGGTCTTGGATTTGCTCGTCCTGCTCATGCTCCTGGACTTGCTCGTACTGCTCGTACTGCTCATGCTCCTGGTCTTGCTCATCCTGTTCATCCTGCTGGTGCTGCTGGGGCTCCTGGTGATTACTCTGCTGCTGTTGATCCTGGTCCTGCTGATCCTGCTGCTGCTGCTGATGATGATGCTGATTATGATCCTGCTGGTGATGATGATGATGATCCTGCTGCTGGTGGTGGTGGTGTGGAGGAGCAGCCCCTACCACCTGGGAGCCCCTCTGATGAGGGCCCATCTGGTCCTATCAAAGGGAGGAAGAGGCGTATGCAGGGACGGGAGAGGAGGCAATACTTCATTGAGGAGGAACACGAGGATGAGGTGTTGGAGTGGCTGAGAGAGAATGACTATCTGTGGCGGAAGGGACACCGGCTGTACAGGGACACCAAGCGGAAGCAGGCTGCTTGGAGAGAGAGGGCGGAGAGTATGGGTTACACTTCGGAGGTGCTCCTCGGCTGGTGGAAACATATGCACACCTGGTACGGGAAGCTGCACCTGAAGAAATCTGGTAAGGCCACAGTAAAGCTGATGGACAGAGAGACCTACGTCATGGCCAGGTGCAGCTTCCTGGAGGGTGAAATCCACCACCGAGGAGCACCAGGAGCCCCTCTGTCTACCCTCTCTCTCCGGCAGCCTGCTGCCACCCAGTCCTCTTCCAGTCGAGAGTCAGTCCCTGTCTCCAGGCAGGTTTCTGTGGAGCGTGCCACGGCGGAGAACCCACAGACAGCTGTTGTCACCATGGTGGAGCGCATGGAGGACTCCCTGGTGCGGTGGGAGAGAGGAGACATCGAGTCCACCACAGTCGTAGCTGCATCCACTCCCCCCAGCTCCACCTCCACAGAAAGGCAGAGAGCCAGACAGCAGGAGGGGCAGAGCCTGTCCTGCTGGAGATCAGGGACACCATCCGCACCAGTATAGATCTCCTCTCTCAGCTGGTCAGCACCGACTCCTCATCCTCCAACTGCAAGCCCTTCCTCACCTATGTCAACCAGACCCTCAAGAACATGGAGGAACCCCAGTACCAGGTGGTGAAGGAACGGGTCACGGAGCTGCTTCACAACCCTCCAGACCCAGAGGAACCTGCTCCCACCCAGTCCAGGTCTGCTCCTCCACCCCAGGTGATGTCCCTCCCATTCCAAGGCTTCCCACAGTCCCTCACCTACCAGGGCTACGGCTACCAGGAGGTCCAGCAGCACAGGCAGCAGCCCTTCCCAGCCCAGGCACAGAGTCATCGGGCGACACCGTTGCCACCAGTTCCACTGATGCCACCGATGCCAGCCACGACAATGATGCCACCAACGACAGCGATGCAACCAACACCACCGATGCCACCCACACCACTGATGCCACCCACACCAGTCCTCACCCAGCTGCAGACCAGACAGTCCCACTACACTACTCCTTCCTCCACCCACAGCCAAGCCCGGCCTCAGTACATCTGTCATCAGTACTGGGGCTGACACCCCATGGCATGGAGGGAGGACCTCTCAGCATCGCGGGTCTGAGCCAGCTGTCTGAGAGCTTTCTCAACACACTGTCACCTGTTGTCCTCTCAGGGCCAGGCATCCCAGTGGTGCTTCAGACCAGCACTCCAGCACCACCCACCTCCACAGCACCTGGACCCTTCACCCCTGAGACTGGGCACACCTCCGAGTGACCAATAAGAGTGCCAGAGACTGGGTAGCTGGCTACCTGTAGAGTTTATTTGGACACTTGACTTGGGTCATTTTTGTTTTACAGCTTGTTGTTCAATAAAGTTTATCTTTGATTCACACATTTGCTCCATTTCTTTTTTTTAATAAAGTCTTGGTGGAAACTTTTAGAAATGGTTTAAGCCTTTGCATGCTTGTGGGATGGGTTAAGACAGCAGTGGGATGGGCAGGGATACCTGTGGGATGTGTAATAGCTGTGGGATGGGCAGGGATACCTTTGGGATGGGTAATAGCTGTGGGATGGGTAAGGATAGCAGTGGGATAGATAAGTCTCCAGTGCAAGCATAGTGGGACTATCTGGTCCACCCTCCCTGGTGCCACACCTTTGGCCCTTTATTATCAATAATAATGTAATAATCATCCACACATGTCAACACAAACAGAACTCTTTATTAAACGCCCTGTTCATTGTAGGCCCCCCCAACATACATGGCCCAATCTCATCAGTGTGATGAGACAGGCTGAAGGAAGCACTCATTAATCATCTATCATCCTGTCTTGCCACTCCACTGCTCCAGCTGGGGAGTTGCACCAGTGTCTCAGGAGGTTGCGCTGCTTCTTCCCTTCACGTGAGGCTCTGTTGGGGCCTTGCACATCCTCAGTTTCAATCAGATTTTGCCCTTGCCTCCATTCCCCAGCCTCCATGTCCCCATTGCCTTGTTGGAGGTCCACAAGCCTGTTCTGCAAGACTGGGTAGCGGGTGCGCATGAGATTGTGCAGAATGCAGCAAGCTTCCACGATGTTCTTCACGGTCTCTGGGCGATGCTGCATGGTGGTGAGAAGTACCTGGAACCTCTTGGCCAGGATGCCAAAGGTGTTCTCCACCACCCGCTTTGCCCTGGACAGCCTGTAGTTGAAGATCCTCTCTTCACGGGTGAAGAGTCTGGAGGTGTAGGGCTTCATGAGGTAGGTTCTGAGGGAGAAGGCATCATCCCCCACGATGAAGTAGGGCACATCTTGCGTGTCGTTGGGTAGGGGGTCTGGATCTGGAAAGCCCATGATGAGGTTGCCTTCCAGCCCCTCCTTGAGGTCACTGGCATTGTATACCTGGGCATCTGAACATGAGCCACTGCCTGAAGCATCGATGTACATGAACTTGTAATTAGCATCGACCATGGCAAAGAGGACAATGCTGAAGAAGCCCTTGTAGTTGAAATAAGTGGACCCCGACTTGGCTGGCGCTTTGCAGGCCACATGCTTCCCATTGATGGCTCCAACGGTGTGTGGGAAGTTCCACTTCTGGTACCACTGCTGTGCAACTTTCTTCCATCCTTCATCAGTGGAGGGGCACTGGAGGAGCTCCTGCAGGTATTCTTTGATGATGGCCTGCACCACTTCTCTGACCACAATGCTGATGGTGTTGTGTGGCACCCTCCAGCCGTACTGCATGCTCCTGTAGGTGGTCCCTGAGGCCAGGTGGTGCAGTGTGAGTGCCACCTTGAGCCCAGGTTCCAGGCTGGGCCGGAAGTTGGTGTTTGCCTTGGTCAACCTGGGTGTCAGGTGCTGCACAACTTCGTCAAACATGGCTGGAGACATCCTCATGAAGTTCTGGAATGCCAGAGTGTCTTCATTCCTGAGCTCCACCATCAGCTTGTTGTACAGCCCATACTCTGCTCTTCTCCCAATCCATCTTCGTACCCAGATGCTTCTTGACCGCCTCTTTTTCTTCCCGTAGTAGAGTTCACAGATCCTGTAGATGGCTTCGCACTGTTGCAGAAGGATGGTGACTGCCAAAAGGACTGTGTTACTATCCACGGTGGACATGACTGGATGCTGTGGAAGAGCAAGAGTCAGATGAAGGCTGCAGAGGTCTGCACAGCTGAGCTGCTGGTCTGAAAGTGAGATGCAGATGAGTTGCTCCCCCTTTTTATAGGCAGTATAGGTGTCCCTTTCTATCCTCTAGGCATCCTCTAGGCATCCTTAATATCCTTAATATCTGAGATAGATCCCCTCTGTGAAAGTTTTTTCCATTTTAAATGCTTTGTTTCCGTGCTGCATCCACTAGGCATCCGTTCTGCATCCGTTCTGCGTCCGTTCCGCTTCCTCCCTTCGTTCGTGCGGATGCGAGTTGCGCGGATGCGCAGCGGATACCTAGCGGATATAGCGGATGCAGAACGGATGCAGAACGGATGCGTTGCGGATGTGTAGCGGATGCAGAACGGACGAATTGGATGCATTTTCCGCGCAAAAGTTTTGGGCAGCCCAAAACTTTCTGAGCGGATGAAACGTCAATAGACGGGTGCTGGACGGATAGAGAGGAAGCAAAATAGAGGCAGTGAGTACATCGCGTTAACCAACGGATAGCAAGCTTTTTTGTCCATTTTACATCCTCTTTGCATCTGTTGGTGCAGTGTGACAGAGGCTTTACTTTACACATCAAGGGATAAGTAAAGGTTTCATGTAAGATCTATGCAGAAAATTTGCAAAAAGAGATGTACTTAGATGTATTCAGTTGAGATTAACTTCTGAAAGAAGCAGCCTCAGAGAACTCTTGCTGTTCTTGTATTGCTTTCTCCCAGAACCTTATGAAATAATTTCTATTAATTTTTACACCTTATTTTAATGATTTAGTTCAATCTAAAAAGGTGCCGTGTTACAATCGTATATGTAAATATAAGCTTTGGTATTTGCCAAACAAATACCAAAGTATTTATTTGAGCAAAATATTTTGCTCAAAATATTTGAGCAAACAGTGATATATATGTCTGATGAAAAGCTGGTTCATGATAACATCTTGTTGTTTGTTTATTTTATCATATAAGAAACATTCATGAACTGAAGTTGGAAGTTGCTGAGCCTCTGTTTTGTGAAATTTGTAACATAAACAATGCATCATTTTCTACATAATTTAATTTTGTAATTTATGTCAATATAAATATATTATTTTTTATTTTAAAAAGGAAGAAACTATCATCAGGAATGCAATAGTGCAATGGACTTTTTTATTCTTTAGGTCCCTCAGAATTACCTATTTGAACCTACTAACAAGAAAAAAAAGGGAGACAGAGGAAAAGGAAACATTTATTTCAGTATTTTGAAAGCAAACAAACTTAAAAATAGACCAAAAATATTCTTTGATTTTTATTCTTTCTGCACTCATTTTCCCATATCTGTTTATTTGCAATTTGACATATATTGTAAAGCAAATTCTCCATTCTCTTGATGCACAGCTAACCCTGATCAGTTACAGAACTACAAATAAAGACGAATATACGTGTCTCAGGATAATGTTGCAGAAAGAAGAGACATTCTCCAAAGATGGGCTCCAGCATGATTTTGAAATCTTGGAAGACAAAACCTCTGGTCCCAGTAACCAAACCAGAGTGAATCCACTTATAGTACTATTCAGCAAATCCCTTTCAATATTAGATTTTAGAAAATCCACTATTTTTATTTGACAGTCAAGTACAGCATTAGCTTGATGGCCATATAGGATAGGTTTGGATTGGATCATATTTGAGTGGTCTCTCTGTACCCATGGTTCCTGGTACTTCCCATAGTATACAGAGAAGTTAAGGGAGCTAAAGAGGGCTAACCACTGGCAAATGATGAGGAGTGAATATGATCAAATACAAGCCAGAACCATTATTAGAATCAGATCAAAATTCACCTAGATAACCATGCAAAATGTTGACCTAGCAACCTCTATTGCTCTGCTGTAAAATGGAATCCATTGTAGATCAAATTGAAACAACTTGGTCCATTGTATACCAAATTCAAATTCTCAGCATATTTCATGATGAAGAACATGGGGATGAAATCTTGCAAAGTTAACTGGAGGTGCAGTTTTATCCCATTACACCTGAGAAAGTGAACAGTGACCTTCTGGATCAGCTATCTCTATGTGATATTCATATAATTCCTGGCTGGTTAAGACTGTCTTAGAGTAATCATGCTATTGGTTCTGAACAGTGATTAAGAAATCCTTGGGAAAGATTTTCCTTGGCTATTAAAGAGGCAGTATGTTATCTCCTGAACGGATGGTCATTCAATCTGGCCAATCTGGATAACTTTTGTTCAGCATCAAACCTCCTCTTTTGTGGGAAAGTTGTGGAGAAGTTGTTGACATGGCACTGCAGAAGACATTGGGTGCAGTGGATTCTTTTCAGTCAATTTTCAAGCCAGGTTACAGGGCTGAGATGACATTGATTTCACCCTTATAAGTCTTCTGGCAGAAGCAGGCTGGGGTACATTACCATCCTTACTCTTCTTGACCTCTCAACAGCCTCAAAAATTATTTATATGTTAGACTCAGAGTTGGAGTAGGGTGGCATTATCTTTGCTGGTTTTCTTCCTCTGGAGCCAGTTCCAGGCGGTGTTGATAGGAAGAAGAGATCTAGTCCATGACCCCTACTTTCTGGGGTGCTCCAGAGTTCAGTTTCCTTTTAAACATATATATTAAGCTGTTGTGTGAGGAGATCCAACAGTTTGGGTGTTTATCTTCATCTGAGATAAAGATGATCGAAGCAATGCCATATATGTTCTGTTTTAGTGCTGGAACTTTAATAGGTCAGGATTGGGTGCAATGGATTGCAACTCAACTCAAGAAGACAGAATGGCTTTGGATGTTTGGGCCTTCTGGTAATAAGATTTTTCCAATACTAACCCTAGATAGGGTGGCATCGCCCAAACAGGCCCAGTGCACAATTGTGGGGTCCTCATGGTTTCTGCAAGAATAGCAAGTGGCCATTAAGGCATTTGTATAACAATATTTCAAGGTAATATCAGGAATACACACACACACAAGCTAAAGTGTCCAGAACAATAAAAATGAATGCAAGTTCAGTTATGCTTTGCATTTAAAATATTGTTAAATGAGTATGTTTATACTTTGCTTGCAAGCTAACATGTGAGGTTTTATTAAAGGTGAAATTCTTTTTATTTGTAGATGACTCTGCAAGAAACAGATATTTCTTATGCATTTATTATTACAATATATATTTGTTTTATAGAAGAAATATTTACTCTGAATACAGAACATCTTGTTTGTCCCTTTTCATTGACTGTAAAACTTGTTTTAAGAAGTCCATTTATTTCTGTTTGCAAGAAGTGTGTCAGTTATGTTTTTTCCCACAGGAGAGAAATCCTGCAATTGTTTTAATTGGTTGCTAGGATATTGATGCATCCCTTCCCTAACCCACCATATATTCCATTTCTTGTTAATCAGAAGCTCCATTTCAGAGAATTAGCAAAATGAAAGCCTGATAAAAAGTCTAGACTTTCTTCACTTGTTCATTGAAGACTGACCTTTATAAACTGCCAAGTATAAAGCTGAATGAAACCTAGTAATACTTCTACTTCCATTGTCCCCTAAAATATCCCCCATAACGGACTGCTGCTTTTACTAGTGTTGTTAAAGAATGGTGATAACATATCTTTTTCTTGTTTGAGATGGAATCATCAGACTGAAGTTTATAAATAGACAAGTAAACTAAGGTTGCATTGAAACAATCAACCTCTATCATACTACATTTAGATTTTTAAGTTCAAATCTGCATCCTATGCTACAAGCACTGAATTCTTTTTAAAATGATATTCCAGCATAAATCTTTACTTTCATTGTACAACCTGGAACGGTTTCTGAAATATCTAAAAACCTATTTGTGTAACCCAACTTGCTTCATATTATGGGGGTCTTTAACACCACAGAAGACAGAAACCTGATGTGATCTTTCATAAAATATCTGAGGACTGTAGTGTTCCCCTCTGGGGCTTATGTTTGTTCCTGTTTTTACAATCAACACAATGGAATACTTTGCTTTACTTCACAATGGTATATTTCCCTGGAGTAAATCCTTTAGAACAGGGGTGTCAAGCCTGATTTCATTGAGGGCTGTATAAGAGTTGTGTTTGACCTTGGGGGGGAGGCCAGGGTAGGCATGTCCAGCTCAACATTACTCATACGAATACGTAACTGATAAAAGTCTCCCACGGAACACTAACAAAGCTCCCTTAAGCAATGCTTCCTCTTTAAAAAAAAACAAAAAACAAAAAACCCAAACAACGTGGTTTTAAAACCCATGTCACACTGAACCAATGGATGCAAAGAGGATGTAAAACGGACAAAAAACCTTGCCATCCATTCGAAAACGCGATGTACTCACTGCCTCCGTTTGGCTTCCTCTCTATCCGTCCAGCATCCGTTTATTGACGTTTCATCCACTCTGAAAGTTTTGGGCTGCCTAAAACTTTTGCGCAGAAAATGTATCCAGTTTGTCCATTCTGCATCCGCTACGTACCCGCTACACATCCGCTACATACCCGCTACGCATCCGCTATATCCGCTAGGCATCCGCTGCGCATCCGCGCAACTCGTATCCGCCCGGACGCAGGGAGGAAGCGGAACAGACGCGGACGGATGCAGAACGGATGCCTAGCGGATGCAAAATGGAAACAAAGCGTTTAAAATGGAAAAAACGTTCGCAGAGGGGACCTATCTCGGATATTAAGGATATCTACAGGATGCCTAGAGGATGCCTAGAGGATGCCTAGAGGATGCCTAGCGGAAAACTTATACTGCCTATAAAAAGGGGGAGCAACTCATCTGCATCTCACTTTCAGAACAGCAGCCCAGCGGTGCAGACCTCTGCAGCCTTCATCTGGCTCTTGCTCTTCCACAGCATCCAGTCATGTCCACCGTGGATTGTGACAAAGTCCTTTTGGCAGCCACCATCCTTCTGCAACAGTGCGAAACCATCTACAGGCTCTGTGAACTCTACTACGGGAAGAAAAGGAGGCACCCAAAAAAAGTCTGGGTCCAAAGATGGTTCACCAGAAGAGCAGAGGACGGACTGTACAACAAGCTGATGGTGGAGCTCAGGAGTAAAGACACTCGGGCATTCCAGAACTTCGTGAGGATGCCTCCAGCCATGTTTGACGAAGTTGTGCAGCACCTTACACCCAGGTTGAGCAAGACAAACACCAACTTCCTGCCCAGTCTGGAACCTGGGCTCATGGTGGCACTCACTCTGCGCCACCTGGCCTCAGGGAACACCTACAGGAGCATGCAGTACGGCTGGAGGGTGCCACCCAGCACCATCAGCATTGTGGTCAGAGAAGTGGTGCAGGCCATCATCGAAGAATACAAGGAGGAGCTCCTCCAGTACCCCTCCACTGAAGAAGGATGGAAGAAAGTTGCAGAGCAGTGGTATCAGAAGTGGAACTTCCCACACACCGTTGGAGCCATAGATGGCAAGCACGTGGCCTGCAAAGCGCCAGCCAAGTCAGGGTCCACTTATCACAACTACAAGGGCTTCTTCAGCATCATCCTCTTCGCCATGGTCGATGCTGACTACAAGTTCATGTATATCGATGTTTCAGGCAATGGCTCATCTTCAGATGCCCAGGTATACAATGCCAGTGACCTCAAGGAGGGGCTGGAATGCAACCTCATCATGGGCTTCCCAGATCCAGACCCGCTGCCCAACGACACTCAAGATGTGCCCTACTTCATTGTGGGGGATGACGCCTTCTTCCTCACAACCTACCTCATGAAGCCCTACACCTCCAAATACCTCACCTATGAAGAGAGGATCTTCAACTACAGGCTGTCCAGGGCAAGACGGGTGGTGGAGAACACCTTTGGCATCCTGGCCAAGAGGTTCCAGGTACTTCTCACCACCATGCAGCATAGCCCAGAGACCATGAGGAGGATCGGGGAAGCTTGCTGCATTCTGCACAATCTCATGTGCACCCGCTCCCCAGTCTTGCAGAACAGGCTTGTGGACCGTAAACAAGGCAATGGGGTCATGGAGGCTGGGGAATGGAGGCAAGGGCAAAACCTGATCGACACTCAGGATGTGCAAGGCCCCAACAGAGCCTCTCATGAGGCGAAGAAGCAGCGCAACCTCCTGAAATACTGGTGCAACTCCCCAGCTGGAGGAGTGGAGTGGAAAGACAGGATAGTAGATACTTAATGGATGCTTCCTTCAGCCTGTCTCATCACACGGATGAGATTGGGCCATGTATGTTGGGTTGGCCTACAATGAACAGGACGTTTAATAAAGAGTTGTGTTTATGTTGACATGTGTGGATAATTATTACATTTTTATTGATAATAAAGGGCCATAGGTGTGGCACTTGGGAGGGTGGACCATAAAGTCCCACTATGCTTGCACTGGAGGTTTATCTATCCCACTGCTATCCTAACCCATCCCAAAGGTATCCCTGCCCATCCCACAGGTATCCCTGCTCATCTCACAGCTATCTTAACCCATCCCACAAGCATGCAAAGGCTTAAACCATTTCTAAAAGTTTCCAGCAAGACTTTATTAAAAAAAAGAAATGAAGCAAGTGTGTGAATCATAAATAGACTTTATTAACAAGAAGCTATAAAACAAAAATGAGTCTCTGGCACTCCTCTTGGTCGCTCAGTCTCAGGGGTGAAGGGTCCAGGTGCTGTGGAAGTGGCTGGTGCTGGAGTGCTTTTCATCAGCTCCTCCAGAAGCAGAAGCAGCAGAAGTCCCAGCCCCAGAAGAGTGAGCCCGTGCTGCAGAAGCCCCAGCAGAACCAGAGTGAGGGCCAGGGGGAGGGATGGTAGCCCTGTCCCTCTTGCCAGGGCTGGCAGCAGATGGCTGAGGCTTGCTGTGCTTCCGCATGGTTGTGGGGTTGCTGGCTGGCAGGGAGGCTGGCAGGAACCAAGGCTGGCAGCAAGACAGGCACCAAGGCTGGCAGGCAGACATGAACCAAGGCTGGCAGGAAGGCAGGCAGCAAGGCTGGCAGCAAGGCTTGCAGGCAGACATGCAGGCAGGGCAGGCAAGGCAATCGATGTGTCTGGCAGCAGGTCTTTCCTCTGAATGGTGACCTGCTTCCGAGCTGCTTCCGTTTTATCCGCAGGGCTGACTCAATGCATCCTCCCCGCATGCGAAATTAATGCCAGGCTTCCGCTGTGCATCCGCTGTGCATCCACTGTGCATCCGCTTCATCCGTTCGGTGTCCGTTCTGTATCTGCTGTATCCGGTTTGCGTCCGCTTCGCTGAGGCCCCCCGGAAGCCCTGCGGATGTGCCATCCACTCCCATCCGCTTCCATCCGCTAGGCTTCCGTTCCACATCCGCTTTGCATCCGCCCTGCGTCCTCCCCGCGTCCATGTTATCTGCTCCGTTTATGCAAATTTTTGCCCCTTTTGAGAGCGGATAACAATGGATGGAACATTTTGTTTGTCCGCTGTGTCCTTTTTTGCATCCGTTGGCCAGTGTGACATGGGCTTAAGGAAAAACAAAGGAACTTTTCACTCCCAACCTCCAATTATTGATAGATAATGCTTTGTCTAAAATAATTTATTTATCACTTAATAGTATAATAATTAATTGTTAAATGACCACTAATTTACTGATTTATTGATTGATATTGATTTAATACTGTATTATTGATTTTCTAGTTGATTGATTGATTGTTTGATTTTTTTAGTAATAAGTAACCTTACTTTTGATTTGTTCTCTAACTTTTCAATTAACATTTCTTAATTACCAACACTCATCAAGTAACTACCTATCACATTAATGAGCTATTGTAATTGTTTAGTGTACTATTATCATTGACATGCCAGCCAAAAACTCCAAACCCTCCACTACCAAACGCCAACAAAAGTATAATATCTCTACCAAAGACCTTCCAGACTCCTGCACATGCTTCAAATGCCTTGAAACCATCAATGAAAGTGAAAATAACATTAAATGCCACCTATGTGACAATCAAGCCCACTTCACCTACTTAAATTTAACCCAAAACCTAGCTGATCTCCTACAAACATCAAATACATTTCCTTGTCTATGTCCATCATGTTTACCTAAGCTAAACAAACTAAGTACCCTGTCTGATAGAGTTATAGAATAATTTATTCATTCAATAGAAGAACGCTTCATAACACATTTTGAAACAACTATACAAGCAAGCCTAATCTGTCTTGAAAAAAAATACAGCACAGATAAGTGAATACCTTACAGCTCGAAATCAAATCTCAACTCAACAACCACTACCACAACTACTACATCAACTACAATCACAACTACAACCAAAAATAACCACCAAACCACACCCACAAATAATCACGATCCCATCAAATAATACCACAAATGATATCAAAGACATCATGGAACGTGATCAGAAATGTCCAAATGCCATCTTATTTGATCTTGAAGACACTAACAAATCTGATGATATCACCAAAGTTTGCAATATTATAAGCAACTCCAAAACAACAAACATCTCTCCCGAAGATATTATTGAAATAACCACAGATGGTCCTGAGTTCAAATAAAATGATGGCTCAATGGCCCCAAGATTCTGTTGAGTTGTTTGCAAAAATAAGTCCAGCAAAAGGATAGTCATTCATACAATAAATGTCATTGCTAAAACCAATCCCATCCAATAGCAAACTTCACTGATGACCAGATTTATCCATACTGCAAAGAATCCACTCCCATGATCTCTGCACAGAACTCAGAAAACATCTAGACAATGAAGAGAAAGATCTATACATTGACTACTGTGCTGATTGTATCAAAAATAAGTCACACAACCCACAACTCGGTATCCAACCCTACATCCAATTCACCATCACCCAAAACTAGGCACACACTCCCTAACTACCTCAATTCCAACTACAACTGGCCTTAAATGTAAGCTACTCAATGCAAGAAGCCTTGTAAATAAAATACCTGAATTTCTCCTTTTACTAAATATGGCTAAATTCAACATCATATTTGTCTGTGAAACATGGCTCAAAGCATCTCTCCCTAACTCCATTACTGCAGTAAGAGATTATCAGGTTTACCAATCAGATCATGAAATCTGTAGAGGAGGTGGCATTGCTATCTTCTATAAAAAGTTTCTATATCAAAAAAACATCCAAGTTACCCAGGAGTTTGCTCTTCCTGACACCATTGTCTGTGAACTGTCCTTAAATAACACATTTCGATTCTTACTATGTTACAGAGCCCCTGATTATGAAATTGAACATGTAAACAAGTTAAATTAACTACAAAGATGGGCAACATCCTTCCCACACACTTTTATCTTTCTTGTGACTTCAATCTACCTCATATTAACTGAACCCTTAAGAAATGTACAACTGAACCCATACATGCAACCTTCTACAATGCTGTAACAAATCTGGGACTGGAACAACTAGTAACCAACAATACTAGACTTAACAACTGCCTCAATGTTATCTTCTGCAATAGTTTGAATTCTATTTATGGAATACAAATTAAATAACTCTTTTCCAACAGTGACCACAGCCTAATTGACATTTGTCTCAACATATATCCTCACAAAAATCATCATAATGACGGGATCCCCAATTATAACTTCAAAAAAGGCAACTATGATCTTATAGACAATGATCTCTCATCATTAATTAGCAATCTCTCTGGATGCAATACTGTTGAAGACCATTACAAAATATTTTTACTTGAAGTCAAAAGAGCCATCAAATTATATATACTAATAACAACTCACAAAACAAAAAAACAAAAACAAATTACCCATAACAATAAGGAAACTCCAATCCAAAAAGAAATCCCTTTGACGGAAAAATAAATCTGGTCATGTTACCAACTTTAAAAGCTGATACAAAAATTTATGCCACTAGAAAAAGACTGAATGCACCAATTATCACATTAAACAAGAGAAAAACCTTCTATGCACCTATTCTACCCACGCTTTCTACAATTCTGCAAACAACAAACTAAAAGACTCAAGGTTGATCCCACCCCTGAAAGGACCTAATGGTAAAGACTGCAATGATGACACCATTAAAGCCAACCTCTCTAAACACATTCTTTGGCTCAGTATTTGTAAACAGCAGTGGATCATGCCCAGTATTTCCCAGTTGAACCGCAGACAACTTCAGTGATCTCATACATATCGATTTTATAGAAGACAATATTGAAAAAACATTACACAATGTAAACCATCTCTATCTATTGGACCGGATGGAATATGTGCCTACTTCTTAAAAAAGCTATCCACTGCCATAGCTGAACCTGTCAGCGTAATCTTTGAAAAATCTTTCAGGACCAGCTCCTTGCCAAAACTATGGTCACAAGCCACAGTCATCCCCATCTTAAAAAAGGGACCTCGTTGAAAATTACAGAGCAATCTCTTTATGTGCATCACCTGTAAAGTCATGGAATCAATTATTAACCAATCCATTATCCTCCACTTCGAGAAAAAAAACCTACTCTCTAATAAACAATTTAGTTTCAGAAAAAACTATCCTATAACCTTCAACTCCTACACTGCAAAAACATATGGATTACACAACTCAATCAGGGCAAAGCAATAGATTCAATTTACATAGACTTCTGTAAAACATTTGATTCAGTGGCACATGACAAACTACTCCTAAAACTAAAATTTTACAGTATCTCTCAACACCTGCATAACTGGATAGAAGCATTCCTGTCAAACAGACAACAAATGGCCAAAATTGGGAGTGTCTTATCAAATCCTGTACCTGTCAACAGTGGTATCCCCCAAGGCAGTGTTCTAGGACCAACTCTCTTCATACTCTACATAAATGACCTCTGTGATCATATTAGGAGCAACTGTGTTCTCTTTGCTGTTGTTGTAATTCAAAACACCACCGACAATACTGCTACCCTTCAAAAAGACCTCATGTCTAATCTAAGTGCTAGAGCCCACTGTAACTACATAACCAAAAAGGCATTAAGAGTTGTTAACCTAATCCTCTGTAGATTTTTTTCCCAGTAATATCACACTATTAACAAGAGCATACAAAACATTTGCTAGACCAATACTTGAACACAGCTCATCAGTCTGGAACCCGCATTACATATCTGATATTAATACAGTTGAGAAAGTCCAGAAATATTTCACAAGAAGAGTTTTCCACTCCTCTACTCATTGCAGAATACCTTATGCCACCTAACTCAAAATTCTAGACCTAGACAACCTAGAACTATGCTGCCTTCGGTTCAATCTAAAGGCCTAGTCCCACTGGCCGACGGATGCAAAACGTATGCATAAAGGACACAGTGGATGAGCAAAATTTTGGGGGTGGCTCCATCCGTTGTCATCTGCTCCAAAAAGTGGCGAAAATTTGCATAAACAGAATGGAAAAGAATGGAAAAGAATGGACATGGGTAGTATGTAGCGGGGATATTAAACGGATGTTCATAGGAAGCCTAGCGGATGGAAGCGGATGATATCTCCGAAGGGGTTCCAGGGGATAATTGCTAAGTGGACACATAGCAGATGAAGCGGATGCATCATGTATGCCTAAAGGAAAGAAAGGGGATGCCGTGCAGATGTATATCGGATGCAAACCATTCACTGCGCATCCTTTCTATTTCCGTGCTACTAACGCTGTGTAGACGTTCCATGTACCTTTTGTTTCATCCCTCTTTCCATTTTCAGCTGTAGCAGATGTGAGTTGTGAGGATGCCCAGAGGATACAGAGAGGATACAGCAGACGTTTAATGGATGATAAACGGCCTAGAACATTTGTTGCTTGTATGTCGCAGATTTACATCGTACACGGCAGAAAGTTCATCCGTTCACAAAGTTTTGTGCAGTTCAAAACTTCTTGCGTGGATGAAATCGCAGTGGATGGATGCTCAATGGATAAAGCATGTGAAACACATATGCAATGAGTACACAACAGATGCATAGTGCTTTCCAACGGATGGCAAGCTTTTTTTAACATTTTACATCCTCTTTGCATCCATAAGTGCAGTGGGACAGGGCCTTAAGTATAGTACATCAAATTATATATTACAGTGTCCTACCTGTCAATGAATACTTCAGCTTCAACCATAACAATACAAGAGCACACAATAGATGCAAGCTCAATGTAAACCGCACCAAACTTGATTGCAGAAAATACGACTTCAGCAACAGAGTGGAATACTCTACCTGACTCTGTGGTTTCTTTTCCAAACCCCAAAAACTTTAACCTTAAACTGTCTACTATTGACCTCACCCCTTTCCTAAGAGGCCTATAGGGGGCATGCATAAGTGCACCAACATGCCTACCGTCCCTGTCCTATTGTTTCTTTTCTTTTCTTATACGTATCCATGTCCTGTATTCATAACCATGTTTATATTTATACTTATTATCTAATAATCGCTTGACAAAATAAATAAATAAACAAACAAACAAACAAACAAATAAATAAATAAATAAATAAAATATATGTTGGGACACCTGTGGTGGCCTGAGCACTCTGCCAATGAAAACAGACTTCTACCTTCCTGTCAGAAGGTTGCAGGAGAGCCTCCCAAACTCTGTTTTTGCTGGCAGAGGGACCATGGACCGGTCCTTCACTGTTTTCAGGGTGACCTCGAGCCAGATCTAAGCACCCTGTGGGCTGGATCCAACCCTCAGGCCTTGAGTTTGATACTTCTGCTGTAGAATCTTCAACATGAACTTAGTTTTCTGCAATGAATTTGCCAGAATATTTTATCTTGAAAGATATTTAAAATAGAGTTGTGTCATCATGTTTTAGCCCACCTTTCAATAAAAGAGCTTTTTGGAACATTGTTGTTCGGAACGTAAGTCACCTAACAGTTGTGTTGGAGAATATATAAACCAGGATAGACATTTTAATACTGTCTCTTTAAGGGAATGCTAAAATTGTAATTGGGTGTGGTTCCTCAAATGGCCATAAGATGGAACCAGAAATCTGGGTTGTTCTGTTCTGTTGTTGCTGAGAGTGTTGCTCTTCCTGCATTTCCCTGTTGACTGTTGATGATCATAGTTATTCTTGGATTTGATGTGAGTCTTTTACTGAACTGTTTAGTAACTACAGGAGGAGTAACTACAGTAACTAACTATGTAGTAACAACAGTAGAAAATTTGTTTAATGAGAAAAGATAATATGAAATTGAAACAGAACAGACAAAAGTATAAATATAATGATTTGAATTGAGATGAGATAATCAAAATAAAATTGAGAAAATTAAAAGACGGGAAAAACTATACCAAAAATGTAAAAATAGTATAAGATATGGAAGAGAGTACAAAAAGGAGCATGAAATTGAGTTTTGTGTCTGTATAAAGAAGTTCAACCCAGGACCATGCTATTTTCAAAAAAGATGTTTTACTTGTATTTTGTATGTGTGAAAACCAAAATAAAACTTTATTTTTTAAAAAAAGACTTAATGGGTTTAAGACCAAAGAACCTTTAGAGGTTGTTTTTGCTGACATAATTGGTACTAAGAAATCCAGTTTGGGAGGTGCTTGCTATGTTTTGAGTATAATGGACCATTACTCATGATACGGTTTCTGCTATCGCATGAAAAACAAAACAGAAACATTCCAACATTTATTTAACGGGCTAAGATTTTCTGAGAGAAAAATGAGGAGTAAAGTAATTACTTTATTTACTTATAATGAGACTGAGTTTATTAAAGCCCATGTCACACTGCCCAACGGATGCAAAAAGGACACAACGGACGAGCAAAATGTTCCATCCGTTGTTATCCGCTCCCAAAAGGGGCAAAAATTTGCATAACCGGAGCGGATAACACAGACGCGGGGAGGACACAGGGCGGATGGAAAATGGATGCGGAACGGAAGCCCAGCGGATGGAAGCAGATGAGAGCGGATGGTGCATCCACTAGGCTTCCGGGGGACCTCAGCAAAGCGGACGTGGAACAGATACAGCGGATGCACAGCGGAAGCCTAGCGGATGCAGAGCGGAAGCCAAATGGATGCCTGGCGTTAATTGCACATGCGGGGGGGATGCATTGCATCAGCCCCACGGATATAACGGAAGCAGCTCGGAAGCAGGTCGCCATTCAGAGGAAAGACCTGCTGCCGGACGGATTGGCTGCCTTGCCTGCCCTGCCTGCATGTCTGCCTGCAAGCCTTGGTGCCAGCCTGCCTGCAAGCCTTGTTGCCAGCCGGTCTGCCTGCCAGCTTTGCTGCCTGCCTTTCTGCCAGCCTTGGTTCATGCCTGCCTGCCAGCCTTCTTGCCAGCCTTGGTGCCTGCCTCCTTGCCAGCCTGCCTGCCAGCCTTCATGCCAGCCTTCCTGCCAGCCTTGCTGCCTGCCTTCCTGCCAGCCTTGGTTCATTTCTGCCGGCCAGCCTTGGTGCCTGCCTGCCTGCCAGCCTTCCTGCCAGCCTTGGTGCTTGCCTCCCTGCCAGCCTTGGTACCTGCCTGCCTGCCAGCCTGCCTGCCTGCCAGCCTTCGTGCCAGCCTTCGTGCCAGCCTTCCTGCCAGCCTTCCTGCCAGCCTTGGTGCCTGCCTGCCTGCCAGCCTGC
>BLBF01000040.1:30775895-30802805 GCA_015471245.1 Laticauda colubrina
TGCCAGCCTTCCTGCCAGCCTTGGTGCCTGCCTGCCTGCCAGCCTGCCTGCCTGCCAGCCTTCGTGCCAGCCTTCCTGCCAGCCTTGCTGTCTTCCTGCCTGCCAGCCTTGGTGCCTGCCTGCCTGCCAGCCAGCCTTCCTGCCAGCCTTGGTGCCAGCCTCCCTGCGAGCCGTGCTGCCAGCCTTGGTTCCTGCCAGCCTCCCTGCCAGCCAGCAACCCCACAACCATGCGGAAGCACAGCAAGCCTCAGCCATCTGCTGCCAGCCCTGGCAAGAGGGACAGGGCTACCATCCCTCCCCCTGGCCCTCACTCTGGTTCTGCTGGGGCTTCTGCAGCACTGGCTCGCTCTTCTCGGGCTGGGGCTTCTGCTGCTTCTGCTTCTGGAGGAGCTGATGAAAAGCACTCCAGCACCAGCCACCTCCACAGCACCTGGACCCTTCACCCCTGAGACTGAGCGACCAAGAGGAGTGCCAGAGACTCATTTTTGTTTTATAGCTTCTTGTTAATAAAGTCTATTTATGATTCAAACACTTGCTTCATTTCTTTTTTTTAATGAAGTCTTGCTGGAAAATTTTAGAAATGGTTTAAGCCTTTGCATGCTTGTGGGATGGGTAAGGATAGCTTTGGGATGGGTAAGGATACCTGTGGGATGGGTAATAGCTGTGGGATGGGTTAGGATAGCAGTGGGATAGATAAACCTCCAGTGCAAGCATAGTAGAACTGTATGGTCCACCCTCCCAGGTGCCACACCTACGGCCCTTTATTATCAATAATAATGTAATAATTATCCACACATGTCAACATAAACACAACTCTTTATTAAACGCCCTGTTCATTGTCGGCCAACCAAACATACATGGCCCAATCTCATCCGTGTGATGAGACAGGCTGAAGGAAGCATCCATTAAGCATCTACCATCCTGTCTTGCCACTCCACTGCTCCAGCTGGGGAGTTGCACCAGTGTCTCAGGAGGTTGCGCTGCTTCTTTGCTTCATGTGAGGCTCTGTTGGGGCCTTGCACATCCTCAGTGCCTATCAGGTTTTGCCCTTGCCTCCATTCCCCAGGCTCCATGTCCCCATTGCCTTGTTGGTGGTCCTCAAGCCTGTTCTGCAAGATTGGGTAGCGGGTGCGCATGAGATTGTGCAGGATGCAGCAAGCTTCCATGATCCTCCTCACGGTCTCTGGGCAATGCTGCATGGTGCTGAGAAGTACCTGGAACCTGTTGGCCAGGATGCCAAAGTCATTCTCCACCACCCGTCTTGCCCTGGACAGCCTGTAGTTGAAGATCCTCTCTTCACGGGTGAGGAGTCTGGAGGTGTAGGGCTTCATGAGGTAGGTTGTGAGGGAGAAGGTGTCATCCCCCACGATGAAGTAGGGCACATCTTGTGTGTCGTTGGGCAGGGGGTCTGGATCTGGGAAGCCCTCGATGAGGTTGCGTTCCAGCTCCTCCTTGAGGTGACTGTCATTGTATACCTGAGCATCTGAAGATGAGCCGTTGCCTGAAGCATCGATGTACATGAACTTGTAGTCAGCATCGACCATGGCAAAGAGGATGATGCTGAAGAAGCCCTTGGAGTTGAAATATGTGGACCCCAACTTGGCTGGAGCTTTGCAGGCCACGTGCTTGCCATCTATGGCTCCAACGATGTGTGGGAAGTTTCACTTTTGATACCACTGCTCTGCAACTTTCTTCCATCCTTCTTCAGTGGAGAGGTACTGGAGGAGCTCCTCCTTGTATTCTTCGATGATGGCCTGCACCACTTCTCTGACCACAATGCTGATGGTGTTGGATGGCACCCTCCAGCCATACTGCGTGCTCCTGTAGGTGGTCCCTGAGGCCAGGTGGCACAGAGTGAGTGCCACCTTGAGCCCAGGTTCCAGGCTGGGCCTGAAGTTGGTGTTTACCTTGGTCAACCTGGGTGTCAGCCACTGCACAACTTCGTCAAACATGGCTGGAGGCATCCTCATGAAGTTCTGGAATGCCCGAGTGTCTTCGTTCCTGAGCTCCACCATCAGCTTGTTGTACAGTCCGTCCTCTGCTCTTCTGGAGAATCATCTTTGGACCCAGATTCTTTTTGGCTGCCTCTTTTTCTTCTTGCAGTAGAGTTTGCAGAACCTGCAGATGGCTTCGCACTGTTGCAGAATGATGGTGGCTGCCGAAAGGACTTTGTCACAATCCATGGTGGACATGACTGGATGCTGTGGAAGAGCAAGAGCCAGATGAAGGCTGCAGAGGTCTGCACCGCTGGGCTGCTGTTCTGAAAGTGAGATGCAAATGAGTTGCTCCCCCTTTTTATAGGAAATATAAGTTTTCTGCTAGGCATCCTCTAGGCACCCTCTAGGCATCCTCTAGACATCCTTAATAACCGAGATAGGTCCCCTCTGCGAACGTTTTTTCCATTTTAAACACTTTGTTTCCATGCTGCATCTGCTCTGCATCCGTTCTGCATCCGTTCTGCGTCCGTTCCGCTTCCTCCCTATGTCCGGGCGGATGGAGTTGTGCAGATGTGTAGCGGATGCCTAGCGGATATTGCGGATGCATAACGGATGTGTAGTGGATGCCTAACGGATGCGTAGTGGATGCAGAACGGACGAACTGGATACATTTTCCATGCAAAAGTTTTGGGCAGCTCAAAAGTTTCGGAGCGGATGAAACGTCAATAAACGGATGCTGGACGGATAGAGAGGAAGCAAAACGGAGGCAGTGAGTACATCGCGTTTTCTAATGAATGGCAAGCTTTTTTTTCCGTTTTATATCCTCTTTGCATCTGTTGGTTCAGTTTGACATGGGCTTAACAAGAGATTCCAAACTATGTTGAAATTGGCTGGTGTCGAGCATAAATGTCCTGCGCCTTACAGACCACTTCGTTTGTCGAACGAAGAGGGCAAATGTTACAAACCATGGCTCGTACTATGTTATCTGATTCAGGTTTGCCTGAGACAGTGTGGGGTGAGGCCATAATGTGTAGCAATCATGTGTTAAACAATGTAGTTAACACAACAACTGGTGAATGGCCATTCACTCGTTGGCATGGCAGAAAAACAAATTTAAATTATCTGCACACATTTGGAGCTCCAGCTTGAGTGTATATACCCTCACAAGTAAGACTGAAAGGGAAACATAGAGCTGAGAAATTATTTTTTGTAGGTTACGAGGCCAACCATAGATTTAGATTTTGGGATCAAGGCACAGCTAACATTTACTGTAGCACTCGTGCTAAATTTCTTGAGCACATTTGGGTGGGATAAACTGGAACAGGAATCCAGCATAGATGTTATTATTGACACTCCAATAATCCCTAAAAATGAAGTAAGTAAACTACGAATAGCCATTAAAGAACAGGCACAGGAGGAAACAGAGAACAGGCACAGGAGGAGGTAGAAGAACAGGAGCAGGTGGCACAGGAAAGTCCACCAGTTAGCCCTGTAATATCTAGAGATTCAATCCGAACAACATGACCACCTGATAGATAACAGGCTAGTGTTGTATGCCAAGTGAATACAGTTCCAAATAACTATAATTTACTAAAGTCCCTGTCCCACTGCACCAACGGATGCAAAGAGGATGTAAAACGTTAAAAAATGTTGGAAAACGCTATGCATCCATTGTGTACTCATTGCATATGTGTTTCATACGCTCTATCCTTTGAGCATCTGTCCACTGAGATTTCATCCGCTCAAGAAATTTTGAGCTGCATAAAACTTTGTGAACGGATGAACTTTCCGCTGTGTATGATGTAAATCCATGACATATGAGCAACAAACTTTCTATGTCTGTTTATCATCCATTAAACGTCCGCTGTATCCTCTCTGCATCCTCTGGGTATCCTTGCAACTCACATCCGCTGTAGCTGAAAATGGAAAGAGAGAGGAAACAAAAGGTACACGGAACATCTACACAGCGTTAGTAGCACAGAAATAGAAAGAATGAGCAATGAACGGTTTGCATCCTATATACATCCTCTAGGCTTCCTATGAACATCCGTTTAATATCCCCACTACAAACTTCCCACGTCCGTTCTTTTCCTTTCTTTTCCTTTCTTTTCCGTTCTGTTGATGTAAATTTTTGCCACTTTTTGGAGCGGATGACAACGGATGGAGCACCCCTGAAATTTTGCTCCGCCATGTCCTTTTTGCATACGTTTTGCATCCATCGGTCAGTGGGGCCTAGCCTTAAAACTGTATCCTGCTAAGGATCAGGCTCTTGGCAGGAAGCAACGGATAAGGAACTGGTATCATTAAAAAAGTTGGAGGTGTATGAACATGTTAAATTACCATCTGGTAAACATGCCATAGGATGTAAATAAGTTTGTAAACTTAAGACTTGTGTTGATGGGACTGTTACTCATAAAGCCAGGTTAGTAGCACAAGGGTTCAGTCAGACAGCAAATGACTATGATGAGGTATTTGCACCTAGTCTGAAGGCTACTACATTACGAGCAACATTAGTGTGGGCAGCTAAGGAGAAATACATTATAAATCATTTAGATGTAGAGACGATATATCTGCATGCACTGTTGCAATACACTATATATTTAAAGAAACCTTTAGGTATCAAAAATGATAATACAACTGATTGCTGGACATTGAAAAAGAGTCTTTATGGCTTGAAGCAATCGGGATATGAGTGGAATCAATGTATAGTTAAGGGATTAACTAAGATAGGTTTTGTAGCTGGCATGGCTGATCCATGTTTGTTTAAAAAGGAAAATGATGGTGTAATTTCATTGTTGCTATTGTTTACTGATGACATAGCATTAATCACCAAAACTGAACAAGAAGCTACTAAAATAATATCATTGTTAGAGAAGAAATTTTAGATAAAATAGTTAGGAGAAATTAACAATATTTTGGTTTAAAGATAGATAAAACTAGGGGAGGATACAAAATCTCACAGGCAGATAAAATTAACCAATTACTAAAATTTTTAAAATGGAACTTTGTAAACCAGCTAAAACACTGATGAGCCAGGAGTTCAGCAATAATGATGTTCAAAGTCCTGTTTTTGATAAGAACATTTATCAGTCCTTGATTGGTAGTTTATCTTATCTCAGTAATTGGCTAAGGCCGGATATTGCATACTGTGTTAACCAATTAGCGAGGTTTAGCGCTGAGCCAACTAAAAGGCACTGGCAAGCTGCTAAGTTATCTGAAACAAACAATGCATTATGCATTGTATTTGGAGCCTAAGGATGAACTCAGTCTAACTGCATATACTGATGCAAGTTTTGCTCCAGATGTAAATACATATAAATCTACATCGGGTATTGGGAAAGATGTTGATTGGATGGAGGTCTATTAGACAGAAATATCTAAGTTTGTCAACAATGGAGGTTGAATTCTCATGTTTATCTCAATTATGTACAGATTTAATTTTGTATAAGCAACTATTGATTGATATGGGAATTGATGTAACAGATTCTATTGTTGTTTATGAAGACAACCAATCAGCAATACAGATGGCTTCAAATATTGCTGTTAAGACAAGAATGAAACACACAGATTTAAGATATTTAAATGTGAGACAATGTGTGCAAAGTAAGATGATTAAACTGGAATACTGTATATCAGAAAATAACAACACAGATTATTTTACAAAAGCCCAAGGTTCTGTAAAGCTTGCTGTGAAGATTATGGACTTAGAATGTAAGGTTGTATATATTGTCCTACACAAAGGGAAGAATGTTAGGAATGTAAGTCACCTAACAGTTGTGTTGGAGAATATATAAACCAGAATAGACATTTTAATACTGTCTCTTTAAGGGAATGCTAAAATTGTAATTGGTTCCTCAAATGGCCGTAAGATGGAGCCTGAAACCTGAGTTGTTCTGTTCTGTTGTTGCTGAGAGTGTTGCCATTCCTGCATTTCCCTAATGACTGTTGATGATCATAGTTATTCTTGATTTGATGTGAGTCTTTTACTGAACTGTTTTTGATACTGGACTTTGTTATTTGGATTATCCCTGGACTGAAAACTGACTGCTTTAACTGCGAATGACTTGGACTGCTGGTTGGACTTTGCTTAACCGTTTACTGGCAGTAAAAACCTATATTTTACTGTACAGTGTAGCTGTGTGCTGTGTGTGTGTTATTCAACATTACTCTCACTATGTCTTCCTATGTGCACTCATTCTCCTAATGGGGAATTACCTCAACAATTGTCTCAAAATTTGAAAATCTAAAGCAAAGAAAAAAAAAGTAGGTCTGTGCACTTTGTGGCCATGCTGATGGTGTATATCTATCTGATTGCAACCTAATATTTTTATGGTAAAGATGTGAAGCATAAGACAGTAGCATTTGTAATGGTCCTTATGCATGTTCAGAAGCATTAACTTTTGTGAGTCCAAATATGGTACTCAGGTAACAAATTGTATATTATGAAAATTAATTAGTGACATAGTTTGTTAGAAATGTCATAACAGTGTATGGAAAAACCTATATTTTTCTGGTATTTTAAATGAATCAACCTTAAAAATGTTTTGGTGCATGTTTGCTGTGATGCTTGTTTTATAAATGCAAGATTTGTAACTAGAATGATGATAGTCACCATTCTCTAGAGAAAAGAGACATAAAATTTATGTACAATATGAGATTTAAAAACTGCAGAAATCTGGTTTTCCCCAAGGACCATTTCTCTCTGTCCTCAAACTAAAGAGATCAGCAGTAGTTATATACACAGAGATCTATTTAAGTATTACTGAGCCCCTGAGATCTCCCTAGCTCTCCTGTTAAATCTATATGGGAATAAATCAGCAAGAGCAAATTCACATGTGGAGTCTCTGGAGGATACAGACTAATAATATTGATAGGAAATTCTGGCTGCATGGAGATGAAACATAATAGGAAGAAAAAGCAAAATTCACCAAGAAATCCCCCTGACTATTGACTAGATTTATTCACCTAAAGTTCTTACTCTGAATACATTGTTTTGTAAGAGAAAAATGCATGCATATATATAAATAAAACAACAATTTAAAATAATAGGCTTTGGAACATTATTGGGTAGATGTCAATTTTAATAAAAAAGAGGATTGCATACGCTGTTGGGTTTAACCGTTACAACCAACTAAGCCATGATACAAAATTAATTTATTCATTTTAATAAGTGTTTGTGAATTGATCACTTTTGAGCAGTGTGTGAAAGACTGGCAGGTAATGCCATATTTAGGGTGTCAAGGTGAGGTAGGTTGCAGAAGATGTTTTCATTCTTTCATGAATTTTTCCCTGAATTTTTCCCTGAATTCTTGATGAATCTCCTGTAATATTTTTCAAAGCTGTACTATTAATTAGACTACAAAAACTATATCCAGCAACAGATTTCATGGAGAGAATAACATCATCAATATTTTCTGGCAGGGACCATATAGTATTTGATCTTCTTGTGACATACCAGCACTTGGTAAGAAAATAAGGAAAAAATTAATTTGACTTTGATTTCATTTTTTTAACATTAATATCAGTAATATGATGATTTCCCCAGTCACATATTTAACAATTTCTCCCATATGTTATATTGAAATTATGATCTGGAATTATTTTGGGAAAGCACATTGTTTCTTAAATGTAGAAAGTGTTTGTTATAATCAGACTAGTATGTTATATTTCTGGTATAGGCTATATTAGAATATATTTCTAATAGTCAAAGTAATTTAATATGTTGGGGGGCAACTGCTATATTATTTTTCATTCACCTTTTTATGAACTTGTATTTCACATGTGACGGAGATTTCAGGCAGACCTTAACCCTTTGTGTGACAGAAACTAGAAAAATGCAACAATTAATAGTTCAATTTGAAGAGGTTAACTTTTGTGTGCAGCAATTTTATTTGGACCTTAACCACAAAAATCTGAGGAAAAATATACAGTCGAGTTAGGGAACAGATAATTAATGGTTGCCTGTAACATAGAGCATGGCAATCTGTGTAATTAGACTAAATCAGGCAGAAACACTATTATCAGCTGTTAAATGCTATTGAACCAGTTGGCTTTTTACTTTTGTTTTTCCAGTTGAGATGAGACATGACACTTTAATTGAATAGATCTTGATGGTGGTGTCAGGTTTAAAACATACAAAAGTGCTTCCCTCCTTTCTCCCACTGAGTTCTGGTGAACTGTTCTAAAACTGTCTTAGACCAGCCCAGTCACTAAGACATCTACAGAGTCTGCGGTGAGAACACTAATTTCAGAAGTTACAAGGAAAACGAAGAAAGCTATTGTGTGATAAAATGAATGAAATATTTCATTCTAATTCATTTCCATAATATTTCCTGTCTGCCTAAAATATAAAATAACATTTTGCATCTATCTTCGATAAAGTCCACAAATTCCACAGAGTTTGTGTGTTATTTCTTCACCAAATATGGTTGGTTGACATAAATGGGGTAATTTTCTCTTGAAAATTGAATTTTCTCTCGAGAATTAAAACACACAGAAAAGCAATAGATTCAAGAAGTTCAACCTTTTCTGTAGGCCAGAGTCATTAGTACTACCTCCTATTTTCAACTAAGATGCTGAAGATACATCAAATGACTGTCACTTGACTGTGTTAACTGAAAGATCCATAGATCCATAGTTAATGTACAGATACAAGTAGTATCTGATGGTCTTTGATAAATAAGGTTCTTTAGGGGAGTTCATGGGTCTAGTATTACTCCAGACTACTAGTGGATATCCAACTACTATCACACCCATTCAATTCAGGTGGAAAAGTATCCAGGACCTTTTACTTAGGGGTATCTCCATCCTGTGACTTTTAGACTCAACTTAGTTTACTTGAGCTTTCATTCAGCTGTCTGGAATTAGCCTACTTGTCCACTTTTGAAGTATTTGGAGACTTGTGAAGGTCCTTGACTTGGAGGTATTTGAATGATTTGATGTGGAGGTGGTAGGTTGAATGCTGCTTCCTGTTGTGTAGCTGATATTTGATATGGTACTAGATATAGCTTAGCCTCTGAATTACTTCTTTGATTTCCTTAAGTAGATTGTATGCTACATATTCACATCAGTATCATATCATCTTTTCCACTTACTTTCACATGTAAACTTACTTTCACATGTAACTGAACAAGGCAGAGACAATTAATTAAACAACTACAAAAATAACTACTGTTATCATGTATGTAATTTTTTAAAGGATCTATCTATCCTTCCCCTCCTTCCCTGAAACAAAGGAAATGATAAGATAGTAGCAAAAAGAAAGACTTGCTACTAGACCATTGACTTTTTATCGTAATGGCTTTAGTCTCACTTATCACAGATAAATTACTTTCTATAACCACTCATGAGGAAATGCAGTTCTTGATTTATTTATTTATTGAAAGAAGTTCTTCAGTCATGTTGATATTAGTTGATAAATCTTTTTATCTTCTAGAATTGCATTAATCATGTAATTAAGTGATTAATTTGACTTTCCATAAATGCATGCCACTTTCCAGAGCTGACAAGGAACATGTTAGTGGAACATGTTAGTGGAACATGTGAAATGAACTCTACATTCATTTCTTTCCCAAAATGGAGTTCTGACAAGTTAGTCTGGGCTGAAGAAGAGGTTTCTTTGCATGAATTTTTTTTTGGGGGGCGGGTCAAGGACAGAAATAAGATAGTGTTCCCTGAAATAGATTCTACATCTGCCTTTTGGTATCTTTCTAGACACAAATGATTCCCCAGTTGTGTATCATTGCTACTATCCATCATCAGGGTTCATATTCTAAATCTGCAAGAAGTTCTTTTTCATGTTAATTAATATTTTGTCTGTATTCTTACAAAAGTGTCTCTTTATCATGTAAAGAAATCATTTTCATATCCAGGCATTAGATTTTCCCCCAAAGATATTCCTTTGTTTACAGTTTTAGTTGCATCGATTCAACATCATTATGTCTATTCCAGAATTCTCTGTGGACCTTCAGGTTTTCCAAATAGATGTCATTTGATCAGTTTTGATTTATCAACTATTTATTTATTTATATTTGTCAATTGCTTACAAGATAATAGGTATAAGTAAAAACATAGTTATAAATACATGGATACATATTAGAAAACTAAAAAAATATAAAAGAAACAACAGGACAGGGACGGTAGGCATGTTGGTGCACTCATGCACACCCCCTACAGACCTCTTAGGGAAGGGTGAGGTCAATAGTAGACAGTCTAAGGTTAAAGCTTTTGGGGTTTGGTGAAAAAAACCACAGAGTCAGGTAGAATATTCCAGACATTGACCATTCTGTTGCTGAAGTCGTATTTCCTGAAATCAAGTTTGGTGTGATTAACCTTGAGTTTGTATCTATTGTTTGCTCTTGTGCTGTTATGGTTGAAGCTGAAGTATTCATTGACAGGTAGGACATTGCAATGTATGAATTTATATACCATACTTAGATTGGACCGAAGGCGGTGTAGTTCTAGGTTTTCTAGGTCTCGAATTTCATGTCTGGTGGCAAAAGGTATTCTGCAACAAGTAGAGGAGTGGAAAACTCTTCTTGTGAAATATTTCTGGACTTTCTTAACTCTATTAATATCAGATACGTAATGTGGGTTCCAGACTGATGAGCTGTATTCAAGTATTCATCTAGCAAATGTTTTGTATGTTCTAGTTATTAGTGTAATATTACCAGAGAAAAAGCTATGTAAGATTAGGTTAACGATTCTTAATGCCTTTTTGGTTATGTAGTTACAGTGGGCTCTAGCACTTAGGTCGTTTGAGATGAGTACTCCAAGATCCTTGACAGAGTTTGGATCATCAACAAGGTCTTGACTATTCAGCCTGTATTTTATTTTCTGATTTTTTTTGCCAATATGTAAGATAGAGCATTTATTTGTTGAGATTTGAAGTTGCCATTTGTTTGACCATTCTGATACATAGTCAAGGTCTTTTTGAAGGGTAGCAGTATTGTCTGTGGTGTTGAATAGCTTTACATTATCAGCAAAGAGAACACAGTTGCTCTTGATATGATCACAGAGGTCATTTATGTAGAATATGAAGAGAGTTGGTCCTAGAACACTGCCTTGGGGAACACCACTGTTGACAGGTACAGAATTTGGTAGGAAGCTCCCAATTTTGACCATTTGTTGTCTGTTTGACAGGTATGCTTCTATCCAGTTATGCAGGTGTCCAGAGATACCGTAAAATTTTAATTTAAAAAGTAGTTTGTCGTGTACCATTGAATCAAAGGCTTTACAGAAGTCTATGTGGATAGACTTCTGCATCTATTGCTTTGCCCTGATCAAGTTGTGTAGTCCATATGTTTTTGCAGTGTAAGAGTTGCAGATTACATGATAGTTTTTTCCTAAAACTAGAGTAGACACTCTGAAAACTGAATTTGTTCTTAAAAGTGGGCTGGTGCCCAGCAACAGAACTTATTGCACTATTTTGTTTCAGTTTTATTGGCTATTTATTTGTTTATAAATTTAATTTAAAAGAGTAGTGGCAAACCTTTAAAATCTTGAAAGGTCCAGCACCAGCTTGCTTTGTGAATCATTGTGAACAATGAAACTTCCTGGCTATTAAGAATAAGGTTAAAGGCTCTATCTTTTATTTCACCACTAAGAGATGTTCAAGTAGGAGATACAAGACCTCCACAATAGTGATGACTCTTCTGTACTTAATTTATTGATGACATTAAGTAGCATAAAGTTAGAGTATTGGCCAATTGCTTCTGAAATAAATATCACATCCTGGATGTATCAATAGATATTTCTGTCAACATCCAAGATAGCACACCATTTAAAATTGCCGATGCACCAGTTCAAAGTTGCTACACATGCATAGGGGGGAGTACATGGGGTCATGACAGTTGAGTGTCGGGTGATGGGACTCATATGCTGGGAGTGGTCTGGAAGAGCAAGGAGCCAGGGGGCAAGTCAGTTGTGGCCAGTTCAGGAGCTATCCAGGCCTGAAGAGTACTTGCTGGAGCCAGAAGGTAACAGGAGGGTGGGGTGTGCCGAGTCCTTATAGCCAGCTGGCTAGCAGAAGCCAGTAATGCTGGCTAGAAATCCCTTTACTTGCATTTCTCACTGTGTGCCAAGCCAAATCTCCAGTTAAGAAACCCGTTCTATTTGCAGTGTGGCCTTTTCTTTTGCTGGCTTGGCTTGGAACTGTAACAATTTCTCTGAATCTATATGTATTTGTTCAACAAAGGTCTGTAAATCATTATAGTCTGTAGTTGACCTAGAACCAACAAGGTATCTGTAGTTGTCCATCCTCTATTCCTAAAAGTTGCCTTAATGGTTTTTGTATCAGAATTTGCTTCTGTACTTTGGGAAGCTCTGCTTGTCTTCTATTCTTGTTTCTGGCAATCTGGACATGCATGTGACAGCATAATCTTTTTCATCAGAGCCTACATCTGCAATTGTGACATAAATAGTATTGGATTTGTAACCCAATAACAAGTCAAAATGGCTCTTGCAGATCTTGTCAGAGTACCATGTGACATAGAGGTTGTAGGGGAAGTTGTTGTTCAGTCATAACTTATTTCTGTTCACATAACAGAAATTATTTAAAATTCTTCAGAACATATATCATCATAACCATGTTGATAATTCTTCTGAAAGAATTAATTAGAATAGATGCAATAAAGCAGATATGCAATATTAATTATGTTCCATTACAAGGGGAGATCAGAAAAAGTGGGTAACCAAAGTTTTCTGTATACCCTCCTCTCCAATTTGAGGGAAAAGTGCTAGTTGAGATAGACATCAAATGTAGAATCTGTATGGCAAAACTTTTACAGGGCATTTTCTGTTTTGTGGCTTTAACAAAACAACATTAAAAAAAAATCTAATGGGATCTTTTTGTCAAAGACACCATAATAAATATTTCTTAGAACTAAAAACAGATTTATTTTGTACAGTCAAAAAGCAAGGGCATAAAGGAAGATTGCTGAATTTTTTTTCTTTTGATATTTATAAATGAACTCTTAGCATGTACTGATGGATACTTTAGTAATAAATAATTAGAGATATGTAGACAGATAAGAAATTCCATTTGTTAAATAAAGGCTGATGGTACATTAGAAAATTAGCTCTTTAATTAACTCACTTAAGAAAGGGGAAAAAGCTCCTGATAACCTACAGACTGTGTTTTAATGTTAATTCAATTCATTTAAATATACTGTTTTTCAGTTTATATTTCTTACAGAACATTCTGGATAATTTCAAATGAAAGGCCTTTTTTGTCTTTTCCTTTCCTTTATTTAACCTTTAAATTGCAGTATTAGATAAATTATTCCTGATGTTACTCTGTACAATTTCAAATTCAATTTCAAACACATAAAAGGAAGAGGGGTCTTTGGTGCCCTCTGAATTTGCTTGTTTTCTTGCAAATATTTTATTACCCAAACTAGATAATGCTAGGACTGATAATAGAATAGAATAGAATACCTTTATTGTTATTGCATTCTGTAAATACAATGAAATTTGAAAGCTACTCCAGCACAGTGCCCCAAACACCACATCACAATCACACTACAGAGTATTTAAAAATTAAATTTAACTTTGTTTTAATGTTACCTAGTTTGGGTATTGAAACATCTGCAAGAAAACAAACAAACTTAGAGAGCACTAAGGACCCTCATGTCAACTCTGAGTTACAAATATTTTCCTTTATAAGTACATTTAAGGAAGTACCAAAAAAGTACCATGAATCAATGATACAGGTAAGATGACCTACAGTGTCTTTCTATTTTATGAGCCATATTATATGTGAAGTTTCAGATATAACTTCATATTTCTATTAAATGCTACTTAAATTTATGTACGGAATATAACCCTGTGTATTTATATACTCTAGTTATTGAATTGCTTTGCACATCATAATTACATGTCTCAAATATGTAATTATGTCTAGTTAAAGTAATTGCTTAACTAAGATCATAGAATTAGGAGTACAATTAAATAGTATATGGGGGATAGATAATAGTAACTTATTATTTCATTCATTATAGATATTATGTTATAGAATAACAATTGCATATCATAGTTGCAAATTATCTGGCATACTCATATATTTTAAAATAGAAAATGCAACACTTTTTTCTGTTAAAGGCAATGTTTGGTTTATACATCAGTAGTTTGCCAATGTGTATGTCTGTGCTGCTTAAATAGAGAGAAGTGGAATAAATAGAGAAGAAATAGAATGATTACTTGTGTCAAAAATTGTATAAAGTTTGAAGCAGATCATTTTTCAGATTATCATCCATCTCTGTTTTTGTGTGTAAAAATGTACTACTATACCTATCATTACGTGAGCTTTCTGTTTGTTTCATCTTACTTAAATCTAATTATTAGAAATTATGTAGCAATAAAAATAGCACTTAGACTTATATATCACCCCATAACGGTTTAGAGCAATTTCTGGGCAGTTTACAATTTAGAAGCATTATTTATACATTGCCTTAACAAGTTGGGCCCTCATTTTACTGACCTCAGAAGAATAAAAGGCTGAATCAACTGGAGCCTCATAAGGAACTCCAGGCTATTTGCTTGGAAGCTTGTACAGATTCTCCAATCTAATGGAAAAAAATCTATGAAATTCATAATATCAAATAAAAAAATGCTAAAATTTTGGTAATTAAAACTTTCAAAATGTATGCAAATTGATGTAGAATATAAACATCTTATTAGATAGCATTCTAAATATATTAAAATATAATTTCTATTTTGTGATATAGCTTGACAAACAAGAGTCAAAATAAGTTTATTATAGATCAACAGTTTTTCCAATATCTAATTAGAATAATAATAAAAAACATAATACTACAAAACAGAAAGTAGCTGGTTGTAGTATTTATGAAGCTTCCAGAATCCCTGGTATTATTCCATTTAATTACCATATAGTATGATTTTATTTATATGTAGGTTTCAGAAGTCATATAAGTCATTATCAGTTTGCTGTCAAGCTCCCTCTCTTTCAAATTTAATGTTATTCACATTTTTATTTTAATTAATTCTGATAGAGGTGTTATAATAATGAGGAACCATGTTGGTTTTTTAAAAGATGAAATGTGTCAATTGCATAACATTGTTCATAATCTTGAAGGAAATTTTTATAAAAGAAAGTCTGGATAGTTTTTCACTAGCTAAATTTTGTATTTTCAGGTACATTATATATTAAAATATGAATATTGAGTATTTGTCAAGTTATCTGAAATAAACACGTGAATGTTCAAGTAATGCTTTTTAGTAAATATTTTAAAATGTACAGATATTTATTGTAAGTTATCAATAAATGTAAAACTCACTTAGATAACATAGCAGGGAATGGTGGCCAAGTAGATGTCCCTGAGAAACCCACAAACAAACAGTACCCATGTGTTCTTGTTCTTCATAACTCAATTTATAGCCTATCTTTCTCCTCAAAGGAAACTGTGACAGAACTAGTTCAACATTCTTTTAATACTTTGAATAATACATAAGTATTATCACTAGATACTACTAATCAGACCAGTTTTTGTAAAGGGAGGGAGAGAGGGTCAAAGAATGACTAATTGCCATTACGGCTGCACAGAACTTCCAGGTTAAAAATATTTTGAAGAGTAGCTGTTGGTAAATAAGAGAGCATTGATCTTGAAACTTGCTAAAACCAGTCCACTTCTATCATCACTATTTGAATTAAGTATTTAATTTAAACACACACAAATGAGGTACCTCTTCATTTCCAGTTTTACATATGTAAAATTATGATTTCATTATAAAAAGTGAAGAAATGCATACCTATTTTCTAGAGATATATTTTACGGTATTGCCTTCTGTTCTGGAAAGAAATGTATGATGTTTTCAAAATGCAATAGCCTGCCTGAAAAAGGCTGTTTTCTTCAAGTTCTGATTTCCTATTACTCAAAACAAAAATAAAAAAACCCAAATCTGTAGATTTCCACTGGTTGAATCCAGGTGCTGCAAAGATATAATGTGCATCCCTTTTGGGAGGAGGTGCAGCAGGAAGAGGAGGAAGGATTCTTGTGTTTTTTAGTTACCCCTTGATACCCATCATATAAATAGATTCTTGGCAACCTTGAAAAGCAATGTGTGTTGTTCTCCTCCAGCTGGACATCAGGGTTCTGCTGACATCCAGCTGGTAAGGAGGAGACAAACGTATCAAAAGGCAACTCACATTGAGAGAATAGATAGGAGCCATCAACAAGGAATCCTGATCCAACTGCTGTCAAAACAAGAGGTGACAAATGCAATAAGGGAAGAAAGTTATCTAGTAAAAAAAGTCATTGGTGTTTCCTAAGTTACTACTTAGGAAGCGGTCTTGGCTTTCTAAAGAAGCAGTTCCTTTTCTAAAATGGCCAGAACACAGAAAATGTTTGACCTTTGTTTTACCAGTAGTTTCATAAGAATAGAGCACCATCTTGTGTTGATAAGTTACTACACCTAAGGAAAGCTTTTTGTTCAAGATCATCCCATGTAACTGGCTCTAAAGAAAGACAGAAAGACTCTTCTGTTTGTATGATTTGAAAGTATTTACCATAAATGATAGCTATGAAATAAGCAGTGTTATGCTTCTGTCTTGAATTTTAAAATAAAACTTGAACATATTATAAATAATATCAAATAAAGTATATACCTAGTTTTATTCAATGAAATGTACTTTTATGTTATAGATTATTTTTAGGATAATTAGGTAGCATTTTCCGTTAGTTTCCATGAAATCTGGTTAGGGCCAGATCAGAGTGTCAGACTGGATTTTTTCAAGGGCTGGATCAGCATTGTAGTTTTCCTCCATAGGCTGACCAGGGGATAGGACAGGATGGACACTTCCTGCAACACCCTGTTAGCCAAAATGGGGGATACATGCACTTTGCCGCATTCCATTTTCACCAGCAGAGGTACCATGGGGCAGTCATTTGCTATTCCCATGCTGGCCCCTTGGACCAGATTTAAGCTCCCCATGGGCCAGATCTGCCCTGCAGGCCTTGAATTTGACACTCCTGGACCAGATTATGAAATAAATAAGATTTGAGTTTGTTTTATAATAAATTTCCTGAGCATTGTGTTATGATGCTTTTTCTGTCATCTTACCTGCCCTCCTTCTCCCCAGTGGACTCTTTTGTTAATGGGACTTTTTTTTTTTTTTTTTTGCAGCCAAGGATACTGAAAAGTTGTCTTCCTGATCAGAAATGAGGCTTGGTTATACAAGAAGCATGTTACCCTTATTTGATTACTACTGAGTACCATTACTGAAATTTAGCTGTCGTCTCCTCCTCCTCCTCCTCCTCCTCCTCTTCCTCTTCCTCCTCCTCCTTCTCCTTCTCCTCCAACACCACCACCATCACCACCAAATTTAAATTGATTATTTTAATCCCTACCTGTCCTATCACATAACTTAATTTTTGGAATTTTTGACTGAAAGATATTAGCTGGATTTCTCTGATAAGCTTCCTGCTTTCTGACTTTGAAGTTGTGATGATGTCAAAACAGTTCTTAAAACTTCAGTTTGGAAGGAAAAAAAAAGTTGGTGGAAAAACAGAAAATGGTTGCCTTTTAACACGTTTGTATTAGGAATCTACAGAAAAGTTTGTCAGAAATATAACCAAATAATTGTTTCATAACATAATATACATCATTGTAGTAAGTACCTTTCATTTTCAGGAGAGAAGTTGACCTCTCCTATAAAATTGTCAGAGAAATTACAAAACAAAGTATGTCATGCATACTTGAGAAGACTTGAAACAAATTTCCATAAAAATACATAATACACTGTTCATGATTTGATTTGGTTTGATTTGGCAGAAGAGTTAATATCTCAAAATCATCTTCAGAATCCTTACTGAAGGCATGAGTGAAGCCTCACACATAATAATTGATTGCTGTACACACTGGCAACATTGGTGTTTTAAAGCAAGGGTTGCCAACCTTTTGGACCTCAGGGACCACCAAATTCATAATTTGCTTCTGTGGGTGTGGCCTAATTTGTGGGTGTAGCTTGGTGGTCATGTGACTGGGTGGGCATGGCTTGTATGTAATTATTATAAATATTTATGTAAATGTAGAATTTTTATTAAAAAGAGCAACTTTTACCCAAAATCAGGCAAAGCAGGCAGGCAGATTGAGTTGCTCATAGAATTGCAGATTCATTCAGAAATCTATCTATCTGCCATTGGCTAGCTCAGTCTGTCACATAAAATTTGCTTGCAAGCAAACTCACAAAATTAACTCACAACATATCATGTATGTAAATATTGAATTTTTTATTTTTAAAAAAGCAACTTTTATCCAAAATCAGGCAAAGCAGGCAGATTCAGTTGCTCACAGAATCATTCAGTGATCTAGCTATCTGTGATCGGCTAGCTCAGTCTCTCAAATTTGCTTGCTTTGAGTCTGCACTGAATTTGCTTACAAGCAAACCTTCAGTCCTAAGGGAGGTTCGGCTGTGTTTCACTAGAAAGCAAGAAATCCAACCATTTTCTGTTTCCTAGCTAATCTAAATCTCCTGGCACAGCAGAACAGATGATGGTCAGAAAAACAGCAACTTAGCAGACAAATTTGCCAGGTAAAGAGTGAGTGGGCAGGGAGGGTTCCCGCGGGCCATGTGGGCTGAGCAGCCTTGTGTTTCTGCACAGCCTGAATTAATTGCTTTGGGGGAGGTGCTCTGGGGGTGAGATTTCTTTGCGGCCCACCAAAGTTTTATCACAACCCACCAGTGGGCCCACTGGTTGGCAACCACTGTTTTAATGAGTTAAACTCAAGACTTATTTCTTCCATTCTTCTGAACTAACGGATACTTAGGGTCGAACTTGGTGGGACATTTTTGTATGTTTGCCTAGCAGTCTGGGAACCTTAATTTTTGTTTGAGTCTTTACACATCTGTGGGGATGTAAGGGAGGATATTTTTAAGGGAATAGGAATAAGACCTCACAGACTCCTGTTTCCTGTCCCATTTTTAACAACCACAAACTATTGAGGAAAAATCACACATACACACACAAGTCAAAATTTGGTAGTATGATTTGATGATAGTTCTGAGTCTAGATGAACTTAAAAGCCATGGATTTAAACACTAAAACAAACTCAGAGTGAAATGCCCCAAATAATTTTATTATACAAATATTAACAGAATTACAGAGTAGGGAATATATACCAGATTTCATAGTAGGCCAGTAACTTATTTAACAAAATGTACATGGTTGCTTACTCACTCTCAGTGACTCTAGGAGTGACTCTAAAGGCCCGGTCCCACTGGCCGATGGACACAAAACGTATGCATAAAGGACACAGTGGATGAGCAAAATTTTGGGGGTGGCTCCATCAGTTGTCATCCGCTCCAAAAAGTGGAGAAAATTTGCACAAACAGAATGGAAAAGAATGGAAAAGAACGGACATGGGTAGTATATAGCGGGGATGTGAAATGGATGTTCATAGGAAGCCTAGCGGATGACAGCGGATGGAAGCAGATGACACCTCCAAAGAGGTTCCGGGGGAGAATTTCGAAGCGGATGCACAACAGAAGGGGTGGATGCATAGCGCATGAAGCGGATGCATCACAGACGCCTATAGGAAACAAAGGGGATGCCGCGCGGATGTATATCGGATGCAAATCGTTCACTGAGCATGCGGGGAGTATGAATTGCGTCAGCTCCGTGGATATAAAAGGATGCAGCACACACGCAGTCAGCATACAGGGGAAAGACGTGCTGCCACATACATCTTGCAGGAACACCATGGTTCATCAGTCAGGCAAGAAGAGGAAGCCCATGCCTACTTGTTCAAGCCCTGGCAAGGTGAAGAAGTCCAGAACCAGCATCCCACCCCCTGGCACTGACTCTGAAGCTGCTGCTGCTGCTGCTGCTGCTGCTGTGGTGGACCAGCCCCAAGACCCTCAAAGCCCTGCTGCTGAAGGTCCTGCTGCTCAAGCCACTGAAGGCCCTGCTGAAGCCCCTGCCAGAGGGAGGAAGAGGCAAGGCAAGGAGAAGGGAGAGAGGTAACAGTACACTGTTTCCGAGGAGCATGAGGAGGAGGTGCTGGAATGGCTGAGGGAGAATGAGTACCTCTGGAGAAAGGGCCCCAGACTGTATCACGACACCAAGAAGAAGTAGGCAGCTTGGAGAGACAAGGCAGAGAGCCTGGGGTACACTGCAGAAGTACTCCTTGGATGGTGGAAGCACATGCACACCTGGTATGGCAAGCTACACCTCAAGAAATCTGGGCAGGCTACTGTCAAGCTCACTGACCGGGAGATGTACATCATGGCCAAGTGCAGTTTCCTGGAGGGTGAGATCCGCCACCGAGGAGCAGCCCCTCTGACACCCCTTTCCCTCAGACAACCCACAGACAGCCAGTCCTCTTCCAGCCAGGAGCCAACTACCCTGCCCAGGCAGGTGTCTTCAGAGGGCCCCATAGCAGAGACCCACCCAACAGCTGCTCTCCCCATGCTGGCAGACATGGAGGATCCCGTGGAGGATGATGCCCTGCTGTCACAAATGGAGGAAGAAGCAGCAGCCACCAGAGGGCAACCCACCCCCACCCCCAGCTCCAGAGGATGCAGGCAGAGAGGCAGACTGGAGGGCCAGGACCACAGTGTGCTGTTGGAGATCAGGGACACAATGAAGACCATCACAGAACTTCTCTCTTAGCTGGTCCACTTGGACAGAGCATCCTTGGGCTGGAACACCTTCATCACCTATGTGAGCCAGACCCTGAGGGACCTGCCCGAGGCCCAGTACCAGGTGATGAAGCAGAAGATCACAGCACTTCTGCACAACCCTCAAGGCCCAGCTGAAGCTGCTCCTACCCAGTCCAGGTCTGCTCCTCCACCCCAGGCAATGTCACAGTCCTTCCACGGCTTTCAACAGCCCCTCACCTACCAAGGCTATGACTACCAGGACTTCTCACAGCAGAAGCAGAACTTCCCAGTCCAGGCCCAGGTTCATCAGATGCCACAGACGCCAGTCCTCACCCAGCTGCAGACCAGACAGCCCCACTACACTCCTCCCAACCCTTCCTCCACCCCACAGCCAAGCCCGTCAATGGACAATCTGTCATCAGTATTGGGCCTGACATCTCAAGTCCTTGATGAAGGGCCTCTCAACTTCACGGGACTGAGTTAGCTCTCGGATAGCTTCCTGAACACACCACTACCTTTTGTACCCTCGGGGCCAAGCACCCCAATGGTGCCTCAGACCAGCACTCAAGGCACAGCCACCTCCACACTCCCTGCCCGCTTAACAACTGAGACCATGGACATGACTCAGAGTGACTGATAATAGTGTCAGAGACTGAGTTGTTTACTTGTTATCTTTGCTTAAGACACTTTACTTGGTTCATTTTGCTTATTTAATACAGTCATAAAGTTTACCTAAGAAAGTTAATGAAGGTTATCTTTGCTTAAGACACTTAGTTTACTTAGTTCATTTTTTTTACTTAATAAAGTGTTGGTGAAAACTTTGAAAAAATGGTTAAGCCTTTGCATGCTTGTGGGATAGATAAGGATTGTTGTGGGATAGATAAACCTCCAGTGCAACCATAGTGGGACTATGTATGGTCCACCATCATAGTATGGTCCACCATCCCAGCAATCCAGATGATTTTCTCCCCCTTTTTATTGAAAATATTGGTTGTCCGCTAGGTGTCTTTCTACATACTCTGGACATACTCCGGACATCCTAAATATACGAGATACATCCCAGATACAAACATTTTGTCAGTTTTTAATACTTTATATATGAGATGCATACGCATACATCCTTTCTATCTCCATGCTACTAACACCGTGTAGATGTTCTGTGTACCTTTTGTTTCCTCCCTCTTTCCATTTTCAGCTGCAGTTGATGTGAGTTGAGGGGATGGCCAGAGGATGCAGAGAGGATACAGCGGACGTTTAACGGATGATAACAGACGTAGAACGTTTGTTGCCCATATATGTCAGGGATGTACATCGTATGCGGCGGAAAGTTCATCCGTTCACAAAGTTTTGTGCAGCTCAAAATATCTTGCGCAGGTGAAATTGCAGCGGACGGATGCTCGATGGATAGAGCGTATGAAACACATATGCAGTGAGTACACAATGGATGCATAGCATTTTCCAATGGATGGCAAGCTTTTTTTAACATTTTACATCCTCTTTGCATCCGTAAGTGCAGTGGGATCGGGCCTTAAGCAGCTTGCAAAAATAAAAAGCTAATACACAAACAATAAAAATAATAAAATAATAATAAATATTATTATTTATTAAAAATAATAACCTCCACTCCCTGGCATCAACAATCAATCAGAAAAGTCACATTATGAGCTCCATCACATTCTGGGTTCTCCAGGCCTGTTGGCAAAACTAGGTCTTCAGGACTTTGTTAAAGTGTGTTAAAGTGAAGCCAATCTAAACCTCATAGGGAAGTTTTAAAGAGAGGGAGCCACAATGGAGAAATCTCTTCTTCTGGGTCCCACTAGTTGCACAACCTTAAGGCTAGATCACACTGGCCGACGTATGCAAAACATATGCAAAAAGGACACAGAGGATGAGCAAAATTTTGGGGGTGGCTCCATCCGTTGTTATCCGCTCTCAAAAGTGGTGAAAATTTGCATAAACAGAACGGAAAACAACGGAAAGGAACAGATGGGGGTAGTACGTAGCGAGGATGGTAAGTGGATGTTTGTAGGAAGCCTAATGGATGGAAGCGGATGGAAGCGGATGACACATCTGCAGGGCTTTCAGGGGGAGAATAGCGAAGCGGATGCATACCGGAAGGAGCGGTTGCATTGCGGATGATGCGGATGCATCATGGACACCTATAGGATGAATAGCGGATGCGTAGTGGATGCAAAGCGTTCGCTGCGCATGCGGGGAGTATGAATTGCATCAGCTCCGTGGATATAAAAGGATGCAGCTCGCAAGCAGTCAGCATTCAGAGGAAAGAGCTGCTGCCAGAGACATCTTGAAGGAACACCATGGTTTGTCAGTCAGGGAAGAAGAGGAAGCCTGTGCCTACCCCTGCCAGCCCTGGCAAGAAGAACAGAACTACCATCCCACCCCCTGGCGCTGACTCTGAAGCTGCTGGTGCTTCTGCTGCTGCTGCTGCTGCTGCTGCTGCTGCTGCTGGTGTTGCTGATGCTTCTCCTGCTTGTGCTGCTAGTGCTTCTCCTGCTTGTTCTGCTAGTAGTTCTCCTGTTGCTGCTGCTGCTGGTGCTTCTCCTGCTGGCACTGCTGGTGCTGCTGGCGCTGCTGGTGCTTCTCCTGCTGCTGCTGTGGTGGAGCACTCCCAAGGCCATCAAAGCCCTGCTGCTGAAGGCCCTGAAGCCCCTGCCAGAGGGAGAAAGAGGCAAGGCAAGGAGAAGGGAGAGAGGAAACAGTTCTCCATTTCCGAGGACCATGAGGAGGAGGTACTGGAATGGCTGAGGGAGAATGAGTACTTGTGGAGAAAGTGCCACAGACTCTATCGTGACACCAAGAGAAAGCAGGCAGCGTGGAGAGACAAGGAAGAGAGCCTGGACTACACTGCAGATGTACTCCTGGAATGGTGGAAGCACATGCACACCTGGTATGGCAAGCTGCACCTGAAGAAATCTGGCCAGGCCACTGTCAAGCTCACTGACCGTGAGATGTACATCATGGCCAAGTGCAGCTTCCTGGAGAGTGAGGTCCGCCACTGAGGAGCAGCCCCTCTGTCAACCCTCTCCCTCAGACAGCCCACAGACAGCCACTCCTCTCCAGCCAGGAGACAGCTACCATGTCCAGGCAGGTGTCTTTGGAGGGTCCCATGGCAGAGACCCCCACCCCCCCGACAGCTGCACTCCCCATGCCGGAGGACGTGGAGGCTCCCCTGGCTCAAATGGAGCAAGTAGAAGAATCAGCCAGAGACCAACCCACCCCCACCCCCAACTTCACCTCCACCACCACAGAGAGCAGGCAGAGAGGCAGACTGGAGGGCCAGAGCCACACTGTCCTGCTGGAGATCAGGGACACAATCAAAACCAGCACAGATCTTCTCTCTCAGCTGGTCCACAGTGATATACCATCCTTGAACTGCAAGCCCTTCATCATGTACGTGAGCCAGACCCTCATGGACCTGCCCGAGGCCTAGTACCAGGTGATGAAGGAGAAGATCACAGCACTGCTGCACAACCCTCCAGGCCCAGCTGAACCTGCTCCGACCCAGTCCAGGTTTGCTCCTCCACCCCAGGTGATGTCACAGCCCTTCCACGGCTTTCATCAGCCCCTCACCTACCAAGGCTATGACTACCAGGACTTCCCACAGCAGAAGCAGACCTTCCCAGTCTAGGCCCAGTTTCATCACACACCACAGATGCCACACCTTGCCCAGCTGAAGATCGGACAGCCCTACTACACTCCTCCTTCCTCCACCCTACAGCCAAGCCTGTCAATGGACAATCTGTCATCAGTCTTGTGCCTCACATCCCAGGTACTTGATGAAGGGCCCCTCAACCTCACAGGACTGAGTCAGCTCTCTGAGAGCTTCCTGAACACACCATCATCTGTTGTACTCTCGGGTCAAGCACCCCAATGGCGCCTCAGACCAGCACTCAAGCCATAGCCACCTCCACAGTCCCTGCCCGCTTAACAGCTGTGACCATGGACATGACTCAGAGTGACTGAGAATAGTGCCAGAGACTGAGTTGTTACTTGTTCACTTTATCTTTGCTTAAGACACTTCACTTGAATCATTTTGCTTTTTTAATAAAGTCATACAGTTTACTTAAGACAGTTGTTAATAAAGGTTATCTTTGCTTGAAACACTTGGTTCATTTTTTTTAACTTAATAAAGTGTTGGTGAAAACCTTGAACAAATGTTTAAGCCTTTGCATGCTTGTGGGATAGATAAGGATAGTTATGGGATAGATAAACCTCCAGTGCAAGCATAGTGGGACTGTACGGTCCACCCTCACAGCTGCCACACTTATGGACCTTTATTATCAATAACAATTTACTCATTGATCAACACATTTCAAAATAAACAAAGCTCTTTATTAATGCCCTATTCATTGAAAGGCCATTCAACATACATGGCACAATCTCATCAGTGTTATGTGACAGGCTCAAGGAAGCATCCATTAATCACCTATCATCCTATCTTGCCACTCCACTGCTCCAGCTGGGAAGTTCCACCAGTGTCTCAGTAGGTCGCGCTGCTTCTTCCTTTCACGTGAAGCTCTGTTGGGGCCTTGTACATCCACAGTGTCTATCAGGTTTCATCCTTGCCTCCATTCACCAGGCTCCATGTCCCCATTCCCTTGTTGACGGTCGACAAGTCTGTTCTGCAACACTGGGTTGTGAGTGCACATGAGATTGTGCAGGATGCAGCAAGCTTCCATGATGCTCCTCACAGTCTCTGGGTAATGCTGCATGGTGGTGAGAAGTATCTGGAACCTGTTGGCCAGGATGCCAAAGGCATTCTCCACCACCCGTCTTGTCCTGGACAGCCTGTAGTTGAAGATCCTCTCTTCACGGGTGAGGTATCTTGAAGTGTAGGGTTTCATGAGGTAGTTTTTGAGGGAGAAGGCATCATCCCCCATGATGAAGTAGGGCACATCTTGTGTGTCATTGGGGAGGGGTTCTGAAAAACCCATGATGAGGTTGTGTTCCAGCCCATCCTTGAGGTCACTGGCGTTGTATACCTGGCTATCTGAAGCTGACCCATTGCCTAAAGCATCGATGTACATGAACTTGTCGTCAGCATAAACCAATGCAAATACGATGATACTGAAGAAGCCCTTGTAGTTGAAATAAGTGGACCCTGAGTTAGCTGGAGCTTTGCAGGCCATGTGCTTCCCATCTATAGCTCCAACGGTGTGGGGAAAGTTCCACTTCTGATACCACTGTTCTGCAACTTTTCTCCAGCCTTCTTCAGTGGTGGGGCACTGGAGGAGCTCCTCCATGTATTCTTCGATGATGGCCTGCACCACTTCTCTGACCACTTTGCTGATGGTGTTGTGTGGCACCGTCCATGAATACTGCATGTTTCTATATGTGGTTCCAGAGGCCAAGTGGTGCAGAATCAGTGCCACCTTCAGTCCAGGGTCCAGGCTGTGACGGAAGTTGGTGCTCGGCTTGGTCAGCCTGGTCTCAGACGCTCTACAATTTTGTCAAACATGGCTGGTGGTATCCTCATGAAGAGCTGGAATGCACAAGTGTCTTCATTCCTCAGCTCCACCATCAGCTTGTCATACAGTCCAAACTCCACTCTTCTCCCGATCCATCGTCGGACCCACACAGCTCTTGGATGTCTCCTTGTTCTCATTGCATAGAAAAGTTGAAACAGTCTGAACAGGGCTTGGTTCTGTGTTGAATGATGGCAGCTACCACAAGGAGTGTGTGATGATCCATGGTGGAGATCAATGGATGATGTGGAAGAGCAAGAGCAAGGCTGAAGAGGTCTGTACACCACGGCTGCTGGATTCATACTGAGATCCAGGTGATTTCCTCCCCCTTTTTATAGGAAATATCGATTTTCTGCTTGGTGTCCTTCCACATACTCTAGGCATACTCCAGACATCCTAAATATCCGAGATACATCCCAGATACAAGCGTTTTGTCTATTTCAATGCTTTATATACAAGATGCATCCGCTTACATCCTTTCTATTTCCATGCTACTAATGCTGTGTGGACATTCCGTGTACCTTTCATTTTCCTCCCACTTTCAGCTGCAGTGGATGTGAGTTGAGGGGATGTTCAGAGGATGTCAAGAGGATACAGTGGATGTGTAATGGATGACAATGGACGTAGAACGTTTGTTGCCCATATGTGTCGCGAATGTACATTGTACGCGGTGGAAAGTTTATCTGCTCAAAAATTTTTGTGCAGTGCGGTATCTGCTATCCCGCATCAGATGGGCATCTCATGATAGGGAGCGAAGGAGAGAGAAACGACAGGAGACGAAGTTCCGCGCGATGAGTGTGCCCAGAATGTCTGGGTACACACTCTTTTATTATGCTCATTCAAAAGGGGGTGATTGTTTATTCAGAAC
>BLBF01000040.1:30807805-30903184 GCA_015471245.1 Laticauda colubrina
GCAATGATACACAGTTGCAAACACATAAATGATACATAGTTACAACAGTGCAGCTCAAAAGTTTTTGCGCAGATGAAATAGCAGTAGACGGATGTTTGACAGATAGAGTGTATGAAACACGTACACAGTGAGTACACAGTGGATGCATCTTGTTTTCAAATGGATGGCAAGCTTTTTTGTCTGTTTTACATCCTCTTTGCATCCGCTGGTGCAGTGGGACATGGGCTTAAGGAGGAGAGACTTGAAATTTTCCTTGCCTTCCTCCTCTCTTGAGTTGGATAGATGCAACAAGATAGTGATGGTCCTTTAAATAATCTGGATATAAGCCATGTTTAAATTATTTAAAAGTGACAACCAATATCGTGAATTTTACCTGGAAATGAATCAATCGCCAATGCCGCTCCTGCAGAATAGATGAGACCTATGCATGTCTGGGTCTTCCCAAAACCATGTAGGTCACTGGATTTACAACCAAATGGAAATTCTGGGTATTTTTTTAAGGGCAGCCAGACACATGTAGATCTCATTACAAACTTGGGAATACAGATGAATGACCTTTTGCTAGGAGTAAATTTATGGAAATATTGTTTCTTCTGTACAACCACTTCCTTCCCCTCACCTTTGCGAAGTGTTTGATTAGGGAGATTGTGTTGATTTCTTTATCTTAATTGTTACTTGTAGTAACATGCATGTAACTGTACATATAGTTACAAGTTACACACTTGTTACACACCAAAGGCTTATAAATGAGAGATTTATAATATACAACACACAAACCTTGCTAAATAGCCTGTTCTGAATATACAGGTTTCGGGAGATATCACCCAACCAACACTTTTTACAAAGGTAAATGTACAGGAGTGTGTGTGTGTCTATATCACTGTTCCCATGCCAGTCTTTCATGCCTTCTATAAGCAAACATTGTTCAACAAATGTCACACCATAGCTTTCTTCACCATAGATTATAATTTTACTATCCATGACTATTCACTATGTTGCTTTGGGCTGTCCTAGTTGCAGACTAACATCAGCTGGGAACTATCAGATTATCAATTTTATTTTGCATAAAAGTTCCAAGTTCAACTTCTATTATGAAAAAAATCATTTCTTCTTTATTAATTTTTGGACTATGGCTGTGTCTTTTGATCATAAATCATGTTCAAGGTTACTTTAAAAACTGCTGGATGGAAAGCAATGCTGAGTTAGAAGACCAGATGGTTCAGCATAAGGTAACTCCACAAGTTTCTGTAAGAATAAAAATGTTACATTTGTAGGAAATTTTCTTTTTTTCCTTTTAATGTAAGACTATTAAATGGATAAATGCATCAGAAATCTATTTTTCAGACAATTCAATTTGTTCAGGGTCTTAAACAAGTTACAGATCATCTTACCATCAGTGAAATAGATGTAAGTCTTTGCTAGGGAATAGACATTCTCAACAGCAAGTTTGAAGGCTGAACATTTCTTAAAAATTATCTAAGAGAAATCACTTTTAAAAAGTAGGCATTCTCCTGAAAGTTGTACATGGCAAAAGGAATAAGAGGATGAACTTACTTTTGTCATAGAAATTTATGCATAAATGCTGCATGAGGAAATGTAAAAAAGTACTGTATCAGGAAATTGCTAAGAAAAAAAAAGTTACTTGTAAAACTTATATGCCAAACAGGAAGTTGCATACAAAAATTCCATGTAATAGGAACATTGAAAATCAAAATGATCAACAATATTTTAAAGGTTTTTTTTCATAAACTTTTATAAAATATCCTGATGTAATGGAAATAATCCAACCAATGGGAATGGAAATCATTTGTGCTTATTTATACATTAGTATTAATGAACAGACTTCTGCTTGGATTCTGTTCAAAGTTCATGTATATAAGCCTAACATGAATATATCCTTTATGGAGTTGTCTAATCCTTTTGAAAGCCCATCTTTGGTGATCAGTATTAATACCTCTTAATTCAGATGTTAATTATACATGATGTAAAAAATACTGTACCCGATGCCAATCAACTTCATGTTATAGGTAGCTCTTAAGTTCTTCCACTCTATATTCCTCTTTATCTAAAATATATTTCTCTGCCTCAGACCTGCCTACATACTTTAAAATTGTAGTTCTTAGAAACCTCTGCCCCATCTACATTGGCTCAGAATTCTAGGAGTTGTAATTTCAACATATCTAAAACAGGTTATCTTAGAAAAAACTGATCTAAGTCGAATCATTGCCTTCCATCATTACTTGCTGGTTGTACCTGTTTTTTTTCTACTATTCCAAAGGAACAATAATCTGTATATTCATTACAATGCCAGACTTTATATGTTCTCATTAAGCATTAATTGGTAGTTGATGCCTATTGCTATTTTTAACCCCATTAGTTCATAGCAATATAATTAGTAACACTAAGTACAGGAACAACATTAATAGCATTACTAATTGTAAATCGAAAGAGAGAAACACAATGTGACTGGTTAATTTTCAGGCAGTATCTCATGATAATTGGCTCAGGATGCATGTGCTAAACTACAAAGGTAAATAATTTAAAATCTTTTATTGGGAGTTAATATTGCTAATGTCAGTGAAAGCATCGTAGTCATCTCAAAAATAGTATATCTAAATTTCATAGTGTTACTCAGTTTTTTGGATCTTTATCTATTAGCCTCTATAAGCTAATTGTCTCTGTTTAAAAAAAATCATAGTAACATCACTTGAAGTATGGAATAAAAATGCTGATATGCAAGATGAGGAAGGAAAACCGTATTCCTGGTTAATTTTATTTTTTTAAGTGCTACCAACAAAATCACAATGGCCTCAACAAAAAATCATGAAACCAACACTAAGCATTACTCACACTTTCTGTGATGAACCTGTTCCTATGCTCCAAAATTTGAATTATGTAGAAAAAATGAAAAGGAAAATTGATGAGGATGAACTTGAGAGCATGAGAATTTACCATGAATTTCTAAATAATGGCAAGCAAATAATACCTATCTTCTTTTACTTCTCCTCCTGCTCCTCCTTCTGTTTGGACTCCTAGTGACTGTTTGAATAAATCCTTGCAGTTCTTGGCAAGATCTCAAAAGCGGTTTATCACTGCTTCTTTCCTTGGGCTGAGAGAAACTGACTAGTTCACCATCACTCAGGAGGCCTGTGCCTAACACCTTTCCAAATTCTAAATTCAACAACTGGATATATTGCCTTTTGTCTCTTCAAAAATGATTTACAATAAAATACAAAATTAAGCAACATACATTTTAAAAAAATCATGCCATATTTGAACTGATTCATATAAATTAGCCAGAATTCATTTTGATTGTGCCCCCTCAATGTTACTTTCTATAGTCACTATATTTATTTATCCAAATCCTTGCTATGTTTTAGTTTATATCCAGAGACTCTTGAAAGTTTGCAACTTTTTGGAAAAGGCAAGTTTATCTTTTCAGAAGCCACTTTAAAAATTCCAAGAAAACAAATGTTTTCATTGCGTTTTAATCTGAAAATAGAAAGGAGGAAAAAGGACAAATTCCACTATTTTTTGAAGAAAAAACAAAACATTTTCAATTATAAAATGACAAAATTTTGTCAAAGGATATTGCATTACTTGAATATGGATGACCTGAAGGATTTTAAGAAAAAGTTTTGAAACAGAGAGCTTTCTAAAGTCATTGTGTTACCTGATTATGGATTATTTTAAAGGATTTAGAAAAAAAAAATGGAGCACAGAGCTTATTAATAGCAATACATTTTCAGATTCAGAGTCATTGTAATTTATTTTCCAACAATTGGATTGGCCAAGAAAAGACAATACCAGAGAAGATTGACTTCAAATGGAATACTGTGCACAAAATAATTGACCAGTTTATGAATAGATTTCGAGCCTATGTTTGTGTGTTTTTTGCAATACGGAAGATTTTTGTTCCATTTTTCCAATGAAAAATCTCCCAGAGTAACTTGCAAAGTTTAGAAATAATATAATTTATATTTACATTCTCAAGAGCATCATATAAAAAGAAAAGGATTATAGAGTGAAGAGGGAGAGGAGAAAAAAAAGCAAGTTTAGATTTCCGATTCTTGATTGCAAAATTAGCAGGTCACAGAACATGGTCTAAGTAAAATGGAGAGGCTGCTATTTCCTCTCCATCTAATATCTCATAATGGATGTTGTGTAAAGAAAGAAAAGCTAGAAAAAGGCACACAATGGGGAGGTGTGTCTGATTGCACATATTCTTATGTGCATGACATTGCAAAAGGAAGCATGCTTTTGTTTCCAAATGACATGTATGCTGTCAAAAGAACTGACACATTTGAATTCCTTGCATTCCATGCACAGTTCAGCTATTGAAAATTACATTTAAAAAAATTGAGAACAGAGAAGTAATTTTTTTTACCCACAGATCTGAGAATGTTATGATGCCTGTCAAAAGAGATAGTGGGGGGAAGAGGGGGGAGAGAGAGAAAGAGAGAGATGGTGAGATGGATGAACTCCTAAATGTTGAAACACATTAGGAGAACGAATACTTCCCAAAATATTAATCACTGAACCTGTCATGGGCAAAATTGTTCACATTAAAGGACTTTCATTGGGCAAAAGTATACAGTATATGCTACTTCTTTTTAAAAAGACTTCTTTTTAAAAAGGCACACAGCTTTCTGAGGATCAAGCTGATTTACCCCTTACAAGATTGTTCGAAATGTTTTATATGTTTGTCTGTAGTTATGAGTTATAGAAATGACAGTTTTAAGGACAAATAACGTTAGTAATAATAATTCATTAAATTTATATGTCTTTTACACTGAAACAAGCCAAGCTATTTCTTAAAAAAATATTTACCTATGAAAGAGACTTCTTTTTTAAAATATAATCCTGCTTCAGAATGCCTTAATGATTTGCACAAAGTGTTATTCTAGAGCAGTGGTGGTTAACCTTTTTGGTATCTAGTGCTGAAATGGGAGCACGCATGTGCTGAAAAGGCACTGAAGTGCTGAAATGCTGAAACACGGGTATACTGGAAACCAGAAGAACAGCTCCTGGGATGCATATGTGTGCCATCACCTGGTCTTCTTGTTTCTAACGCGCATGCACGAGCAAATACCAGCTGGCTGGCCAGTTTCTAATACACATACATGCACATGCCAGCCAGCTGGTCTTCATGTACTCATGCACGTTAGAAACCAAATGATCAGCTGACCAGCATGCATGCGCACATTAGAACCCAGAAGAGCAATGGACAATGGCTGGCATGCCTAAAGAGTTGGCTCTGTGTGCCACTTCCAGCAGACATGGCATAGGTTCACCATCATGGTTCTAGATCTTACATTATTTTTGGAAGAGATGGAAGCTGTTGGGCTGTGTTATTATTTTTTGTTGCACATCTCACTCATCAGTATGCAATAACTTCAAGCAATGGCATGTTGCTTTCTAAAAACTCCCAATTCAAGGAGTTTCTTCTTGATACCCTCCCTTATGAATTAATTGAAACTGAAGCAAGACAGGATGCAGGCTATTAGGGAAATTATTGTACAACAAAAGACCAGTCTTTATCCCAATATCTGTCATTGATTCCTCCTACTTACTATGTAATTCTAAAATGAAGCTACATGTATGCATATCCAAACAAAACATTCAATCTTCCAGTGTCTGCCTACCAATGTATGTTGTAATAAAGATGGAAGACAACCAAATCCAAACATTTTTTACCTTGATGTGGGTTCTTTTCCAAAATATGCTACAAATTCTAATGAACATTCTTCTAGTCCAATATTCTGTTTCAGTAACAGCCTGGGAAAAAGAAAGAAAAACTGACACATTCATTCATCATGTCTGGAATCCAAACTCTGTCTTTTTGCCTCTTGAGCCAGATTACTTCTCTCTGGCTCTTCTTGAGACTCAAGATTGGAAAAACTTTTTTTAAAAAGATCTGAATCCTATATACCTAACTCATAAAAAAATGTATATCAAGCTCAGCTCTCTATTTTTGAAAAACACAATCCTTTTCAAAACTGGAATTTTTCTGCTGCTTCATTGAAGCAAAGAGATTCTTCTGACAAAAACAACAAAAGAAAAGAAAAGTATTGCAGCTTTAGTATCAGGAAAGCTGGAAACTGCTTTTGAGTGGTTAATTTTTTTTAAAGCATCACAAAGAAATTATGCAGACATTTTAACGTCACCATCAAATAAGATTTTTCTTTTTCTTCCTTCTCCTCCCACCTGCTTTTTATAACACTGCCTGGTGAACCAATCTGCAGATTTCAAAACATGGGCCTTTCATTGTGCATTGAAATGCTGCTGAGGTTGAAAAGATTTCTTCTTATTACAGTTGAAGAGAATTAAATGTTTTCCATCTGGCCTATTGGAGTTTTTATTCCTTTTCAAATATTTAGAATCATAGATTTAGATGGATGGATGGATGGATGGATGGATGGATGGATGGATAGACTGATAGTCTGACACACAGTTCTTCTATCTGTATCTTTCTTATCAGAACAAGAGGAAATGAAGAATAATGATAATGAAAAAGCTTTTTAAGCATTTCCACTCAATTATAAAATGTTTTTTTCAGGAAGAATTGCCTCGGAATAACGTCATCATCATTTAGTCTCCAGAAGAATTTTTTTTTTATGCCCAAGCATTAAAAACATAAAACATAAACTATCACAATTGGAAGGGACCTTGGAGATTTATCAACCCCCCTGCTTGAATAGGAGACCCTATACCATTTCAGACAAACGGCTGTCTAGTCTCTTCTTAAAAGCCTCCAGTGATGGAATATCACAGCTTCTGAAGCCAAGACATTCCACCAATGGATTGTTCTCCACTGTTAGGAAATTTCTCCTTAGTTTTAAGTTGCTTAGTTTTAAGTGGCTTGTTTAGTGTCTATCCACTGTTTCTTGTCTTGCCTTTTGGTGTTTTGAAAAATAGCTTGATCCCCTCTTCTTAGTGACAGTCCCTCAAATATTGAAAGATAGATATATATAGAGATAGATAGATGATAGATAGATAGATAGATAGATAGATAGATAGATAGATAGATAGATAGATAGATAGAGCCTCAGAACCTTTGGAAATAGGTAGGATATAATTAAATGATATGAAAGGTGTATCTATAGTGTGGTGTCATTTTTTGCTTGAATTTTTAAAAGTATTATCAGTTTTAGAATTCTTTTGATGAATCAACATGGCATATTTTGCTTTATTAGTACTTCTGCTGCTGCTAATAATAATGTAAAATAGTAGGTCAAGAAGATAATGAAACAAATAAAAATACCTTGGCAAGTTTTATAAAGATTGGTCTTCTTAAGGCTATATACAAATATGTGACCATGAAAAAAATCTGACAGAAAATTTAAGTATGTACTTTCCAGTGAGTTACTGTTAACTGGAGAAAAAAAATATTCAAACTCCACAATCTTCTTCTTACCAGCAGATGTCTCTATCAGGCAATAATTCTTGAGTCTGGTGAAATATATCTTGATGTATTCTGTATATTGGAATCTGACATTCTTTTTTGCAAGTGAGTAGAACCACTATAGTATCAATGGAATGTTTTTTGGAAATGTAAAAATATTGTTTACCTACTCTGAACAAAATATTATTGCAGCTTACTGTACAAAGAAGATGATCATTTACTGGATGCCAGAAAATATTTGCTGAAATGCAACATGTGGATAACATTAAAATATTTGGTTGGAAATGTCCTTTTACTTGTACTTTGAAGATACGGAATTAAAGTTTGTTAAAAAGTGTCTGGTTGCAATCAGTAACTGAATAATCAACACACTCCTTTATCTTCACCACTAGATGACAGGCAGGCAAGCAGGCAGGCAGACAGACAGACAGAAGTTTGCTTCATACAACCATTGCTCCCATTTAGTGATATTTCTAACAAAGGGAACATTTAGCACTGTTTTTTTTTATGTATTTGATTTTGTGCAATTATTTTTTTCCAACATGCAATATCTGTTCTGTGAGCACACCTTACAGAATGTAACATATGGCTTTATTTATAAAAACACCCAATTCCAAAAGGTGAAGTATAGCCCTGAAAATACAAATAAACTGGGGAGAAAAACCATTGCTATCTTTTAGTGATATTTCTAACAAAGGGAACATTAAGCACCATTTTTTTTAACTTGAATGATTTTGTGCAATTATCTTTTTCCAACATGAAATAATTGTTTTGTAAGTACACATTACAGAATATAGCTGAAAATATGGCCAATTCCAAAAGGTGAAGTATAACCCTGCAAATACAAATGAACTGGAAAAAACACCTTCATGAATCCATTATATCAACATTTTTGTTTGTTGTGTGAGTGATATGCTACATAATGGTTGTACAGCTGTATTCCAACCCAGGACTTCACTTTTTAATTAAAGAAAGTGTTTCTCAGTAAAGTTACACAATTGTGTAGAACTATGCTACTCTGGTGATCATTAAAGCCCATGTCACACTGAACCAGCGGATGCAAAGAGGATGTAAAATGGACAAAAAACCTTGCCATCCATTGGTTAACGCGATGTATCCGTTCTGTATTCACTGCCTCCGTTTTGCTTCCTCTCTATCCGTCCAGCATCCGTTTATGGACGTTTCATCCGCTCCAAAAGTTTTGGGCTGCCTAAAACTTTTGCGTGGAAAATGTATCCAGTTCATCCGTTCTGCATCCGCTAAGCATCAGCTACGCATCCGTTACGCATCCGCTATATCCGCTAGGCATCCGCTACGCATCCGCGCAACTCCATCCACTCCAGCGGTAAACGGACGCAGGGAGGAAGCGGAACGGATGCAGAACGGATGCAGAATGGATGGTTAGCGGATGCAGAATGGAAACAAAGCGTTTAAAACGGAAAAAACATTCGCAGAGGGGACCTATCTCGGATATTAAGGATGTCTAGAGGATGCCTAGAGGATGCCTAGAGGATGCCTAGCGGAAAACCTACACTGCCTATAAAAAGGGGGGGCAACTCGCCTGCATCGCACTTTCAGAACAGCAGCCCAGCGGTGCAGACCTCTGCAGCCTTCATCTACCTCTTCCTCTTCCACAGCATCCAGTCATGTCCACCGTGGATTGTAACAAAGTCCTTTCGGCAGCCACCATCGTTCTGCAACAGTGCGAAGCCATCTGCAGGCTCTGTGAACACGACTGCGAGAAGAAAAGGAGCCACCCAAAAAGATTCTGGGTCCGAAGATGGTTCTCCAGTACAGCGGAGGACGGACTGTACAACAAGCTGATGGTGGAGCTCAGCAGCGAAGACACTCGGGCGTTCCAGAACTTCATGAGGATGCCTCCAGCCATGTTTGACAAAGTTGTGCAGTGCCTGACACCCAGGTTGACCAAGGCAAACACCAGCTTCCAGCCCAGCCTGGAACCTGGGCTCAAGGTGGCACTCACTCTGCACCACCTGGCCTCAGGGACCTCCTACAGGAGCATGCAGAATGGCTGGAGGGTGCCATCATCAGCATTGTGGTGCCACCATCAGCATTGTGGTCAGAGAAGTGGTGCAGGCCATCATCGAAGAATACAAGGAGGAGCTCCTCCAGTACCCCTCCACTGAAGAAGGATGGAAGAAAGTTGCAGAGCAGTGGTATCAGAAGTGGAACTTACCACACACCGTTGGAGCCATAGATGGCAAGTACGTGGCCTGCAAATCTCCAGCCAAGTCGGGGTCCACTTATTTCAACTCCAAGGACTTCTTCAGCATCATCCTCTTTGCCATGGTCAATGCTGACTACAAGTTCATGTACATCGATGCTTCAGGCAACGGCTCATCTTCAGATGCCCAGGTATACAACGCCAGTCACCTCAAGGAGGAGCTGGAACGCAACCTCATCGTGGGCTTCCCAGATCCAGAACCCCTGCCCAACGACACACAAGATGTGCCCTACTTCATCGTGGGGGATGACGACTTCTCCCTCACAACCCACCTCATGAAGCCCTACACCTCCAGACTCCTCACCCGTGAAGAGAGGATCTTCAACTACAGGCTGTCCAGGGCAAGGCGGGTGGTGGAGAACGCCTTTGGCATCCTGGCCAACAGGTTCCAGGTACTTCTCACCACCATGCAGCATTGCCCAGAGACCGTGAGTAGGATCGTGGAAGCTTGCTGCATCCTGCACAATCTCATGCGCACCTGCTACCCAGTCTTGCAGAACAGGCTCGTGGACCTCCAACAAGCCAATGGGGTCATGGAGCCTGGGGAATGGAGGCAAGTGCGAAACCTGATCAACACTGAGGATGTGCAAGGCCCTAACAGAGCCTCAAACGAAGCGAAGAAGCAGTGCAACCTCCTGAAACACTGGTGCAACTCCCCAGCTGGAGCAGTGGAGTGGCAAGACAGGATGGTAGATGCTTAATGGATGCTTCCTTCAGCCTGTCTCATCACACGGATGTGATTGGGCCATGTATGTTTGGTTGGCCTAAAATGAACAGGGCGTTTAATAAAGAGTTGTGTTTATGTTGAAATGTGTGGATAATTATTACATTATTATTGATAATAAAGGGCCATAGGTGTGGCACCTGGGAGGGTGGACCCTACAGTCCCACTTTGCTTGCATTGGAGGTTTATCTATCCCACAGCTATTACCCATTCCAAAGGCATCCCTGCCCATCCCACAGGTATCCCTGCCCATCCCACAGCTATCCTTACCCATCCCACAAGCATGCAAAGGCTTAAACCATTTCTAAAAGTTTCCAGCAAGACTTTATGAAAAAAAAGAAATGAAGCAAGTGTGTGAATCATAAATAGACTTTATTAACAACAAGCTATAAGACAAAAATGAGTCTCTGGCACTCCTCTTGGTCGCTCAGTCCCAGGGGTGAAGGGTGTTGGTGCTGTGGAGGTGGCTGGTGCTGGAGTGCTTGTCATCAGCTCCTCCAGAAGCAGAAGCAGCAGAAGCACCAGCCCCAGAAGAGTGAGCCTGTGCTGCAGAAGCCCCAGCAGAACCAGAGTGAGGGACAGGAGGTGGGATGGTAGCCCTGTCCCTCTTGCCAGGGCTGGCAGCAGATGGCTGAGGCTTGCTTTGCTTCCGCATGGTTGTGGGGTTGCTGGCTGGCAGGGAGGCTGGCAGGAACCAAGGCTGGCAGGCAGGCTGGCACCAAGGCAGGCAGGAAGGCTGGCAGGGAGGCTGCCACCAAGGCAGGCAGGAAGGCTGGCAGGGAGGCTGGCAGCAGGCAGACACCAAGGCTGGCAGGAAGACATGAACCAAGGCAGGCAGGAAGGCTGGCAGGGAGGCTGGCACCAAGGCTGGCAGGAAGGCTGGCAGGCAGACATGAACCAAGGCTGGCAGGCAGACCGGCTGGCAGCAAGGCTGGCAGGGAGGCTGGCAGGGAGGCTGGCAGCAAGGCTGGTAGCAAGACTGGCAGCAAGGCTGGCAGGCAGACATGCAGGCAGGGCAGGCAAGGCAGTCGATGTGTCCGGCAGCAGGTCTTTCCTCTGAATTGCGACCTGCTTCCGAGCTGCTTCCGTTTTATCCATGGGGCTGACGCAATGCACCCTTCCCGCATGCGCATTGAACACCAGGCATCCGTTAGGCTTCCGCTGTGCATCTGCTAGGCTTCCGCTCTGCATCCACTTCATCCATTCGGCGTCCGCTGTGCATCCGCTATTTCCGTTCCGCGTCTGCTTCGCTGAGGCCCCCCAGAAGCCCTGCGGATGTGCCACCCACTCCCATCTGCTCCCATCCACTTCCATCCGCTGGGCTTCTGTTCCGCATCCGCTTTGCATCCGCCCTGCGTCCTCCCTGCGTCCGTGTTATCTGCTCTGGTTATGCAAATTTTCGCCCCTTTTGAGAGCGGATAACAATGGATGGAAAATTTTGCTCGTCCGTTGTGTCCTTTTTGCATCCGTTGGCCAGTGTGACATGGGCTTAAAATTTTGAATATATTTCCCTGTTCTGAGAACTCCTACCCACCAACTGAGAAAAAAAGGGTGAAGATTTAGAAAACAAACTGCCAAATTTCACAGGTTGTTCACAGTTCTACAATATTCCCAAATGCATGTACTTCGTTTTAGAATGTCATTATACTTTGTATTGTGTATCCATGACTAGATATATTAGAATTGTAATATCTGGTCAATTCTACAATAATTAGAATAATGGTTACTAATATTTATCATATTCAATTTATTATATCATCATTTGAAATGTTTAGGGGTGGTGACCAGAGGTGATATTCAGCAGGATCTGAACAGTTCTGAAGAACTGGTAGCAGAAATTTTGAGTAGTTTGGAGAACCGGCAAATCTCTGACTGGAGATTTTACAGTATCCTTCCCTTGCCATGCCCACCAAGCCACACCCACAGAACCAATTGTAAAAAAATTTGAATACCACCACTGGTGGTGACATAACTTATGGTTGAAATTGTGAGGCACAATAATATAGCTATCAAACTACCAAAGTTTGTTGAGATTTTTTTTCTGAATTTTGCAATTTTGTGTTGTTCTTAGCCAAAATATTACAATATTTCCAATTAAAAACAATACAACATTGCAAAGTTTGCATGACATTTATCATATTTAATAATAGTTTTATTTGAGCATCCACACCAGAGAAAATGCACAAAAACCCTGTCCTATGATTTTATTTCATTTTATTATTTTATTGATTTAAATATCAAATTAAATAGACCTCCCATCTGAGTGAAAGAGTGACTCTGGGCAGTGTACAATTAAAAATATACAAACTACATAAACATTTAAATCCAAGAAGTGACAGTTAAAGCAAGAATGGAATAATTAAAGTTAAAAAGGCAGAGGATGGCCTTTAAGGTGCTAGTCAATCCTAAAGTAGTTTGCTCCTCTGTGAGACCCAAGTGAGTTGGCAGAGCCAGGTCTTCAACTTCTTCCAAAAGGCCAGGAAACTCCTGGGGAGGGAGGGATATTCAACGGGCAAAAAGGCTCTTTTTCTGGATCCTACCAGTCGAAACTCCTTATATGATGGGATCTGTAACATATTTCCATCCTGACTTGGTAAGACAGGTCAATATAATGGGGAAAATAGTACAGGTAACTTGGCTGTATGCCATGTAGGGCTTTAAAGGTCATTAACTTGAATTGCACTTGGAAGCAAATTGGCACCCAGTACATCTAGCAGAGCAGAGGTGTTACATGTGTCATCTATGGAATGCCCCAAATTGCTCATATATCTTCATTCTGAACCAGTTGAAGCTTGTCGATACTTTTCTTTTCTTTTTTTTAATAAAGTTTTATTTGGGTTTTCACACATACAAAATACAAGTAAAATATCTTTTTTGAAAATAACATGGTCCCATGTTGAACTTCTTTATACAGACACAAAACTCAATTTCATGCTCCTTTTTGTATCCTATTCCATATCTTATACTATTTTACATTTTCTATATAGTTTTTCCCCTCTTTTAATTTTCTCAATTTTATTTTGATTATCTCATCTCAATTCAAATCATTATATTTATACTTTTGTCTGTTCTGTTTCAATTTCATATTACCTTTTCTCATTAAACAAATTTTCTCCTGTAGTTACTAATTGGAGTATGACACCTTTATATCTTTTAATTACATCCATTCAACTCTTATTTAAACTTCAATATATACCTTAAGGTTATAACCTTCAATACAATACATAATACATGACTTCCAATCGAATTCTGCTTGGTACATTCTTATAATACACACTATACTCTTAAAAAAAAAAAAGATTGTAAATATATGTAATTATAAACCCTAATTCCATTCCAGTTCAGTTCTATTATTAATAATCATTAAAGTCTTAAACATCTTTAATACTTCTTTTCAATTAAATATCATACTTCCTTAAAAACACATATAATTTCCATAATTATTTTTTCCCTTATTTCTCTTCACATATGTTTTATAAATCATTAAATATACCTTTTGTTACATTTATTTATTGACAAGCATTCCACTGAATTACGATAACTATTTTATCAGACATTTTAATCATACATTGTTTCATATTTTCTAAAATTATTTCTGTTTTTAATATAACCATACTATCTTATGTACCTTCGCAGAATCCCTTTTTCCATTAAATTTTCACCCATTATCTCAAAATAGGCCCTTTCTCTATATTTTGCTTCTGTCCTTTATAACTTCTTTTCCTTTCTTTCTTCCCTCTCATCTTTTCCCTCCCCTTTTTACCCCCTTGTCTCTCTACTTCTAATTCTCTCTTCTGTATTTCCCTCTTCTGTTGCTTTATGATTTTATACTTATTTTTCACTCTATTTTTGGGGGGGAGTTGTTTTTCCCAATCTTAAACTTTCCCTTCTCTTTTCCCCCTTTCCTATTTTCCCCCCATCTAAAATTACTTGTTCATTAAAGATGGCTTCTTCTTTGCCGCAAACTTCTTGTTCTGCAGGCATTTCTTGTTGTTTCTCATAATTCCAAATCTCCATTTCTAAAAACTGAATTATGAAGCCAAAAGAACCTCTCCCTTCTTTGCATCTTCTTTGTACTTTTTAAGTTCCATTTTCAGTTCTTCTAAAAGTGGAGCCATTTTAAACAGTTTTAAACAACCACCCGATTGATTTTAGTTATTCAAAACAATAACCAAGAATCCAGAAATCATCAAGTAATGCAGATAATCCCGAGTTATATCTTCTGATTTCTTTTTCAACTTTCTCTTCCTGGGGTTATTGTTGTGATATTTCAGTTAGAATGCATCTTTTAGAAGTCTTGTTGAGATTTTGCTGTAAGTTCTTTATTAATTCCAGGCAGTCTCCTCCCTTCTAGCTGAACCAGCTGAAGCTTCTGGATATTTTTGAAGGGTAGTGTGGTATCTGCTATCCCGCATTAGATGGGCGTCTCATGATAGGGAGCGAAGGAGAAAGAAACGACAGGAGACGAAGTTCCTCAGGATGAGTGCGCCCAGAATGTCTGGGTACACGCTCTCTTATTATGCTCCTTCAAAGGGGGGGTCACTATCATTGTTTATTCAGAGCCTAGGTCAAGCCCAGGTCGGACAGGATATGCAGGATTGAGATAAGGCAAAATAACAAGTCAGACAGGATGGCACGATTTACAATTTGATCAAGACATTCCTTACAAAGCTGCATGCCAGACGATGTAATCACAAAGTGAATGCTTGACTCCTTGTCTCTGTACGTGCCCTGTAAAAGGTCACTGAGGAGACAGAAGCTCAATGATTACACGTGAATGATACAATGTTGCAAATGCCTGAATGATACATAGTTGTAATGATACACAGTTGCAAACACATAAATGATACATAGTTACAACATCTCCTCTGTTTTTATTTTTTATGACGAATCTTCTTCCTTGTCCAAGAAGACAGGAACCTTTTTTCTAAAATGTTCACCGTCCCAGTCATCTAGGCAGGAGTGCGATCCGTCAGCGTTAGGGTTGTCCAAGGAGCGGTAACTCAGCAATGACATTTTTTCATCCGGTGTTAAAGACTTAACATGAGCTTGCAATAACACATTAACATTAGCAGTTATGGAGGATAATTGATTTTTCAAAAATTGCAATATTCTATTAAAACAACAAGGTCCTATAATACATATCAGTATAATGATTATTAATGGTCCTGCCAATGCAGTTAAAAGGGTTGTAAGCCACGGTGAAATAGAAAACAAGCCTTGATACCAATTATACATGTTTAACCTTTTGTTTTAAAATCATCAGAGTTATACACGTTAATTTTTGGTATAAGCCATACTTGAATGCAAAATGATTTGGATTTAATAAGTTCATCCCCATAGACACATGCTGTGAGACCGGTGGAACAAGCCCAGACAGAGTTATTGCCAGGGATAAAATACATTCCTTTCAGGCGTGATGTTAAATTTCCTCCTGAGGTGGTGTAGACTGCAGAGTATCCTCCGATGGTGTGGGAGCGGCCAAGGCGGTTCTTAGGAAGATATACATTACAATGATAGCCATTAGAAACATTATGACAATATTGTGAGTAATTGGATGGAATATTTCCTAAGCAACAACCAACTCCAGTGATGGAAGAAACAGTAATAGTGGAGTTCCTCCAACGGCAACGTTTGTCTGATGTGGAATTAGCAATGGATTCTTGGGAAGCGATGGCTTCGTAAAAAGGTGGAGAGGCAGAAATACAAAGCCAACATGTGGAGGCGATTGATGAGTTTGAAGAGTTCAGCAAAGCATAGGAAGCTTTGATCAATGGAATCAATGGGTTAACTCCCTGTGTTATGGGTTGCAAGAATGGGGATTTAATAACCTTTTCATGTGGTCCCACCGGGTTAGAGCGAGGGAGTTCAATGTGACATTGAATGTAAAAAATATTTCCATAATGCTTTTCTAGCCAGACTCCTTTTAGGCGGGCACCCCATTTCAAGCCAGTGTCCCATAGGGTACTTTTCTTGCCTTGGTCCGTGAACCTTATGGTTACCGGGTTGCATTTGGGCAATTTTTTATCACTGCATGGAATATCCCATGTGGTGCGAGTGACAGTAATGAGATCACCCTTAGTACCCGGATCCCAATAAATATGTCCAGTTGAAACACATGACCAGGCTTTGCAAAAGTAATCCGACGACCCCCCGCAGTCAAGAAGTCGTTGGGCAGGGGTCTGAGTGTTGGAAACGGGCTGTCCGGGGCATACATAAAACCTATATTTATTTACCACTCTATGACTAGGCTCAGTTGGGTGAGAAGGCGAGTTGTAGGCGGTGGAGCCTACAAGCATTTCTGCCAAATCGAATTGAAGTGGTGGGTAGAAGTCTTCTATGCGAGAAGAATTGGTTGTTGAGCTTAAATGAATGCCTTGAAAGTCTTTTATAGTCCAAGTAATATTATATTTTCTATGAGGCTTCTGCGGATCGTCATGGACAGTTCTTTTGAAGCGTTGTTTGTTGACAGGATCAGAGTTTGGGTATATAAAAGCATTACAAGTAGGAGAGAGGACTATGGACAAGTTAGTTGTAGAACATTTACGAGATGAGAAGGGAATGCAATTAGTAGAAAAAGGATAATAATTACAATGATGACAATGAAAATTAATTTGGTCATTCATCAAGGATGTTAATTGGGTTGGAGGAACCCATAATACAAGAGAAGGACATTTAGGTCCCCCTATATCTAGCTTGAATAGAGGAAAAGATTTTAAGGTTCTTTTCCATAGGAAGAGTAAAGAAGGAACAAAAGAGCGAGTGACAGAGTGTTCTGTTAACAAAACAGAACTGACAGAGTGAAAGCTATGGGTAGCATTTTCATGACGTACCCACATGGAACAAGTATAATAGCCTTCTGTTAATGAAGTGGCTTTAACACGAATAATCTTTTGCCAGGAAGCATAGGTTTTGTTGAAGTATGTGTAAATATAAGGAGATAGATTTAAGGGAAGGTTATTATGCCAACAGACAATAGGACAGTCACTATCATAATTAATAAAGCAAAATTCTAATGTGGTCCAATGACCATGTTGAACAAAGGTATAAGTAGGATATGAATAAGGTAGAAATTGCAAAGAGGATATAGGCAAGAATATCAGGAAGAGTTTAAGATGCAGATATAGCGCAGGAATTCCCATGATAGGGTCTTACCGCCCGACCAGGGACCCAGCAAGTGGTTTTGTCTCGTAGTAAAATCGCAGCGTAGCCTCGTCCCCAGGTGAGAAGCTCAGCAGGACCCTGCCAGGCGGGATCTGGCAATCTGCGATAATGTACCAGAGGTCTGTTAGGGGGGGGTGAAGGGGAGGAAAAATGACGTGAGGCAGCAGAAGTAGGAGGAATGCCAGTCAGATTAAGAAAATTTAAAGTGTAAAGACAAATGTTAAGAGAATTTTGCAATGCTGGGAGGTTGGGAGGTTTTTCCCGCAACGAATAGCGATCAAGAGCACATTTCAGAGATAAGTGAGCTCGTTCCACAATAGCCTGCCCCTGGCTGTTGTAGGGAATCCCAAACTTGTGAGTTACATCCCATCTATTACAGAAGTCCTGGAAAGCAGAACTCGTATAGGCAAGTCCATTGTCTGTTTTGATTTCTTTTGGACGTCCCAGCGAGGCAAAGGTACGAATTGAATGATTGATGACATGTTTTACAGTTTCTCCCCTTTGAGGAGTAGCCAGAATAAATCCTGAATATGTATCGATGGAAACGTGCAAATATTTCCAAGGGGCAAAAGGTGGATACTGAGTTACATCCATTTGCCAAATTGCACAAGCTTTCAATCCTCTAGGATTTACTCCTATGGGAATGGAATGTCCTTGCTTACTACATGTGGGGCAATGTTGAATAATGGCAGCAGCTTCTTCCTGAGTTAGAGAAAATTGTTTTTGTAATGCTTTTTTATTTTGGTGAAAATAGTCATGGCTTTGGGCTGCTGTCAGATTACAAATTAATTTACCTGATGCAGCTGCATCTGCCACCTTGTTTCCCTCCTGTAAAATACCAGGAAGAGGTTGATGGCTCCTGATATGTGCTACAAAGAATGGATGCGTACGGCTGTTGATACATTGTTGTATAGGAAGCATCAATTTTAACAAAGGAACAGATATGCTAGGAGATAAATAGGCTTGATATATATTTTTCAAAATCTGAGAAACGTACAAGGAATCAACTATTAAATTAAAAGGAGCTTTTTGAAACTGTTGAAATGCAATAAGAGAAGCAGCAAGTTCTGCCTGTTGAGCAGAAGATTGCGGAGGGGTAATTTTAGTTTTCCACTCTCCCTCCTGGTTCCATGCACAAGCACCATACACTTTCCCCCCATCTGCATAAAGCGTAGGTGCATCTACTAATGGAGATATTGAGAGAGGGGATTGCCATTCAAAAGGGAGAGTTTTAAGAAAAGTGAAACTTGGGTCTGCTGGTAAATGGCAAGAAGTTTGCCCTGGCCACTCTTCTAAAGCATATTGTAGTTCTTCTGAATTACACCATAGCATTTCCCATGTGGTCAGTGAGCAAGGAGTGAATATTGAAACAGGCTCACATCCCATGAGTTGTTTACATCTTTGTCAACCTTTAAAGATCAACTGGGAATATGCAGAGGCTTTACTAGTGATTGTGGTCCGTGGGGTGTGAGACAAATGCAGCCATTCTAAAATCAGAACCTGTGTTTGATGAGATTGCATAATAACAGCTGTTGGTCTCTGAACAGTATTTAGTAAAGCAATTGATAGAGGGCAATTCTCTATAGCTCGATCCACCCATCGAGTAGCCAGTAAATGGGAAACGTCTTTTAATGCCTGCAACTGCTCTTTATTTAGAATGATAACATCAGAAGGGGCTTTACCTTGTGTAAGAGCATTAAAGAGAGGAGCTAATGTAGCTGTGGTCAAACCCAAATAAGGACGTGCCCAATTTAAGGTTCCTAGGAACTGTTGTAAGATCACAAGTGTAGGTTTTGGGGGAAGTGTTGGGAGGGGAAGGGAAGGAACAGCAGCTGAAGCAAGTTTCAGCAGCCTTTGTTGTGGGGCTGGCTGCCTGCCCCGTTTCTAATTCTGACTCCCAGACCAAAAATTGTCCTCATCCATTTCTCCTTCAGAAAAGGCTTGTTGAATGGCTTTTACAACAACCCCCCCCCCCCTTTCGGGGTGGTGGTGGACGACACGAGAGCTCTCCTTGTAAAGAAGTGGATTGGATGGAGGGAGGCTCTCGTAATGACTTACGATCATTGGGATCGGAGGGTTGAAGGACAGAAAAGTTATCATAACTTGGTGGAGGAAATTCTAATACATTCTGTGCTTCTATTTTACAATGGACTTTTAAAGCCTCCATAATTTTCCTCCAAGTGACCAAAATGCCAATAGGTGCATGAGGAGGATTATGGAGATAGTCACCAATTTTCTGCCAAATGGAGATTTTTAAGGACCCTTTCTCTGGATAAGTGGGACAATGTTGCCACACATAAGTCAATAATGTAGCAATAGGTTTAATTTTTACAGGCGAGCCCTTTAAATTAGCAGAATATTTAGAAGAAGAAGCGACTAACTCCCTCAATTCCTTCAGATGCTCTGTCTGTTGTTGAGAAAAGTTTCCTCCCATACTTACGAAAGTCGAGACCGTGTTTCAGATCCGATGATGTGCAATTCGCTTCAGGCCTGGCGAAGCACAGCTCCCATCGAGCGAGTAAGATATGAGTGCGTCGCGGCGTATCCCCCTTAGGGAATCACGTCGGGGTCACCAAAATGCGGTATCTGCTATCCCGCATTAGATGGGCGTCTCATGATAGGGAGCGAAGGAGAAAGAAACGACAGGAGATGAAGTTCCTCGGGATGAGTGCGCCCAGAATGTCTGGGTACACGCTCTTTTATTATGCTCCTTCAAAGGGAGGGTCACTATCATTGTTTATTCAGAGCCTAGGTCAAGCCCAGGTCGGACAGGATATGCAGGATTGAGATAAGGCAAAATACCAAGTCAGACAGGATGGCACGATTTACAGTTTGATCAAGACATTCCTTACAAAGCTGCATGCCAGACGATGTAATCACAAAGTGAATGCTTGACTCCTTGTCTCTGTACGTGCCCTGTAAAAGGTCACTGAGGAGACAGAAGCTCAATGATTACACGTGAATGATACAATGTTGCAAATGCTTAAATGATACATAGTTGTAATGATAAACAGTTGCAAACACATAAATGATACATAGTTACAACAGAGTAGCCTCACAAAGATTGTTTTACAATAGTCTAAATGGGTGATGATCAGAATCAGATGATCATAGGTTAGATATTGTCAGATTAAAACATAATTCTACCTCATTTTTGTGGTTCTTCTTTGAAATATGAAGATATATACTATGTTTCTTCAAAAGAGATTGCTCTTATTAATTTCTCCCAATATTAAGTATAGTTTTCACTTTTTCTTTTCCTTTGCATTTTTTAAAACAGAACTACAGGAAATTAAAAATAGTTTTCAGTAAGTTTAGCGACTGGTTGCACAGTTATCCAATGTTATTGGGTAGTTAAGCACACCTGCAAGAACTTAACCCTAACTATACATTGACTGAAATGTATTTGAATATAAGTAGCTTGGGTTGGTAGTTGGGCTATTGGTCTAGCTCCAGTCTTGGCAATTTGGTTGCAAACATTTTGTCACTACTTGAGGAGATATCATCAGTGTATTTTGAATTGTGCTCATCTGTCAGTGTACTGGTCTTTAAATACCTTTTTATGTGATGCAAATTACTGTGGATGTTGTTTGTTCAGCTACTTCTGAGTCATGGTCTGACTTCAGAATGTTTGATTGGCTGGCTGTTGTTACTGAGGCATGGTCTTTGGTTTTAAGTATTATCTGTGCGATGTAAATTAGTGTTGTTTGTTTGGATACTGCTGAGTCCTGGTCTGGTTTTGGTCTGTTTGAATGGCTGGTGGTTGTTTCTGAGATGTGGTCTAATTTCTTATCAGCTGATGGGTTGTGATTTTTGTTGTGTAGTAGGGTGCCTGTTTGTTCTTTAAAATGCTATCTTTGTGGTCCCAGTTCATACATACAGTTCTTTTGTTCTCAGTGATTAGTAGATTGAATCAATGTTAATATGTCTGTTTATTGACTTATTGGTGGAAAAACAGGTTTCGAGGAATTCTCTTTTCTCTCCTTGATTTTGCCTGGATTATAAATGTGGCCCCAGTTACACCAAATTTGTGTCCTGAATCTTTGTGAATGGACCTGAGGGATAGTGTGTCATGTCCAGCAGCCCATTGATTAGAGTCATAGATTTGTATCTAAGTAAGATAATATTTGCCTCCACATAATATACTATGCTTAGTTTGTTATTTATTTATGATTCAAAGGCACAATGTGAATTTCAAAAGGGTTAATTCATGTTTACAGTGAACTCAGCCTAGGAGAATGCTTTTTCTACTAGCCCTATTTATCGTGATTTTATCTTGGAATGCAGTAAGAAAAAAAATCATCTACCTTGCTGGTTGACTATCTAGGAAGCTACTGCTGAGTTTTTGCTGGAGAACCAAGCTTGGTAGATTATATTAAAACATATGATTCATAAAGGCTTTTTGTATGCTTTTATAAAAATTAATAAAATTGCCACATCAGTTTGAAGGTGCCTAATATGATGTGTTGAATCCAAGATTTAATTCAAATGAATAAAACAATGCTATATACAACCTCATTACCTACAATATTACATGGGTTGTACAGCCCTGATCAAAAGTGTAAAATGATTCATAATAAATGTTACGAAGAAGAAAAATTCCAGTCCCATTAGGATAAATTATAATCAACTGAAGTTGGCATGTATTAAGAGAAAAAGTAAATCCATGGATAAACATGATTTTTTATTTTAATCCATTAAAGTTGGTTGGGAAAAAAAGCCAGATTCATGGTATGAGGTCAATAGTTTATCAGTAACATTATGCACCAGATATTGCACAGGAGGAAAAGAAATAATCCCAGGGTAATTTTTTCAGATGGGCATTATATTCCAAATAAAAAACAGAAGTGCAAAACCATATCAATCTGATTGATTTCCTTGGAGTATTTCTTGTCCCTTTCCAAAATACTCAAGGTGAAAGTTTTGAGAAAGAGATATATTAACAAATGTATATCTTTCAAAATAATGTAGCTCCTATTAAATTGGTTCACACTGAAACATCTGGGATGTTTCTAGTTTTAATGTAGATTTAATGCAAATGGCTGCCCTTTAGATGTACTGCATTTTAGTTCCCATAATCCTTCCCAATTCCAAATCTCTTTTCTTTGTTTTATTGCTTTATGGAACTGAATTACAATGTACAACGTCTTCATTAAATTTCAAAATTTCTAACTAATTCAAATTTAACTTTGAAAATATCATCTTATGAACACTAAAAAGCTAATAAAAAGTAAGAAAGGACTAAACTTTGCTTAAAAGCAGTCTAAATTCCTTTTAATTTGGTCAAAATGATAAGCATAATTAGAAATATTATCTGAGACCATAATATGGTGTAATATTATTCAAAATATTATATCCTTTTCTTTCTAGTGTTCTATAGCAGAGCACTTGGTAAAATTTCCAGGGTCAGGGATAAAGTCCTACAACCTACAAGACACAAATATTTTTTAAAAATATGGTAAAGTTCAGGCATGTAACTGAAGTTGAACAATTGAATTATTGTCACAAAAGATGCTGAAATTTAATAAATGATACAAGATACTGGTGTGAAATAATGGTCCTCTTGATATTCCTGAATTCTGTAAGTTATATCAAAGAGAAAAAAGAACGGGAAGGGAAAGAAAAAGAAGGGATGAAAAGGGAAAGGAAGAAAAGAAAAGGGGAGGGGAGCACTGAGGTCAGGAGAGGGCAAGCTGGACAGAAATGAACAGTGAGAAATGAAAGAAAAAGAAACCACATAACATTGGGATACAGAATGAGAAAGTGTGAATATTAAATAAATGAGACGAGAGTATGGTCACTTTAAAATGAGGTGATTTACTGGAAGGTATACATCAAATTTTGAAGGGTAGGACTCCAACACGTTAGGAGGGACTATTTGAGAGCAGGAGATAGCCCAACAGGGTGTTTTGTTTGTCTGTGTGTGTGTGTTTGGGTGTGTTTGGGTGGGTGGATGGGTGTTCCTGGAGCAGAAATTATGGACAGAAATCTTAGCTTCTGCTTGGTGCATCAATTGTGACCTTACCAAATCAGGAACCTGTTCATTCACAAACTCCCAGAAATTTCCAGTAAGTACAGAGTACAGTGACCCACACTCTTACAGCCTCAATGTGCTTTGTAGCATGATTGCCATAGGAGCCTGGTTATCATTTATAATACCAAATATAGCTCAGAATAAAGTTTGGGACCTACAAATATACTGCCCCTCTTTACATACAAAAATCATTTCCTGTTTGGCTAAAATCAGTGAAGGACAATACAGGTGAAACTCAAAAAATTAGAATATTATGCAAAAGTTCATTTATTTCAGTAATGCAACTTAAAAGGTAAAACTAATATATGAGATAGACTCATTACATGCAAAGTAAGATAGTTCAAGCTGTGATGTGTCATAATTGAGATGATTATGGCTTACAGTTCATGAAAATCCCAACTCCACAATCTCAGAAAATTAGAATATTGTGAAAAGGTTCAATATTTTGGCTCAAAGTATCCCAGTCTAATCAGCTAATTAAACCATAATACCTGCAAAGGGTTCCTGAGCCCTTAAATGGTCTCTCAGTCAGGTTCAGTAGGAATCACAATCATGGGAAAGACTGCTGACCTGACAGTTGTGCAGAAAACAATCATTGATACCCTCCATAAGGAGGGAAAGCCTCAAAAGGTAATTGCAAAAGAAGTTGGATGTTCCCAAAGTGCTGTATCAAAGCACATTAATAGAAAGTTTTGTAAGCACGTTAATAGAAAGGGGAAAGTGTGGAAGAAAAAGGTGCATAAGTAGCAGGGATGACTGTAACCTGAAGAGGATTGTCAGGAAAAGGCCATTTAAAGATGTTGGGGACTTTCACAAGGTGTGGACTTAGGCTGGAGTCAGTGCATCAAGAGCTACCACGCAAAGACGGATCCTGGACATGGGCTTCAAATGTTGTATTCTTCTTGTCAAGCTGCTCCTGAACAACAAACAATGTCAGAAGCGTCTTACCTGGGCTAAAGAAAAACAGACCTGTTCTGTTGCTCAGTGATCCAAAGTCCCCTTTTCTGATGAGAACAACTTTTGTGTCTCATTTGGAAACCAAACACCCAGAGTCTGTAGGAAGAATGGAGAGGCACACACTGCAAGATGCTTGAAGTCCAGTGTGAACTTTCCACAGTCTGTATTGATTTGGGGAGCCATGTCATCTGCTGGTGTTGGCCCACTGTGCTTCATTAAGTCCAGGCTCAACACAGCTGTCTACTAGGAGATTCCTTCCTTCCACATATGAGCTTTATGGGGATGCTGACTTCATTTTCCAGCAGGACTTGGCACCCGCCCACACTACCAAAAGCACCAAAACCTGGTTCAATGATCAGGGAATACTGTGCTTGATTGGCCAGCAAACTCACCTGACCTGAACCCCATAGAGAATCGATGTGCATTGCCGAGAGAAAGATGACAGACATGAGACTGAACAATGCAGAAGAGCTGAAGGCCGCTATTGAAACATCCTGGTCTTCCGTAACACCTCAGCAGTTGCACAGGCTGATAGGTTCCATGACACGTTACATTGAGGCAATAATTGCTGTAAAAGGGGCTCAAACCAAGTATTGAGTATGTATGCATGCTTATACTTTTCAGAGGTCTGATATTGTTTTATGTACAATCCTTGTTTTATTGATTGCATGTAATATTCTAATTTTCTGAGATTGTGGATTTGGAGTTTTCATGAGCTGTAAGCCATAATCATCTCCATTAGGACAAATCACGGCTTGAACTATCTTGCTTTGCATGTAATGAGTCTATCTCATATATTAATTTCACCTTTTAAGTTGCATTACTGAAATAAATGAACTTTTGCATGATATTCTAATTTTTTGAATTTCACCTGTAAATATGCTATTTGGGAATAATAGCTTATGCTCTCCGTACCATTTTTCTGTTTTTGTTTTCTTCAAACATCATGGACAAGCTAAAATGTTAGGTTGTTAACATTTGTAATGGGCTCCCTACAACATATAAACTACTTGCAATTCAGTATGAAGAAAATAAATTCAAATAACAATGCACAGTCTTTGTGTGTTCACTTCACAGCTGTGTAGAAATAGGCCTTATTGGATATATTACCTTCACACTTCCAAGATCAGTGCAATTGTGTTGAAATAGATTCAATCTCACCTTGTTTACTAATGAGGCTTATAACAAAGTACAAAGTTTTGCAGTTGTGGCAGGGTCTGGAAACTGAAAAACAAACAGATACACAAGCCCAAAAACAAGAGCTTCTGTATAAAATATCCATCTGAAATCTTGTGAATCTGTAATGCAGGTGGTAAAGTATAACACAAATCTTTGTATTTTTTTTCCTCTTTAAAGCTATAGTTGTTATCATCTCTGAGATAAGACATTTGTTTTTCAAATTTCCTAAGTGCTTTCTCACATCAAAATGCATTAAACTTGGTAACTAGGAGCAAGTAAATGCAATCACATGCTTGCTCTTTAAGAGACTATGCCATAGTCAAGGATGTTAAACAAACCAGTGGAGAACTTATGACTTTAATTACCAACGTTGGAACTGATGTTTCAGAGTATATGTCATTTAAAAACTAACCCCCAAATCTCTGAAATTACTTTTAGGGTCAAAATTTGGGGAGACCAGAAGTATAAGGAATTGCATGGATGCATTCATGAATTCACAAAGAGCTATACTTGGCTTACAAAGGCCTTACAGATGGTCCTCAACTTACAACCATTTGTTCAGCAACCCAGGGCCTCCCCCACCTTCTGAGGCACTTCATGATCCACAAAGCATCCATAATGGGAAGAGTTTAATAACTGCTATGACCATAATTCTAGGCTCATTTGGGGTTGTAAATTGAGAATTACCAGTACTTTTTAAAAGCCCAGTGATCAATATCTTTTACCTCACTCTTCAAAGATGTACTTTTTATATAGTTGTGTCTGATTTATGCTTTTAGTAAAGATGTTTTAGGATTATCAGGAAAACCTTCAGAGAAATAGCAACACTTATTCTCCTCACAAAAAAAAATATGCGCCTGTGTTCCACAGATAATAGTGGCCATCAAGTGTACTTCAAGATTCATGGAAGCACTAGCTTTCTCTGCACTAAATCACAACTAGTTTTTGTCCACCTGACATATTTTTGCATCTCTTTACATCAACAGCATTAGGACTGCAGAAAAAAATAATTACTACCAACCTGCCTTCCATTGAGGACCTGTATATTGCACGAGTCGAAAAGAGGACTGTGAAAATATTTAGTGACTTCTCACATCCCAGACATAAACTATTTCAACTCCTATCCTCAAAACAATGCTTATAGAGCACTGCATATCAGAACTAAACACAAGAACAGTTTTTTTTCTCAATGCCATCACTCTGCTAAACAAATAATTCTCTCAACATTGTCAAACTATTTACCAAGTCTGCATCACTATTACTCTTAATCTTCCCATCTTTCCTTTCACCCATCTCCTCCCACTTTTGACTGTATGACTGTAACCTTGTTGCTTGTATCCTAATTATTTTTATTGACTGTTTCCTAGTATGATTTGATTGCTTATTGTACCCTATGACATTTATTAAGTGTTGTACCTTATGATTCTCGACTCTTGATGAATGTATCTTTTCTTTTATGTACATTAAAAGTATATGCACCAAGGCAAATTCCTTGTGTGTCCAATAACACTTGGCAAATAAAGAATTCTATACTATTCAAAATACCTTCTGGCTTTAAAGTTTCAAAAATAGAACATCTTCAGCAAGCCAAGATTACATATTTTTATTCACATATTCACATATTTTTATGTAACATTATAACTCAAAAACACAAGGCAGAGTATTGCGGTATCATGATCAGTACTTTGTCATTTATTTTCTCTACTATCTCCCATGGTATGAAGGTTTTAAAATGGGTTGGAGAATTGGAGGCAAAGTTCTGAAAATAATATTTGAATTCTGACAGACTGACATTTTAAAAAAGAATGAACAAATGAATAATGAATTAATTAATTAATTAATTATTGGCCATTTTCTATTAAAAAGAATGTTGATGATGTTTTAGTAATGACTTAGAAGTTTCATAGGAAGTTTGCATTTTTGATTTTTTATATGCTTTCACCTTATTTTAGTTAAACTTTCACTTTAGTTGCCTTCAATTTTACTTCCATTTTAACTTTTATTTATCTTTTACTTTCTCTTTCTTTTTCCATTAAAAAACCATCTATTTTTCCCTACTGTGACTTTCTTCTTTCTACCCAATGATTTGAAAGGAATTCTGCCATTTTCCCTTCCAGTAGAGGATTTAAGAGCAACATGGAAATCATTTTCTACATGTTTGCATGTTCCCAGCACCAAAGACTGAAAATCATCACAGTGAATTGGTTTAATTTAGCTAATCAAAACTTTGTAGCCCGTAAGAGGAGGAAAATAATTGTTATCACCTTACATTTATTTTCTCCTTTCCTCTTGGAACATAAACATGCTTACATGGAGGTCTCCTCTTATAAGCTTTCCACATAACAAGAACCCTGACAGTTAGCTTGGTTGAGAAAGACTCACTGCCCATAAATTTTCCAATGAGCTACAAAGTTATAGAATTCTCCAGTTCCACTCCAACATTTTCTCAACTATATTAAGGTTCTAGCTAAGGAGACTGGATGTTCTGCATTAATACTTCAAGGTTGTCCTTGACTTATCACCACTTGTTTAACAATTCAAAGTTACAAAGAACTGAGAAAAATGGCTTAGGATTGGTTCTTGTGGTCTCCCTGAAGTCACATGTTCAAAATTTGGTCAGTTCGCAACAACATTTATTTATGATGTATCCAGTATCCTAGGACATGTGATTGCCATTTGTGACTTTCCCAGGGTGCTGTTGTTAAGCAATGTCAATGGGGAAAGCCAGATACACTTAATGATGGTGTAATTTGCTTAATGATGATAGCAAAAAAGGCCACAAAATTGGAAACAATTCACTTAATGAGCTCATCATTTAATGATGGAAGTTCTGGTCTCAATTGTGGTCATAAAACGAGGACTACCTCTTTCAAACTTCATTTTGTCTCTAAAACATCCGGCCCTTTTTTCCTTTCCTTCCTTGTTTAAAAAGAATAATAGCCATATTAATAGTATAATAGTGGTCAGCCATTTTGTTATATTTATTTCTATGTTTTTTTTTAAAAAAACTATCATCTAACTATTATCTATTCTATCTATATACCTACCTATCAACCTATCAACCTAGCTACCTAGCTGCCTACCTTCTATTAAATATTTTATCTATTGACCAGGAACTGCATATGATAAGTACTGTATGTTTTTCTTTAGGGTTAAAAACTGTTTATTTTGTTGTATTGGGAAAATAGAGGCTGCAGTGGAGAAAGGTAGGAGAAAAAAATTAGTGGTGTTCCTTACAACAGATACACATGGCCTTCTAAAGAGGGCCCCATAAGTTGATTAAGTTCAAGGTCTACAATTGCCCAGCTGCAGTACTGATTCCAGAACTCGTAGTATACAGAGCTGAAACTAATTTGGTTAAAAATACATTATCAGCTGTCTGGCATGCTGCTGGCTGTTAACTCTGCTGCATGAAGTACCTTGCTCATTGTGCTGCAGGGAGTGGCAGTTTCTGATCCTTGAAATGAGAGCCATTTGGATGGGATGTAGGCTCACCACATTGCCAACATTCAGATAATTAACTGTTCCCTGCTTTGACAGCACTGTAATGTTTTTGCAAGAGACAGTAACAGTATTGTCTAGGGAGCCATTATACGAATATGGACAACAATAATTAAATCTTCTAATGGCTAAGTGTCTTCATTATGCCTTTACACAAGATGTAGGGTGTATTCTTCACCCAGCATTAGACAGCTAGCCTGACTTCTGCTAAAAATAAACTGTACAACAAATGTATACACCAATGACAAAGATCCTTCAATTAGCCTCTCAATTAATTCAGTGTGAACAAAATTTCTCATTATCACCAATAAGCCAGCAGGGTAATAGTCTGGGATCATTTTACAGATTACAGCTCCCATATACGAGGTTTCTGTTAACAGGCAGACTTCCATGTCACTGTAGCATTCTTCCCATCTTACCTACACATGAGCACTTTTGATGAAGTAAAAAATATTCTTATGTGGTAGTGGTGTATGAGCAGATATTCAGAATATCCACAAATACTCCTGCTATTCATGGAAACAAAAATATCAGGAAAATAAAATGTACAGTTAACAAAAAATTATTCCTTTTAGAAATAATGTGTGATGTAGACAGGGGACAATACTAGATCTCATAAGAGTAAGTTTTTCACAATTTTTGCCATAATTTTTAAAGCAATTATTTTCAAGCATAATTTGTCTGGAAGAGGTTTTGAGAGGTTTAATATGAAGAAAATCAATTTTGTTGAAGAAAGAGAAGAAACATGTTGTAGTATAAAGATCTGCTATAAAGAGACATTGCTAATTAACTTCCCCAAATGTTTGTTGCTTTGTGGAAGAGAGCAGGTATGCCAACAAAGCAGATGGCACAAATCAAGCAAATGGATTAGCAGTATTTCTATAGTTTCTTGAGGTGGAACATCATGGATAGCTCAGCTGTAATTATGGAAAAACTCAAAGAGTAGTTAGCTGCATCACCATTGTTATTCGTTATGTATTTCAAATACCATGCTTCTCCATCAATATGGACTCCCCCAAATAGGAAGTCCTAGCATGCTTTATAGGCATAAAATCAAATTAAGCCCTCCCCCCAAATTAAGGCCTATATTAAACATGCAAAATGGGGGGGAATGGTGGGGGGGGGCTACCCAGATATGGTGTTGCCTGCGTTGACCTCAGCGTTGGTGGGGCACTTCATATCGGGAGACCTTCTGCCATTGCTTTGCCTTCTCCCTGTACTGCCAAAGCATTTAAAGCAATGCCGTGGCATTTGGCGCAGCCACACACGACCAGCCAGGGCTCCTCCCTGCAACCGAACCCCGTGGAGAGACTCGGCTTCAGGCACTCCTGTTGCTGCCTTCCCTTCACCTTTGAAGGCAAAGCCAATTATTTTGAAAATAATGCCCTGCTACCGGTACGACAAAACCTCCCCTGCCCAAGAGGGCAGCACAATCCCATATGGGGAGGCAAATCTCCTGGGGCCATAGCACAGGATCGGCCCACTCCAGGAGAAGCACCCAGCCGCCATCCCTGCTAGGCACCAGGCAAAGCGCCCAGCGCAGCTGACAGGCAAGTCCTCCTGCCTGGCAGTGGAGCTCTCACCAAGGCAGCGAGCGCCTCCATGCTGGACCCTCCGTTCATCCCACCTGAGCTGGGCAGGCTGAGCAGAGCCAGGAAAGTGAGCCGCAAGTGCGCACCCACCTGCCAACCAAAAGAGCTGGGCTGACCTGAGCTTGGCTTCCTTCCCAAGTCCCTCAAAGCCTGAACCTGAAGGGGCCACTGGTAGAGGCTGCCTGAGGCAGTGATAGCACCCACCCATTCCCGGCCAGGGAGACGAGGTAACAGCAGTGCTGCTTCCCTGACCAGCAGGTCCGGCGGAGAGATCCCGAAGCCACCCATACTTTCCACCCCTCACCCAGCCCATCCCCATCCCCACATATCTCCAAACATGCCAGCAGCTCCAAAAGCTGCAGTGGCATGGACATCGGGCAGAGGCGCTCACTTGGCGGGGCTTAGCTCGGAGGAGATGTGGTGCAGACCATTGCCTCCCTGTCTATGGATGGGTGGGTGCTATCACTGCTTAGGGTGGCTTCTCCTGGTGGCTCCTTCAAGTTCAGGTTGGTGGGACTTGGGAAGGAAACCAAGCTCGGGTCGGCCCAGCTCTTTTGCTTGACAGGTGGGCGCACACCCACGGCTCACTTTCCTGGCTCTGCCCAGCCCACATGGCTCTGGCAGGATGAGCAGAGGGTCCAGCGGGGAGGCGCTCGCTGCCTTGGTGAGAGCGCTGCCACCGGGCAAGAGGGCCCACCTGTCAGCTGCGCTGGGCACCCCAGGTAACGCTCTTCATGCTCTGCCTGGCTCCAGGTGAGCCGATCCTGCGCTGTGGCCCCAGGAGATTCGCCTTCCCATGTGGGGTTGGACTGCCCTCTTGGGCAGGGGGAGTCTTTGTCGTACCGGTGGTAGGGCATCGTTTTTAACAGAATTGGCTTTGCCTTCAAAGGTGAAGGGAAGGCAGTGACAGGAATGCCTGTAGCTGAGTGTCTCCACTGGGCTCCAGTTGCAGGGAGGAGCCCTGGAGGGCCGCACATGGCTGCGCCAAATGCTGCGGCATTGTTCTAAATGCCATGGCAGCACAGGGAGAAGGGAAAGCAACGGTGGCGGAAGGTTTCCTGATGTGAAGTGCCCCACCAATGCTGAGGTCAACATCCAAGCTGTCGCTTTCTGCCCGCCCAAGGATGCAAGTGGGGGAATTAAGCCACCCCCAAAAAGATGGCCTAGCTGTTTGTTTGGGGGGGTCAAAAAAAAAAAAAAAGGCCTGGTCTTATTTTGTGAGAAACATGGTAGGATGCATGATGAATCCAAGCAGTGTTAAACTAACTTGATTCATATCTCCTGGAACAATGTTTTTTTAATGTGTAGTTCTAGTACCCACCCTCAGGGGTCCACAAAAGCAAAATTATTTGCAAGCCTATAGTGAATAAAAATATAATATTATAATACCATCAAACAATAGTGTGGGGTTTTAGCTGCATATTCTCTTGTCGTGCAGTTTAAAAAAAAATCCCTGGGAACTTTCCTAAACTATACGAACTGGCTAGGAATATCCTTTAAGCAGTGGTAAAAACAAAACATAATTAAGTGATTAATTGAACTTATATGACTGCGCTTGCTATAGTGATGCATTGTGGTTCACAGCAACCAATAAAAACAAAAAAAAAAAAGTAATGCACAAGAGGTCAACCTTCTCAACCAAGATCAAATATGCCCTTTCACCTTGTTGCTGCCTTCTCAGGTAAGAGCAAAGCTCTATTTATATATTGTCTCTTTCCCAGGGCCATGGATATGCCCCCAAAGTCCCCTGACTGCAATCTGTATTCATCCCAAATTTGCCATGTCTTGTCGAACATTGTAAACCAGTCACACTGGTTGAACCTTATTAATGTATATTAAGAGATGGCCAAAAAAATTGCAAGGATGGTGGCTTGCATCTCTTTTTTTCTTTAATGGGAAGTCATAAATACACAGACCAGACATGCACACACACTTTAATATAATAACTTGAAAATTGAAATATAGTTTTGAATTCAATCTGAATCATATGTCTGGGATATGGATTGTTAGAATTTAATTGGAATTCAGTTTGGCACTCTGATTGACTGTAGCATGGCCTGAAGGAAAAACAACAATATACATGAAGGATATATTGTAGTGTGTACACATTTCATATAAGGTCAAGCTGTTGTATTCCCAGTGACCATTTTTATTTTCCCTGTTGACCCATCAACAGAGAATATTATGTTTACAGTGCAATTACTGGAAAGATGCCAGACCACAATGAAGGAAAAAATGGTAACTGATCTCTGAAGAGATTACTTACAATTGCTGTGAAGTTAGGGTTTATAACTTCAGCAAAATGAGGAATGGGAAAATATAAGATTCTGATGTGAAAAGAATTGCTACGTCCAATTATTGCTTCATATAATTTAATGACTATATGATGTGTTTACCTTTGTAATTGTTATATTTATAAAATACTTTGAAATATCCCTAATTTAGACTATGGGCCTTTTCAATAAAGGAGAATATATCATCAAACTTTGCTATAATTTTTGTTCTGAATTCAGGCTTACAATGCTTGCTTTGGTTAGTCTTGGACTAACCTTAAAAATCCAAAGTACTTCTTTCACTTTGGATCATAATACAAATAAAGCAACTTTCCTTTCCTGCTGAAATAGTGCAATTACCTACTAGCATCTCATCCTCTTTTCAGTTATTCTTATACTGTCAAAATCTGCCTTAACATTTCTTTGTCAGAGTTTTCCTATTCTGAGAAAAAACTATTTGATTTTCTATCTTTTCTATTTTCTATCTTTTTTTCCTGACTGCTGGAGAGATGACTGACAGAACATTCACATACAGTTTTATGCCACCTTCTGGCTAAATATAAATTTTCTTGCACATTTTCTCTGTAAATTTTCATTCAAAGTAGTGAAATAAAATTTGTTTTAGAGGTTTGTCAAAGGAGAAAAGAAATGTTTGCAAAAGTCTTGTATAGTAAATTAGACAGGACATTCTTGAATTTGTTTAGTTACAAGATGGTCTCCACCACCAACTCAGCTACAAATTCAAGGGGCTTGGACAGGGCCAGTTCTCTAACACAGGAGAAAGTTTAGTAGAAAGCCCAAATCTCAAGGGCCTCACATCTGTTTATAAAAATAGCAATAACACTTAGACTTATACAGCACTCCATAATGCTTTACAGCCCTCTCTTAGTGGTTTATAGAGTCAGCATATTACAATCTGGTTCCTCATTTTACCAACCTCAGAAGGATGAAAGGCTGAGTAAACCTTGAGCTTGTCATTATCAAACTCCAGCATTGGGCAGAGAGTCTGCAATATTACATTATAACCACTGTGCCACCATGAATATGTTGAAGACAGCTTCATGAAAGGCCACAATACTATTGAATGGATGTAAAAAGAATCAATTGCTATTGAAAACAAAATATAGAAATACAGGCAGTCTGCTCCCTTGAGGTAATAATTAACAAACAAAACTCTGTACTTTGGATACATAATGTGAGCAAGAATCAACAAGAAGAAAGACGAAACTTGAAAAGATTGATGAAAATATCAGAACAAGATTGGATAAAATGAATAAGCAATATGAGAGATATGAAAATATCCTTGAAGAACATATTCTGAGGATAGATTAAATAAATTTAGAATGTTCAGTTGGAAATAAAAATAATTAGGAGAGTCATAATAGTTTTGTTCAGGTACATAAAGAGAAGTGATAGGAAAGATTAATATATTAAAGTGGTAGATCAGTTAGCTTTTTAGCATCTATCATCAACAGGATCAAGCAACAAGTAGTCAGAAAATATACATTAGACAGAGTAGCCATGAAGGCCTTGAATAGTGTTCTGTCCGGAAAAACGCGAGGTAGACTGGGTTCCAACAACAAGGTCTTTATTTCAAGTACAGTTGCAAAATGGAACATTGGCTCAAGCCGCGACAGCCCTTTTATACTTTTCTGTCTGCCGGCTTGTAGCCAATGAAATTCATTTGATTTTGCCGCCTTTGTGCGGCTTCGAGGATTGGTTCCTTTTGAACCTATCCCCATTAGTTTTTTAGTAACCAATCAGAATGAGTTATTTGGAGTCTACTATATTTATACAGAACACCCCTCCCCTCTTAGTTCAGTCCTACATGGTGACGTAATCGCGCAGGTAGGTGGGGCTTCTCTTGACTCGACTGGACTTGCGCGGTTCATTATTGTTGGAGACTTCGACCGGTTCGGATGGGGTTGCTGTGTCTTCAGTCCTTCTCCATGGAACCGTCTGGAAGGGTGAGTCAGCCATTTTACTGCTGCCTGAGTTTCTTAGGCCGGCAGTTTTGCCGCTCCCTCCCGTTTCCTCCGGGCAGGTCAAGCTGGCCTGGCTGGCCCCTTCAGATGGACTCTTCTTGCAACTTTCTTCAAACAGTGAGTCTTTTATTTGCTCTTTTTGATTGTTATTATTTTCAGAGTTTAATTTAAATGGTTCTTTGATTTCTCGCATTCCCCCCCCCCCTTGGTTTGAATTTCATCGTGTTTTTCTATGTGTGGTTGTGTGTTTGCATTTCGTTCTATGTTTCGGGAGCGAAGCTGGTCTATGAGCCGCTTCCATTCCCTGCCGCCATCTACCGTTAGTCAGTAGGATTTGGGGCCTGTTATTTGTGTAATTTGTCCGGGTAACCATAATGGGTCCCCGGTAAAATTTTTTGCATAAGATAAGTCGCTTATTGCAAAGGTCCTGAATCGAATGGAGGAGTCGGGGGGGTTTTCTGGTGTGAAATTTGGGTGCAATCTGTCTAGATGCGACCTTAGTTTCCTTCCCATCAGTAATTCTGCTGGGGTTTTGTTGGTTGTAGTACTGGGTGTGATATGTTGGAGAGTGAGTAATCAATTTATTTTATTTTGGACATCCCCAGTGTCCATTTTTTCTAAACCCTCCTTGGTAAACCTGACCATTCTCTCTGCCCTACCGTTTGCAGCCGGGTGGGCCAGCACGGTTAGGGCATGTCTTATACCTAGGGAGGCGAGGTATTGCTCGAATTGGAGACTGGTTAATTGTGGCCCATTGTCGGACACTAGGACGTCTGGTAGGCCATGGGTTGCAAATAGTTTGTCGAGTTGTTTTATAACGGTTTCTGTTGTCGCTGATTGCATAATTTTTACCTCCAGCCAATTAGAGTATGCATCCACGACAATCAGGAATGTATGCCCCTTGGTAGGACCCGCAAAATCGATGTGGATTCGTGACCAGGGGCCTCTTGGGGTTTCCCAGTCTCTTATGGGTGCTTGTGGCGGGGACGGCTTGATTCTTTGGCATTTATTGCACGAGTTTACCCAGTATTCAATGTCCCTATCTATACCTGGCCACCAGACATAGCTTCTAGCAAGGCTTTTCATTTTAACTATTCCTGGGTGGCCTTCATGAAGCATACCCAGTACCTTGGTTTGTAATTTGTTAGGAATAATTACATGATCACCCCACAATAAACAACCTTTTTGGATTGAGAGTTTAGTTTATCTGGTCCGGAAAGGTTTAAAGTTCTCAGTTTTTTGGTTTTCCGGCCAGCCTTTACCTACCCAGTTAAGTACGTGGGCAGTCAATGGGTCTTTTGCGGTGGCTCTGGTGACATCATTCGCAGATATGGGTAGATCGGGGCAAGTCTCTATCTGCAATGCTGTCATCGTTGGTGCCGAGTCTTCCTCTGTGGATGGCAATGGTGCTCTGCTCAAAGCGTCTGCATGGGAAATTTGTTTCCCTGGGCGATGTGTCAGAGTATAGGAATAGGCTGCTAGGAACTCTGACCATCTAGTCATTCGTGGGGACAGAATATTCGGTGTGGGCTTGTTTCCCACCAAAATTCCTAGTAGCGGTTTGTGGTCTGTTACAATTTGAAAAGTTCTTCCATATAGGTACTCGTGGAAGCGTTTCACTCCGGTGACAATTGCTCAAGCTTCTCTGTCCAACTGACTGTAATTACGCTCGGTTTTGGACAGGGTCTTTGAATAGTATGCGATGGGTGCCTCTCTCCCATCAGGCAATTGGTGCTCAGGATGGCACCGACTCCGAATGGCGAGGCGTCACAGGTCACCGTCAATGGCAGTGTGTTGCTAAACTGGATAAGAACGATGTTTGATGTTAATAAGTATTTTATTCCTTGGAAAGCTTTTTTTTCTCTAGGCCCCCATGTCCAAATTGTTTTCTTGTCCAGTAATCGATGCAATGGTTCCGCTATTGTGGCTTTTTGGGGTAGGAACACATTATAAAAGTTTATCAGTCCCAAAAATGCCTGCAGCTCAGTTTTATTCCTTGGTTCTGGTGCGTCTTTTATAGCTCTGACTTTTTTTTCGGTGGGGTGTATGCCCTCTCCATCAATTAAATATCCTAAAAACTCGACGCGATCAGTTATTAGGCAGCACTTTTCTTTCTTAAGGCCAGATTCTCTGAATTTATTTAGGACCTCTTTGAGTCTTTTTTTAAGCTGTGTTGCATCTTTGGCTGAAATTAGGACGTCATCAAAGTATGGCATGACCCCTTTTATGCCATTTAACAGGCATTCCATGAGGCTCTGGAAAATGCCTGGGGCTACGCTTACTCCAAATTGGAGTCTGTTACATTTGAATGCCCCTTTGTGAGTCACTATTGTTTGTGCTTCTGCCGTTAAGGGGTCTACTGGGAGCTGTTGGTACGCTTGTGCTAGGTCTAGTTTAGCGAAAACTTTTCCTCCCCCAAGGGAGTGCAGTAGGTATTGCACAACTGGCACCGGGTATGCGCTCTGTTGCAGCACGTGGTTCAGGGTAGCCTTGTAGTCGCCACAGATTCGAACCGACCCGTCTGGCTTAATTGGTATCACAATTGGTGTTTCCCATCTAGCGTGGTCGACCGGTTCTAAAACCCCTTGATCTATTAATTTATTTAGTTGTTCCTCTATTTTTGCTTTTAAAGCAAAAGGAACCCATCTGGCCTTTAGCCTTTTAGGGGTTATCTGTGGGTCTAGACTAAAAGAAGTCCCCCGATACCTGCCTAGGGAGCCGTCGAAGACATCCTGGAATTCTTGGATCAGGTCTTCTTCCCAATCAGTTGCGGCCACCTGGTCTACTCCGGTCATCCTGATGCCCAATGGTGCGAACCATTCAATACCCAGGAGGCTTGGTCAATCTCGGTGGACTATCGTTAATGGTAGTACTGCGACATGTTGCCTGTAAGCGACTCGAACATGTCCCAGGCCGATTACAGGAATTCGGTTTCCCTGATAATCTTTGAGGGTTAGTTTTTGTCTCTGGAGTTCCTTAATTTTGATGTCTGGAATTAGTTTTTTGAGGGTGTCCCATGACACCATGGATAGGAATGATCCAGAATTAACTTCCATTTCGCAGGGGCTGTCTTCGATTTTTACAACTATTTTTACTTTCTTCCCGCTTTCCGTCTGAGCGCTTCCGATAGTGAAAGTTTGGTATGCTTTCTCCCGGTTAGTGGCTTGCCTGTTTCGCTGCCACTTTCTCTCGGAGAGTCTTGGCTCAGGCTTTGCTGGGGAGTTGTTTTGTCTCTTTGGGCTGTAATTCTTTTTGTTTCTGCAGACTTTCTCGATATGCCCCCTTTTCTTGCATGCTCTGCAAATGGCATCAAGGAATCTGCAATCGGCTCGGGGATGGTTTCCCCCGCAGCCAGCACATTCCCGCCGATTTCTATTTTCGCGCCCTTTCTTGATAGTGTATAGGCAGTGGATTTCATCGTCTTCCTCCCCGGATTCTGACGTCTCCTCGAGTTCTTCATAATGAGTGGTTGTGGGAGATTGTCTTTTTCCTCTGGCCGGGCTTATTTCATCATTGCTTGCATTCATTTGTTTCATTGTATCTGCCAATTTTTTGGCGGCTTCGGCAGCCGAGGCTTCTGCAATAGCTTCGGCTACTGATATGTTGGGTTTGTTCAGTAGCTTGCTTTGTATAGTTGAGTCTCTTAACCCTAATATCACTCTATCCTGCATCGCTTCATCTAAGTTGAGAAACTTGAATGCTCCCCCTATTTTGCATAGGGCGGCTACAAAATCAGCGATGGTTTCGCCTTCTTTCTGGTCTCTCCGATAAAACTCATGCCGCTTAATTAGATTTGACACCACCGGTGCATAATGGGCCTTTAATGTTCTTTGGAGCTCGGTCCACGTCAATTGTTTGACATCTCTGGGCTTTGCCAAAGCCTTGGCCATTTTAAAAATCGCGGACCCACAGTGTGTCAAGAAAACAGCTCTTTTCCGCTGATCTGATATTTCCTCCATCTCATTGCTCTCTAGGTACATCTGGAAACGGTCTACGAAAGATTCCCAATCTTCTTCATTGGGGTTGAAGGGTGCGGGCAGCGCATTGTTTCCGGCCATTTCTCTTTGTCTGGCTTGTCTGTCACCGCGTGCTCAGTCTCGCGTTTAGGACAATCCCACCCTCGTCACCAGTGTTCTGTCTGGAAAAATGCGAGGTAGACCGGGTTCCAACAACAAAGTCTTATTTCAAGTATAGTTGCAAAATGGAACATTGGCTCAAGCCGCAACAGCCCTTTTATACTTTTCTGTCTGCCGGCTTGTAGCCAATGACATTCATTTGATTTTGCCGCCTTTGTGCGGCTTTGAGGATTGGTTCCTTTTGAACCTATCCCCATTAGTTTTTTAGTAACCAATCAGAATGAGTTATTTGGAGTCTACTATATTTATACAGAACAAATAGCATATTCAGATGCCATGGTATGTCTACAACAGGAGTGTCAAACATTATCATGTGTGATGTGTCATGAGTTTTTGTGATGTGATCATGAGTTTTTTCCCCCTTCGTTAAACTGGACATGATGCATCTGACCCACAGGCCACAAGTTTGACAGTCCTGGTCTACACCTACAAAATTCAGAATAGTGTAAGCCAAAGCATTTTCTGTCACAGTCACATGTGTCACAGTCAATGAAAGTGAAAGTTGAACTTTGAAAAAGTAGGCTAGGAGGAACATTGACATTTTTTTTAATTTTAGTGCTGGAGAAAATAGCCATGACCTATATTCCAAGGCCACAGAAACTAATATCAGAAATAATACAAAAATAATACATTCTAAAAATTAAATAGTAAAATAATTAAAAATATCTTTCCAGGAAATAAAACTTAAAAATTGTCAAATATATTTCTTGTTATTAATAATTCTTAAAAGGCTGGAAGATACATTGCAAGTTCCCCAGATTTTATAGGATGATAAACATTACAAACTCTGCAATGTATTTTATTTTATATTAGCTCTGATACACATTCTTCACTATGAAACTATGTGATCAGGCTTAGTTTTTGGGGAGGAAAATGCATGGGAAAAATTCTTCCTCTGCCTACCGGCATCCATTGGTATCCATCTGGCTAGTGTCCTGTCAGTGTTTGAGAGAATTGAGGGCTGTTTGGAAACTGAAACATGGAAATTGAAACAGTATTTGCTGTGTGAGCAAGGAGACAGCAAGGAGCCAGGGCGTGTCTTAACTCAACTGGTTCTGTACTAAGGCTGGTTGATGCTGTTAAACTAAAACTGAAACTCCTCTCCTCTGCTTGTGTTTTGCATTTGGAACAGATTTCAGGTGGGGAGGGGGAGTAGAACTCCTTAGGATCAGGACATGTTAATAATACTATAGGAAACATTAATGCTCTGATGGTCATTTTGAAAAATCCTTTCTTAGTGAGCACCTAGGAGCCAAAAGGACATACGTGCCAAATTTCAAGTGTGAAAGCTTTATAAAAACATACACACACACATATATATATATATATATATATATATATATATATATATATATATATAGCATATATATAACATCTACTAAATATCTTAAGAAATACAGAAAAGATAGTTGCTCATTTGTTGTCAACTAAGTATTTTTACAAATTGGAGGTGTAGTAAAGAAACAAACTTCATAGATGTGTGTGTCTGTGTACATATCTTTTATTTACAAATTAGCTCATCTTCATCATATAGTATGAGTATAAATAAAAACATGCATGAATGTACCACAAACATAGAAATCAGAGTCTAGTGGTACCTTTTCAAATTTACACATTTTATGAAAGGCATATTATGTGCTTATTGCATGATATGTAACAATAATAAACTAGCATAATAAACTAGCATAATATGTGCTAGTTGGAAAAAGTGTTGCTAAACTCTATGTTATTGGGCTCCGATAAAGTAACATGGCTGTCCTTCTACAATGAAACACAACAGACATAGTTACACAGCAGAGCATTATATGATACCGATTCTGAAGTAAATTAATAATCCATTGACTGGAATCTTAAATTGCTTTTTAACCACTTTTAAAAAGATCTCCACAGGTTGTGGCCATATTTACAATTTACCACCAGCTAGTCTACAATGTACAGTAATAAAGAAGAAATTTAAAGAAGAAGAAGAAATGCACTGCTAAGTTTCATGCAAATTTGCTGTGTCTGGAAAGAACAATATTCTAAATCTGTGGTTTCCTTGTAAGTACAGTATAGATTATCATAAGCTTACATATTACGAATTTTGTGCACAAATGTTTATTATTCTCACTCAAGTTCAAGAGACACCTGTGGCCATTGTGCTCAAGATTGCAACATTGCTACAGCTAAGAAAAACAATTTGATTAGCACTCTGAAAGAGGACCTTTGGCTTTACAGTAGACTGAGACCAAGTTTAAAAATAGGCACTGTTTATTATGGATGAGCAACCATGATTCAAACTATTGAACACAATAGCAATATGAAAAGCACTTTTACATTGCTCCATAGTTCTTTAGAGCACTCACTGAGCAGTTTACATGTTGGCATATTGCCCCCAACAATCTGAATGATCCTTTACTGACTTCAGAAGGATGGAAGGTGGATGCACACGCATGCATTCCTCTTCCAGCACTCAGTGCTGAAAAGGTTTGCCACCATTGGCCTATATGATGAAAATATTTAATTCATCAGATTAGACAGAAACTACCATAACTGCCTGCCCTGTATCAGAGGTGGTATACAGCAGATTCTGATCAGTTCTGGAGAACCAGCAGCAGAAATTTTGATTAGCTTGGAGAACCAGCAAAAACCATCTTTGACTGGTCCCACCCACATATATTCTTTGCCTCTAAGTCCCAGGTAATCAGCTGGGTACTTTTGTTGCCCTGCACAGGAGAATGAAGCTGGAAAGCAGATTAGTGGGGTGGAGACGGAATGGGATTTTGCAGTATCCTTCCCCTGAAGGGGGGTAGGAATGAAGATTTTACAATATCCTTCCCCTGCCATGCCCACCAAGCCGTGCCAACCAAGCCATGCCATGTCCACCAAGCCATGTCCACAGAACTGGTAGTAATTTTTTTTGAATCCCACCACTGTCCTGTATCAGTGCCATCCTAAGACTTGAGCACATTGGTGAAATAACTGTAACAGCTTCAGCTCAGTCACAAAAGGGTCCTATACTGTCTGGGTAATATTATGGGAACCCAAGCAAATGTACTATGTGTTAAGCCTGGGTTCCCCAACCAGGGTTAGGTAGACAAGCTAAACAGAATGTGCAGCGTTAGTCAGATAGGCACACAGATAAATGAGTGAGCTAAGCTTGTATGTTTATTAACATACAGTAAAAATAACAGATACGCTTGTGCTATCAAGAATATATTTTATTCCAGTATAAGTTTATGGCATAGTCAAATAACAGTCCAATATTCATTTACCATGTAGTCAGTCCATTCAGGGGTATTCAGTTAGCAAAGTCCATGTAGAATATCCTATGTCAGTTCACTTACAAAATCAGTCCTTTGTTGTCTCTCCCGTTCGAGCAATGCAGTCTTGATTCCAAGCAGTAATCAGGGATCATCAAAGCCAGAGAGAGTGAGAGCAAGCCGTAGTCTTGCTACTTTTATATTGTTTTCTTAACCACTCCTTTAATTGCTATTTCCCAGTTAAAGCTGTATACACTCTAACATACACTAACTATGATTCATAGTTATTATTTCACCTAAACCAGTTAGGGTGAACAATGTTATCCCTAACACTATGTACCTAATTTAATACATATCTCCCTGAGATATGACAGTCTTCTCACTGATGAAATTCTTGTAACTGTCCTAATGCTAGAAGGAACTTTAAAATGGTAAGCCCAAAATGTGGTTCATACATAGACAGGTACATTAGTTTTTAATATTCATATGAAGGCTAACTTTAATGATTTAGTGGATGACTGCTAGTTGTGAATTTTTCACTTCCAACAGGGTAAGCACTCAGTGTGGATTATACTGCTGACTTTCAGCTATTAGCACAGGAAGTGGGCTGGAATAGGAGAAATGTAAAGAGTGACTCTCAGGTGAAATAAAAGAAGTATATATTTATCAAGGTATACCAAAGGCCTTGACTACATAAATTCAGGAGTGCTTGGATATTGGTGATACACATGGTAAATTGTAGCAGAGTATAAATGGGAATAGAAGATACTACTATTCTCATTATTGTCCATGATTCTTGGATATATCACAAGTTGACTTCCTGTAGAAGGAGCTGGCAGGACTTTGCTATCTGCCTAAGAAAAGATGTACCAACACACACAATCTATATTTTAGAGAATCTGGCTACTTTGCACATGCTGTACCTCCTCTCCTTCCAAAACACCAAAAAAAGATTTGTATAGTGCTCATGATACATCTGCCATCTGCTTTTTGAGCAGAAACCATGAATCCAGGAGGATTGCCAGATTATGCACCAAGTCTATCTGAGGCATTTCCACCCTCCCCAAGACCAAAAATAGAAGTTCTTGGCCTTAGAAGGTCCAAATGCCCAAAGCCACTTAATCTTCTTCAGCTGAGCCAAAGCTTACTGCACATCATTCAGTTATCCCCAGCCTCCACAGATTGGGATAGGATATGTATGGCAGCTAGGAATGGAGATATAAAGCTGAGTATCATTGATATATTGTTGATAGGTCATCCCAAGCTCTTAAATGACTTCAAGTAGCAGCTTCATGTAGATGTTAAACAGGAGGATAGAAAGAACTGAGTTTAAAGTGGGGCTATGAACTCTTCCTCCACATCAATGCTGACTGGAAATGGCCCCAGAGGAAAGAGGAGAATCGGCACAGCATTGTTCTACTCGCCCCCACCCCTGCAAGTCCCAGAACTGTTCTTGAAAGACATCGTGATTTATGGTAGAGCAGGCTGTCAAACTCCTGGCCTGTGGGCCGGATGTGCCATGTGCTGGCCATACCAATGCCTGCTTTAGTGAAGAGGGGGAAAGTCCCATTACATAATGTGACACTGCCATGACAATGTGAGTTTGACACCCCTGTGGTAGAGGAAGGAAGAACCACCCTACTCCTGCTAGGAGCTTATCTTTTATCATCCTATACTACAGGACATGTAGACATTCAAACGTCTTAAATTAAAAAAAGATAGAATAAATGTTGAATATATGTTGATTATCCACTGATAATCAGTTATCAATATGACAGAGATACTTTAATTTGGATTTGTGCAAGGGGTTGAACCTGATGGCCTTAATGCTTCCAATTAATGATTCTATTATTTTGTCTTATTTTACATTTCCATCATCCTGGGTACTTAGGATGCTGGACTTACCATAGCATTCATATTATTATGTGACTGGAAAGGAGGAAAGTTTCCCAAAAGGATCTTCAAATATGTAGGAAGAAATTTAGTTTGTTTATAACAGTTGGGGAATTCCTTCACACTTTCAGTTAAATTGTGAGAAGCACGAATAATTCTGGATACTGAAATGGGATCCAGAAAAAAAGGTTGCCAGGATTTTGGGACATAACTGTATGGGACATAACAGACAATAACATGTATTCTTGCAAATTTCTTGTCCTAAGTATGAAAAAGTTGACTGTTTCACAACCTTGGATTTAAATCTTTATGTCTATTACATTTTTAAAAAGAAATTCAGAGGATTAAGGCATCCATTAAGGCACCCAAAAGCTCCTAGTAATATGTCCCTTCTTATTTAATAAACAAATCTTTACATTTTGTGTGATGAAAACTTGAATACATTGACTTAAACTCTTAATAAGCCACTTAAATTGTACTTAAGATAAAGATAACTCTTTACAAGTATATGGTGAAAATTCATTAGCTAGTAGCTGTAAAATGCTATGAGCATGCAAAGCATTATGTAAGTATAAAACTTAATTGTTATTTTAATTGAAGCCAAGTTGAGCTGTTGAATCATTACTAAATTGAAAGCAACTGCTTTGACCTCACAACTTCTTGATGATGGAAGAACTGTCAGGAAGAACCTTCCAAAGTGACAATATTTTTTTTATAAACAGCTTTTTGTCAAATAATGCTCCTGGAACTTCTGTCTCTCCAAAAGAATTTAAAAGTAATTTAAGTGCTGAGAATAAAACTTATATGGCAGAGGTGATATTCAGCAGGTTCTGACCAGTTCTGGAGAACTAGTAGTGGAAATTTTGAGTAGTTTGGAGAACCAGCAAATACCACTCCTGACTGGAGATTTTACAGTGTCTTTCCTCTGCCATGACATGCATTTATCCTTCCTTTTTTTAATTTTCCAACTGAAGAATTATATATATAAGCCACGCCCACAGAACCGGAAGTAAAAAATGTGAATCCCACCACTGTTATATGGGTTGGACTTCCAGGCACTGGCCACAGAATTTGAAGTGTCTGAGGTCATGACAAACTTGATCTCAGAATCTTCAAATGTGAACATTTGACTTCAAATGTTGGGGAATGTGTGTTTGATTTGATTATCTTGACAGGGTTAGCATGTTGGTTTTCTGTAAGTGGAGAATTATACCTGGGTAATAGTAATATCAGTTTTGTTTATACTTAGATTATTTCCTCTATATATTATTATAATCAATCTCTGCAGGTTCCAGTTTATTCTAAAAAACTCTGGGGAATTCCCTGCTATGGACTAACATTGAAAGTCCTAATAATTTTGTGAAATTCAGATATGACTCATCAATTTCACCTGTTTGTACACAAATACTCTCTTTCTCAGAGCAGAGGTCAAGTTGAGAAACATTTGTTTTGGTACAGATTAGAGCAGTGGTGGCCAACCAGTGGGCCAGAGACCACTGATGGTCCATGAAAAATTTTTGGTGGTCTACAGAGAAATGTCATCCCCAACGCCCCCAAAGCAATTAATCCAGGCTGTGCGGGAACACAAGGCTGCACCACATAAATGGCCTGTAGCAACACAAGGATTGCATAGCTTGTGTTGCGAACAACATGAGGTATTGAGAGTAAGGGGAGGGAGTGGAGGGGGGGGTTACTTGCCTCACGTGCCTCACCTGGGCACTGGGCTGCTTCTTTCTGCTTCTTTCTTTTGCTTTTGGCTGCACGCAAGGAAAGCAGCAAGTCTTTCTTTCTCTCCCCCAAACTCTGCCAGAAATAAGTCCTTGGGACCCTGCAAAGCATCCTGCTCCAAGAGGCTGCACCAGCACAACAAATTTCACAAAAACTCATTTCTGGTGGAGGTTGGGGAAGAGAAAGAAAGACTTCTGCTGCTTTTGCTGCTTTCTTTGCATGAAGCCAAAAGTCTCTCTCTCCCTCTCTCCCTGAGAATGGAGCTGTAGATGTATCCTGCTATCCCAAATAAAGAATGATCATTCGGTAGGAAAAGAGGGACTTTTGGGGGGATTTATCCAGGATCTCTGGTCCGTGGGATTTAAAATTATGAGTTTGGTGGTCCCTGAGGTCCAAAAGGTTGGTGACCTCTGGATTAGAGAGTACATGGCTAATAGGTTCAGGGAAGATGCTGTCATGAAATGCCTAGTCTTAATGGACTGCATAAAGTAAGCCAATGCTTTAAGCAAGCCAATGCTTAAAGAAATTCTTTAATATAGTGATATGTGCCCAGTAATAGTATTAATAAATGTTTCTCTTTAATAGTAGTATTAATAAATGTTGCTCTTTCAAAATCACCACTGTAAGACACAGCTGCATGTGTGCATGTGTCTGATATTGCACTTTCAGTGGTCTAGTCTGATCATAAACCTGAATATTTATACATTAAGTTGCTATCTAGACTTCAAAACCAACTTGCCTGATCTTTCACATCTAACTCAACAGCTATTTGATATCCACTGCAGGGTATAAATAGAACTCTTGGAGTTCTACTCTTCTCCAACTATAAGTGGAAATCCTGGAGGCCTTTTTTCCATTATTGGTCATTGGTTAAAGACCTAGAAACAACATTCTTGTCTCAGGGCAACTGGCACAAACCAGCTTTGTGGAAGAAAGGCAGCAGCGATAAGTCACATTGCTTTCAGTAAAAGAGCAGTGTTAGCAGAGTGTGTATCAGTACTAAAATCAGACTTCTAAACTAAAAATTACCACTAGAATTAAGCTTTGTTTGCTTCTTTCCTGCCACCTAGTAGTCACACCAGTCAGGACCAATATATGCTGTCTCCGATGCTTACCTCTTTGTCCCATGGCCACTCATTGTGGCACTTCAAGTTCTTCTGGAGTCATAAGCCAGGCCTACAGCAAACCATGATCAAATTAGATTTTCTTTTAAAGATTTTTCAAAGCCCTTTTGTGATTACCAAAAACAATGCTTCAAACAACTGGGCATTCTGATAAATTAGATGGATTTACTATAAATTATGGCTACACCTTTCTCGGTCTTCATCCCAGGCATGCTACACCACACAGTGGACAGAACTAGGAAAGGATGTGTTTCCCTTCCGATTTTCAGTCAGGTTTTTGTGTTATATGCCAAGGAAATGCTGTCACCCAGGATTAAATTTTGATTAAATATATTTTGGTAGCAACTAACCCAGCATTAAAAGGCAGGATCTTTAAGCTGGAGAGACAAGCTTTGTATAACCTTGACTTTATTTATGTAATAATGCATTTCTAACCTTCCCAAGTACTTATCACACTTTTCAGGGAATGCATAACAAGAAAGAATTAAAGCAAATAATGAAGATAATCTTGTTGAAGCAAATTAACAACAATTTTCTTGAAATCTTTCTAGGGTCTGTGAGAATTTATAAAGAGCAAGACACAGTTAAGAAGATGATATTCCTTTATTAATATTTTTTCCATCTTATTCTATTACAAATTACAATTGGCAACTATCTTTGGAGAAGTTTTGGATTCTTCATCAGCCAAAACTCTATTTAATCCATGAAGATTTATGCTAGAAGGAATAAAACTCCTACACATTGATTCTGCTTTTTCATAAAAAGCCTTGATTATATCTTCAGTAATACCTAAAAAACCTTAGGAAATATACAAGAGAGAATAAATTGTTCCTGAAAGTACATTTTGAAACCATTGTTATCTAAAATTAGTTGTCTCCCATTTCTTGTCACTATTGAGCAAATAATAACCAATTGAAACAGAAGTGACAAAATAATTGTTATAAATGTTGATGGCTTTACTGAAAGTTATCAGAAGATTAAAAAGTGGGGAAAAACTTATGTGCTTTGAAACTTTAGAGTTTGAGAGAAAAGATAATACCTTGCTTCATAAATACATATTGGAAATGTAATTTGGTTCCTAAGTCTTATCCAGAGCTCCTATTTGAAAATTGCTTTTTTTCATAGTGATAGAATTGACCTTGCAGGTCCTTTTTCTCCTTTTTTAAGGATCCTAGTGAACAGGGTCAGCCACTGCATGTGCCACTTCTCAACCTTCTCCCGCACATACTTCTGTTATATCTTTTTACTATCTCTGCTGGACACCACACCTTTCTGTAATTATCAATGCCTGCTTTCTGTCACTTCAAAGGCTTCCCAGCACTGGGAACCTTTCTTCAAAAGACTTTACATTGCTAAAAAAAACCTCTGTCATTGACAGGAGGGCCTCTTTGAAGTTTTTTTTATGGCACTTATTGATTTTACCTCTTTTTAAAGTGTGTTCAGATTAGAAAATATTTCACTTTGCCTGAAAGTGTGAATATGTTTCTGTTGCTGTGATTGCTTCCTTTTTGAAGAAGCACAAACACTGCAGCTGTTTCTCTTTGTTTTCTTTTTTTCTGTGTGGGAAAAATTATAGTATTATAATACTATATTATAAATACGAGCTAGAAAATATGTAGCTCGTACTTATAATAGTTCTTTGCTTCCCTTTTCAGAAAGTTGCAGGATCTTGGCTTCACTTAACCTTCTCAGCACCAGTTGCATAATCTACAATTTATGGATATTATGGCTCTTTTCACATGTAAGCATTGCACTAAGGCAGAGTTGCAGTCTCTTCTAACTTGGTAGCAACAATGGTCACAGCATGCAATATTCTTCACATCTCTTAGTGACATTTCAGAACATTGTTGTTGTTTTGTTGCTTCTGACTCTTTGTGACTTGATGATGAAACAAATAATTGCTTTTTTGAGTTTGTGTAAGCTCATGTTCATGAAATCAATTGTACTGTCTTAGCCATCTTATTTTTTACAGCCTCTTCTTTTATTGCCTTTGACATTTCGAAGCAGCAGGGTCTTCTCCAGACTCTTCCTTCTTCATTACGGGTCCAAAACATTTAAGCTTTAACAGCCTGATTTTATTTCAATTAGTTTTAAATGATTTGTTTTTCTAATAGTCTATGGTATTCTCAGTGATTTTCTTCAGTGTCATAGTTCAAAGACATCAATTTATCTGCATTCATCTGCAGATGGGACAAACATGGCCTTGATCATACATATTTCTGATACCAGCATGAAGTCTCTCAACTTTAATACTTTCTCTAGATCAGGCATAATCTTTCTGCCAAACAGAAATACCTCTTAAGTTCAAGACTGCAGCTACTATTCCTATGAAGATAAAGGTTATTATTACTACTTCACCTACCTGCAATGCACAAGTCGTTCACATAATTTTAGGGGGGAGGGAGGGAGGGAGAGAGAGAGAGAGAGAATATCACACTATTTTTTCCTTTCACATCTTCATGTTCAACTATAAATTTGTTCAGTCTTCTTAACTTCCAGACACCAAAAAATATTTATAATTAGCATTGTCAAGGTTGTCAATATTTCTTTTAGCAACTTTAGTTTCAACTTCTGTTTCTTCTAATTCAGTATTTCTAATTATGTATCTAAGTTAAATAAATAAGTGTATAGTATTCACACTTAACAGAATAACAGAGTTGGAAGGGACCTTAGAGATCTTCTAGTCCAACCCTCTGCTCAAGCATATATCATTTAAGATCAATAGTTATCCAATCTCTTCTTAAAAATCTCCAGTGTTGGAAAATTCACAACTTCTGGAGGCAAGTTGTTCCATTGATTAATTGCAATTAACAGGAAATTTCTCCTTCATTCTAGATTGGTTCTTTCCTTATTATGTTTCATACATTGCTTCCTGTCCTGCCTTCAGATGCTTTGGAGAAGTATTTTAATCCCTTTTCTTTGTGACTCCTTATATATTAGGTCACTGCTATCAGATCACCCCAGTTGACTTCCAGTTATTTTCCTGTTGTGTTGAAGCAAAATCTGCAATTGTGTACAGTTTCACTTTGTGCTCCCTTGTCAGAGTAATCAAGACCAGAACCACCCTGGAGGGATGGTGAAGAAAGGAAAATCCATTGGAGGATTGAGGGGAGTCACATCTCCCCTCCTCAACAAGAAAAATTCCTCCAAAGACAAGCTGCAGCAGTGGTCAAAATGGCCACTATGAAGGCAGGAAGCAGTCTGGGAAAATAAGACTGCTGGAGTGGAGAAGTGGTGAGCGAAGTGTGAACCAGGTGCAATTTACAGATAGTAAGGTACCCCAAAATTAAAAAAATAAAGAAATTGACAGAAAAGATTGTAAAAGCATTGACCAGAGAGAGATATAAGAAAATTGGAAACAGGTGAAAGTGGCTTAGAACTTTGAAAAAAACCAAATTGAAAGAGAAAGTTAGAAGAAAAAAATTGACTATAAAAGACTTGGAAATTAAATTGGATAAATATATGATTTTGGCACTAAATAGGCATAACTAAATGCTGAAATTGAACGTATTAAAAAGAAATAATACCTAATAGTTGGAATCATTGAATTATTGGAATTTAAAAGCCTAAAAAGGGAAAGAAAGAAAGTGAAAAGAAAGGGTGGAACTTGGACATAACAAAGAGTGTAATGGTAAAGGAAAAATTTCAGTGACTCTTTGTGTCTTAGTCCTTTTTAAAACGGAAGTTGATATAAAACATGAGGAACTTTGTTATAATCATACAGAAACCTAAAAAGTGAAAAAACAGAATATTATAAAGATAAAAAAGTGAAGAATTTACCCTGGGATTTTTTGGTGACTGAAAAAATTGAAAGAGGAATTAACAGAAGGAACCTAGAAATAAAGATTTATGAACACTGTGTTGGAAATAAATATCAAAGACACTGGTTGAAATAAATTACTGAACATTTGGATTGGACTTAAAAATTAAAGAAAGGGATAATAAAAACTAAAAGAAGTGCACAAAAATGGCAGAACTTTGGAAATGAAATTGGAATTAAGAAGCCAAATAAAGGAAATTATACATGAAAGAATGGAAAAGTGGAGTACTATATTACAAAAATTAGAAATAGTGATGCTGGAAAACAAAGAAGAACAAAGAGAATCAGAAGGGGAGGAGCTGAACAAAGAAGAAGCCAGCCTTAATGAACAAATGGAACAACGAATATTAAAACAAAGGAAAAAAAGAATGAAAATTAAAATTTGGAGATTTGAGGGGAAAACTAAAAAGGGAATTGTTTGGAAAGCCAAACAAAGAAAAAGGAAACAACAGAAAAGGGAATTACAGAAGAAAACTCAAGAAAAGGAGAGGGATAAAAACCGGAGGAAGAAATGGAGGAAAAAAAATAAAGGAAATAAGAGGAAATAAGAGAGAGGACCGGAAAATAAGGAACGTAGAAAACAAATAAAACTGAAAAGAAATTATACAGTTAGAAGAACAAGAGATAATGAGTAGATAAAAAATAGGAAGGGGGATTCTGCAAGGTAATGTGTCAAGATATATAAGAATATAGATTTTAAAACTGAAAAAGATTGGAACTGATATTTCTTTTTTATTTGACTTTTTTAAGGATTACTGTTATATATAGATATAACTGTAATAAATGTGAAAATGGGAAGTTATGATAAGAATATTAATCATACTTAATAAAATGAAGAATAAAATTAAGATGAACTATGAGGATTGTAATAGAAATATTAATATCAGTTTCTATAATTAATTGAATAGATCAATATATTTGAAATAATAAATGACTTAGAATGTAATTGATGGAAAGAATACCATGAGGAATCTGACTTATATATATATATGAATATATGATATGTTGTAGTTAAGAGATTATTGTTATTAACCTAGAATGTGATAATTAAAAAGTGATTATATTATGGTAAATTTTTACTATGAATTAAAGGGGAGCAAATTGAGTGATGTATAGAGACAAAGGGGTGGCACACTCAAATTGATAATTAAAGGGGAGTAATTTTTGAACTATTAGAATTAAGATGAAACTTACTGAATAATAAAATAAAAGTATGTGATAAAATTTCAATGTGACAGATAAAAGTATAAAAGTACAATGCATATCGAAATGAAATAAGAATCTTATATAATATTATAAAATAAGATGTGAATATTTAAAGAAAAATGAAATAAGCTAAGATATGAACTGAAAATGGATAAAATAGTGTGATGAATATAAGAATATTTGAGAAAATTTACAGGAAAATGGGGAAAATAATGATATGAAACTGAATATGAAAGAAAAAATATGTAACTAAAGGCCCTGTCACACTGCCCAACGGATGCAAAACGTTAGTAAAAAGGACACAAGGGACGAGAAAAATGTTCCATCCATTGTTATCCGCTCTCAAAAGGGACAAAAATTTGCATAATCAGATCAGATAACACGGAAAGGAACGGATGCGGGGAGGACGCAGAGCAGATGGAAAGCAGATGCGGAACAGAAGCCCAGTGGATGGAAGCGGATGAGAGTGGATGGCACATCCGCAGGGCTTCTGGGGGGCCTCAGCAAAGTGGATGCGAAATGGATGAAGCGGATGCACAGCGGATGCACAGCGGATGAAGCGGATGCAGAGCGGAAGCCTAGCGGATGCCTAGCGTTAATTGCGCATGCAGGGAGGATGCATTGCGTAAGCCCCATGGATATAAGGGAAGCAGCTCAGAGCAGGTCACCATTCAGAGGAAAGACGTGCTTCTGGACGGATTGACAGCCTTGCCTGCCCTGCCTGCATGCCTGCCTGCAAACCTTGCTGCAAGCCTTGCTGCCAGCCTCCCTGCCAGCCTTGCTGTCTGCCTGCCTGTCAGCCTTGCTGCCAGCCAGTCTGCCTGCCAACCTTGGTGCCTGCCTGCCTGCCAGCCTTGGTTCCTGCTTTCCTGACAGCCTTGCTTCATGCCTGCCTGCCAGCCTTGGTGCCTGCCTCCCTGCCAGCCTTCCTGCCAGCCTTGGTTCCTGCCAGCCTCCCTGCCAGCCTCCCAGCCAGCCAGCAACCCCACAAACATGGGGAAGAACAGAAAGCCTCAGCCATCTGCTGCCAGCCCTGGCAAGAGGGACAGGGCAACCATCCCACCCCCTGGCCCTCACTCTGGTTCTGCTGGGGCTTCTGTAGCACGGGCTCGCTCTTCTGGGGCTGGAGCTTCTGCTGCTTCTGCTTCTGGAGGAGCTGATGATGCAGGGGATCAGACAAGCACTCCAGCACCAGCCACCTCCACAGCACCTGGACCCTTCATCCCTGAGACTGAATGACCAAGAGGAGTGCCAGAGACTCATTTTTGTTTTATAGCTTGTTGTTAATAAAGTCTATATTTGATTCACACACTTGCTTCATTTCTTTTTTTTAATAAAGTCTTGGTGGAAACTTTTAGAAATGGTTTAAGCCTTTGCAGGCTTGAGTGATGGGTTAAGATAGCAGTGGAATGGGCAGGGATACCTTTGGGATGGGTAATAGCTGTGGGATAGATAAACCTCGAGTGCAAGCATAGTGGGACTGTATGGTCCACCCTCCCAGGTGCCACACCTATGGCCCTTTATTATCAATAATAATGTAATCAATCATCCACACATGTCAACATAAACACAACTCTTTATTAAATGCCCTGTTCATTGTAGGCCCACCCAACATACATGGCCCAATCTCATCCGTGTGATGAGACAGGCTGAAGGAAGCATCCATTAAGCATCTATCATCCTGCCTTGCCACTTCACTGCTCCAGCTGGGGAGTTGCACCAGTGTCTCAGGAGGTTGCTCTGCTTCTTCCCTTCACGTGAGGCTCTGTTAGGGCCTTGCACATCCTCAGTGCCTATTAGGTATTGCCCTTGCCTCCATTCCCCAGGCTTCATGTCCCCATTGCCTTGTTGGAGGTCCACGAGCCTGTTCTGCAACACTGGGTAGCGGGTGCGCATGAGATTGTGCAGGATGCAGCAAGCTTCCATGATCCTACTCACGGTCTCTGGGCGATGCTGCATGGTGGTGAGATGTACCTGGAACCTGTTGGCCAGGATGCCAAAGGAGTTCTCCACCACCCACCTTGCCCTGGACAGCCTGTAGTTGAAGATCCTCTCTTCATGGGTGAGGCATTTGGAGGTGTAGGGCTTCATGAGGTAGGTTCTGAGGGAGAAGGCGTCATCCCCCACGATGAAGTAGGGCACATCTTGTGTGTCGTTGGGCAGGGGGTCTGGATCTGGGAAGCCCATGATGAGGTTGTGTTCCAGCCCCTCCTTGAAGTGACTGGCATTGTATACCTGGGCATCTGAAGATGAGCCGTTGCCTGAAGCATCGATGTACATGAACTTGTAGTCAGCATTGACCATGGCGAAGAGGATGATGCTGAAGAAGCCCTTGTAGTTGAAATAAGTGGACCCCGACTTGGCTGGAGCTTTGCAGGCCACGTGCTTGCCATCAATGTCTCCAACGGTGTGGAGGAAGTTCCACCTCTGATACCACTGCTCTGCAACTTTCTTCCATCCTTCTTCAGTGGTGGGGCACTGGAGGAGATCCTCCATGTATTCTTCGATGATGGCCTGCACCACTTCTCTGACCACAATGCTGATGTGTTGTGTGGCACCCTCCAGCTGTACTGCATGCTTGTGTGTGTGGTCCCTGAGGCCAGGTGGCGCAGAGTGAGTGCCACCTCTTGCCCAGGGTCCAGGCTGGGCCGGAAGTTGGTGTTTGCCTTGGTCAACCTGGGTGTCAGGCGCTGCACAACTTCGTCAAACATGGCTGTAGGCATCCTCATGAAGTTCTGGAAAGCGCGAGTGTCTTCGTTCCTGAGCTCCACCATCAGCTTGTTGTACAGTCCGTACTCTGCTCTTCTCCCAATCCATCTTCGGACCCAGACGCTTCTTGGCCGCCTCCTTTTCTTCCCATAGTAGAGTTCACAGAGCCTGTAGATGGCTTCGCACTGTTACCAAAAGGACTTTGTTATGATCCACGGTGGACATGACTGGATGCTGTGGAAGAGGAAGAGTCAGATGAAGGCTGCAGAGGTCTGCACAGCTGGTCTGCTGGTCTGAAAGTGAGATCCAGGTGAGTTGCTCCCCCTTTTTATAGGCAGTATAGGTTTTCCCCTGTGTGTCCCTTTGCATCCTCTAGGCATCCTCTAGACATCCTTAATATCCGAGATAGGTCCCCCCTGCGAACGTTTTTTCCATTTTAAATGCTTTGTTTCCATGCTGCATCCACTAGGCATCCGTTCTGCATCCGTTCTGCATCCGTTCCGCTTCCTCCCTGCGTCCGTTTACTGCTGGAGCAGATGGAGTTGCACGGATGTGCAGCGGATGCCTAGCGGATATAGTGGATGTGTAATGGATGCAGAACGCATGCCTAGCGGATGCCTAGTGGATTCAGAATGGATGCATTGGATACATATTCCGCTCAAATGTTTTGAGCAGCTCAAAACTTTCTGAGCGGATGAAACGTCAATAAACGGATCCTGGACGGATAGAGAGGAAACAAAACAGAGGCAGTGAGTACAGAATGGATGCATCGCGTTAATCAATGAATGACAAGTGTTTTTCTCCGTTTTACATCCTCTTTCCATCCATTGGTGCAGTGTGACAGGGGCTTAAGGTCATATTTGTATTGAAATGTAAAAACCTGGAACCACATTGTTTCTGAATAATCTTTGTTGCTCTTCTCTGTACTCATTTTTTATATCATAGTGACCAAAACTGGATTCAGTATTCCAAACGTAGTCTTACCAAGGCATTATAAAGTGGTATTAACATTCATGTGATCTTGATTGTATCCCTCTATTAATGTTCCCTAGGACTGTGTTGACTTTTTTGGCAACTGCAACAAATGCTGCTCATATTTAAGTGATTGTCCACTAGGATCTGAAGATCCTCATACAGTTACTATTGCTGAGCCAGGTACCATCTACTTTATAATTGCATTTGGTTTTCTTTCCTATATGAAAAACTTTACTTTTCTCTATGTTCTCAAACTGCTGCTTATCTATACTATGCTTTTTTCTAGAACTTTCAGAAGGGAAGGACCTTACAGGAGGAAAGGAAAATGTGCATCTTCCAGGCACTGGTTGCCATCCCACCCACATACATACAAACCCTCAGAAGATGAAGGAAAAAATGTTGCTATTTTCCAATGTTTCACAGCCATACTTTCCTACAAAAATAATTGAGAAGGGAGGTTCACATATTTCAGAGTTTTCTATGTGAACCTGTCCTTTCTTTTTCTCATTTTTTGGTATAAAAATTTCAGCACTTTGACTTAACAATAGAAATCGCACAACTAAAAATTGCAAAATTCTACTAAACATGACATATTTATAACTATGCATTTAAGAAAACAGTATATCATTTTATCTATTACTAAAAAAAATATAATTTATGGAAGTTTATGAGGTTACATGACCATGACCTATCTAGAATTATTGAGAGTTGGATGGCAGTTGTAGCATTATCCTCAGGATGTTTATTTGTTTTATTATCTTCTCCAACATTTTGTATGTTATTGATGTTAGACTCAGTAGCTGATAATTCTTGAATCCTTCTTCCCTTCCCTTTCTGGAAGAGAGTGGTCACATTCATTTTCCTAATGTATGCAATTTGGAGGTTCTCCTGGACTCATCACTCCTGTTTGAGAAACAGGTGGCAGTTGTGGCTAGGAGAACATTTGCACAACTTCATGTTGTGCACCAGTTCATGTTGTGCACCTTTCCTGGATCAGGATTAGCTGCACTTTCTGGGGTTTGAGAAGCTCAGTCATTCAGTCCCTAGTCATCCTAGGGACTGAACTGGACTATAGTGATGTGATCTACACAAGGCTACCCTTGAAGAGCATTTGGAAGCAACAGCTGATACAGAGTGCAGCACTCTGTGCAGAAAGTTCTGGGAGCCTTAAGAATGGCCCCTGTGACACCACTGATCTGTGTGCTACACTGGTTACCAGTCTGCTTCCAGGTGTAATTCAAGGTGTTGGTATTAACCTTTAAAGCCCTTCATGGCATTGGTTACTTGAGGGACCATTTTACCTACTGGGAAAATGCTGATCACTCATGCTGATGGGACCCACTTGTGTGGGTGCCATCAGCCCAATTATTCTGGCTGGTAAAGTCTAGAAGGAAGACATTCTCTGCTGTTGCTCCTGGCTCTGGAACATCTTGTAAAGTTGATCCCAAGCCTTCTATCTTTTAGTAAGGGTCTAACAATGTGGCTTTGCCAGAGCGTTTGGGGCCCCAGTGGGGAACAGTGCAATAGAGGTAGTTGATTAATAAGAGATTCCCATCTCCTCCTCATTTTACCCCTGCCCTCCCCATATGTCCTTAGTTTTAAGGTTTGATTTTAACATTTTATATTTTAAATAAGAATTAACTGTAAGCCGCCCAGAGTTGCTCTATGGTAAGATGGGCGAGCAATAAATTTTGTAAATAAATAGAAATAAACAGTTTCAAGCAGATCCTTCACAAAGTGTGTGATCCTAGTATTTGTGAGCATGGTAACTTATCTTACAGTTTTAATACTAACAAGCCAAATTCTAGCTGAGCGTAAATTTTATTGCATAGTCCAGATGGTAAGCTTTTCAAATGCTAATAATGATGATGATGAATAGTAATATAGAATTATGCTTACACATTTCTGCATTTATCAAACTGACTTATATGAAAGTTGTAAAATTATTATGAAGTTTGGATAGTATTTTAATAATCAATGATAGACCATCATTTTTCCTCCATATCTGTCTCCACTGATACAAACACATTTGAAAATATTGAAAGAAGTTTCTTATTACTGAGGGGAACAAACCCAGGGGCTTGAAGTGAAACTTCAAAACTCCTTCAACAGAATGATCAGTGTGTTTGTGTCTGTGGAGAGGTGCATAAAAAACAGAGCTGGATTATCCCAAATAAAATTCAAAACTTGCCAAAGTGATAAAGATCCGCATGATTTTTCATAGTGTATCTGCCTGATTTAAAGTTTCTCTGAATGAGTATATTTACTTTCTATTTTCTATGTCTATTGTTATTAATCTATAAGCACTATGTCACCTTTCCCCAAAAAACTAATACACTTATATTCAGGTAGCCTTGATGTAGGACCACAATTGAGCCCAAAATATCGGTTGCTAAGTGAAACATTTGTTCAGTGAGTTTTGCGGCATTTTACAATCTTTCCTGCCCTTGAATGGTTACAGGAACTGGGCTTGGCTAGTCTAGTAAAGAGAAGAAGCAGGGGAGACATGATAATGGTCTTCCAATATTTGAAGGGCTGCCACAGAGAGGAAGAATTCAAGCTATTTTCTAAAGCACCTGTAGGCCAGACAAGGAATAATGGATAGAAACTGAAGAAGGAGAGATTCAACCTGGAAATAAGGAGAAACTTTCTGACAGTGAGAACAATCAACCAATGGAACAGCTTGCCCTTGTGGGAGAGTCATCACATAAGACCTTCAAGAAGAGATTGGACTGCCATTTATCAGAAATGGTGTAGGGTCTCCCTCTTGGGTGGGGGGGTGGACTAGATGACCTACAAGGTCCCTTCCAACTCTGATTATCTGTTATCTTGCTGCAAGTTGTTAAGTGAATCACTGCAGTTGTTAAGTTAGTAACACAGTTGTTAAGTGAATCCAGCTTTTCTATTGGCTTTGCTTGTGGGAAGGTCACAAAAGGTGATCACATGACTCCAGGACACTGTAACCATCATAAATATGAGTCAGTTGCCAAGAGCCTGACTTTGGATCACAAAACCATGGAGATGTAGCAGCGGTCATTAATTGTGAAAAAAGTCATAAATCACTTTTTTTCAGTGGTATAACTTGAGCGGTTACTAAACAAACTGTTGTACATTGAGGACTATTTGTATTATAAATTGGACTCTTATTTAGGAGAAAGAAAGATAGCATATCTGTAATAAATTTTCTTTTGCTGGTGAAAATATAGAAAAGATTAGTTTTAATTTCATTTTTGTCTTTCTAGTATTATTAGTACAAAAGGGGATTGATTGCAGAATAGTAGTATTTTTTTTCTTTCTTCCTTGGGGTACAATTTGAAATACAAGTTCAGAAATAAGACTGGTATTTCTGCAGGCCATATAAAACAGCAGGAGTTACTGCAGTAGGAACCTTCCAGCAGCACTAGGGTACTTTCAACATAATTCCTATTTCTTTGGGAGCAATTTAGTCATTTGAAGTACTTATTTATATACTCACAGGAAGGAAGATATAAAATGGTACTGTGCTTGTGTGCTTACTTGAGTTTTAACATGTAATTATAATGATGTAGCTTAATTTGTGGAACAAGGATTATAGGAGTATATGAGAAACACATTAACAGCAGAAACTCTTGAAAGAATGCAGAACATTTTGTCGATCTGATTGCATCTGTTCTTTTACTTATTTGTTCATTTCTCTGTTCTGAAATAATTGTATTCCCCATCTGAGAGACTCTGTTAGCCAATGCTTGAGTTTTAATTCAGTTGTGCAACTAAGACTATAACAAAAACCAACTCTTTTTTCTATGTCTCATTTCAATTCCTTTCTATTTATCTTTTCATGTTTTTTAGCATCAATGGAGTAAATCTAGTAGCCGAAGCTTTGCTTTCTGTAAGCTAAAAGGAAACAAATCAGTGTGAACAAAAAGCAATATTCTTCTTTTACATTAAAGTTAGAGACAGTATGGGGTAGTGATTGACATGTTGAATCACAAAAAAGAAAAATAGATTTAAGTTCATTCTCAGTTATAAAATCTCACTGCATTGTGATAGTCACCCACTCTGTCTACCTCACAAAGTTGTAATGAAAAGAACTAGAAATGGGGTGAAGGATAAATCACATAAAATTCCTGAAGAAAGAAAAAGTTATGATTCTAATAGTCCTTGGTAGCTTCAGGTATGCTTTAGTATCATTGGAATTTGCAAGGTTCTTCAAGTTAAATTTGTTATGATCTGAAGCTTACATAATGCCACTTCAGATAGTAACATAGAGTATCTTATAGGAATAATTCAGTTTGTACAGCATATGTCTCAGTCAATGTTATGGTTATTTTTTAATGTGGTACAGTATATAAGATTCTTGGAACAATTCCCACTACTGCTTGTCTTATTGTTATTGTTGTTGTTATTGTTAAATAGTAGGGTGTATGCTTTACTTAAGAACTACAATGATTTGTTTACAATATGGCAAACAAGTCATAAAATTGGGCATGATTCACTTACAACTGACTTGTTTAGAAATGGAAATTCTGGTCCCCAACTGTAGTCATAAGTTGGGGACTATCTGTACTTATATAATGGCAGGATTCAAAAATGTTAATTCTATTCTTAGATAGCCTTGCTTTCTCTTCTGAGAAAGAAAAACCATGCATTATCCATGTTAGAATAAAAAAAGAACATGTTCACAGGGTCCTACTAAGCCAAGTTACTATGAAAAACTGACCAGTACTTAAACAAATCCTTTTGCTTACTCAGGGTTGCCTAGTTATAACATTTTATTTTCCAGTATTGATATATATATGCATCCAATATGCATCCTTGTCCATATATGCATCCGATATGCATCCTTGTCCATAGGCCTCTCCTTCCAGCTGTTCTAAAATCTTTGTCAGTCTTTTGCAGATGTACATGAATCTTTTCTGCTCCGTACATGAATCCTCTTGCTCCTTTGCTTCTCTAGTCTCTCCTTTCATTGCCAGCATCTCCTTTAGATTCTGAAAGAACCATCTACTATCCACTGCCTATTCTGGCTGTTACATACTTGATCACAAAAATAAAAATAAAAATGCACATGTCCGACTGAAGATCATCTAAGAAAAATAGGAGGAAGATCAGGGGTGGGATTCAAATTTTTTAACAATTGGTTCTGTGGATATGGCTAGGTGGGCATGGCCATGTGACTAGGTAGGCGTGGCTTCTTCTATTTTTGCAGCAACCCTCTCAGGGAAGCCTCCGGGGGGGCATTTTTGCTCCCAGGAACCATCCCTAGGGCCCAGGGAAGCAAAAAAACAGAGCACCACAGGAGGGGTGGTGCAAAAATGGCTCCCCAGGAGGCTTCCCTGAGGCCCAGGAGGCAAAAAGGGGTGAAGTAGTAAGATAGCGAGGGGGATTCTGGCTGATCATCGGAATAGCTGATCGTTAGGAGGGGAAAAAATACAAAACGCAGTCTGCAATGTTGTGCATGCATGATAAGAATTGACTGGGCGGAGAGGGGAGGGGTGGGTGGAGAGGGTTTGGGCCAGCCAGGGCCACGATTTTCCGGTTCTCGGTACTGCACAGAATCATAACAACTGGTTCTATAGAACCTGTCTGAACTGGTAGGATCCCACCTCTGAGGAAGATTTTCTGGATATGTTTTCTGCCTTTAGTTATTTGCAAAAATAATAAAAGTGGGATATAAATAAATAAATAGATAGATAGATAGATAGATAGATAGATAGATAGATAGATAGATAAACAAACAAACAAACAAATAAATAAATATGAGAGAAAGAGTTCATGCTGAGTTCATTCAAGTTGGAATTGTTGCTATTTCCAGAAAGTGGATAAAAGGATATAGAAAACCACTTGTTTTTACAGTGTGTCATTTTACACTTAAGGTAAGTTAAGATAATTTAAGGTAAGTTAATTTTTTTTAAATCTGAAGGCAGACTCAGTTTTTATTAATGAAATTCAGTGAAATTACTTACCAATGTTATGCTTTTGAATTTCTGTGGCAAATGTTTGGGAACAGTCTCCACATATCAGCTATGGTTAAGGTTAGAATTATATTAAAGAGAAAAAAGTAATAAATAAAAATTGCTAGATAGCAAGGATAACTTTATAACTTTATAAACAAAAAGATTATAAAGATTTTTATAAAAGCATCCAGAAATTTTTTATAGTTGATTTATTTTTCTAATTGTATTTTTAACTTTTTTTCAGTTTTGTTTACTTTGGTGGTTATGGTGGGCACAATTTAGAGAACAGTCTATGATAAATGTATTTTTCTTCATTTGTTTTTTATATGCACCTTTTACTAATCAGTACATGTTATGAAACTTCTCAAGATATATCACTTCTTTTTTCATAACTTCTTCAAATGAAGGATTTTTTTGTCTGAAATTTTTGAGCCAAAATGCATTTTGAGACAGACACTAGCAGGTTCCATGAATTCCATACCTATTTGTGCCATTATCAATTCTTTTTTGGCAGATCACCTTAGTTGACTTAAAAAGAAATGCATCATGGATTTCTTTTACATCCTAATTTATGAGTGTAGTCACAAGGAGTCTAATTCTTATAGAAAACAGGTAACACCTAAATTCCCCCTCTTCTCCAGCTACTAATTTATCAAATGCCATCTTACCATGAAATATGTTAGATTTTTAAACACCACAGGCAGGTGCCAGCCGGCTTCCTTTTCTGTTTTTTTGGGGGGGCCCAATGGAATATTATACAGAAATTGTGTACAGAGACATGAGATTCTGTCTGTCTGTCCGTCCATCAGAATAATTCTGAAAACCAGATGGAAAATGATGTGGTGCAATGGGAAGAACCCACAAAAACAAAATAAATTTCAAATGTCAAGGTGGAATTTTAATAGAAAAAAAATCCAGAAAAGTTTACCACATGGCAATATTAGTTCAGAATTTGCCCATGGAAATTCTCAGTCATCCAGGTCATAGTTGTCCCAAAGGTACTTTTTTCAAGAGGCAGCTAGACTTGTTTTTCTTTGAAGACATTTTTCTTCTCATTCAAGAAGCTCTGACTAGACAGTGGGGAATGGAAGGACTTACAGTATATTCCTTGCAGACAGCTGGTCGTTTGCATTCTTTTTTGCTAGAGAGTCATTAAAGCCACTTCGAGGTTTAACTGTGTCCTCAGGATTACCTGAGTAGTGCAAATACATTTTGAGCCTTCTAATCCTTCTTGTCACGCTTTTACAAAATTAACAATTGTTTCTTGGGTATCTTGGCTTTGAAGCTTCGCATTGTCATATTGAAGCAAAATTTCTTTCTTGTGCTTCTGAACTCAGCTTAATCATTGTTTCAAAATTGTGATTGTTGTAATGTAGCAATCTGACTTGGTAGTGGTGCCATCTTAAAGGAAATACAATTGAATAACCATCTACATTGCCCAAAATTTGATTATTGCTTCCTAGAAGTGCATGCTACAATGATTTTCTATGAAATGACATTTCATTTCTGTCTCAAAATCATGAGCCTGTATTTTGTTGTCTGACATAATACAGTGAAAGAAAGCATCTCGCTGTTTCTCTTGTAGTATGGCAACTGTTGGAAAAATTCCATTCTTGAAGCTTTCATCTCTGTCGTCAGCACGCAAAGAACCCATTTTGCATAAACTCTCCAATACTGAAGAACATCAATAATACGATCCATATGCTGCGGTGAAATACCAAGTTTGACAGCAATTTCCCGTTGAGTGACTTGCTGATTGTTCTTAATGAGATCATCAACCTTTCCCATCTGACATTTGTTGGGTGCTGTCACACATAGTCAACTTTGTTCTTGATCATACAAATCAACTCTTCCCAGATCACTATCTTTATATTTTGTGGCCTAGTGACTCACAGATCTCACATCATCACCAAAAATCACCTGCATTCAGCAATGAATTTTAATTGGAAGGACTCCTTTAGCAGTCAACTTTTAATCATGGTGCTTATAGGACATTGACAAACATTCATTGCAGATTTCCGTTTCATGAACATAGCAACATCTTTTCTCAGAGCAACTTCCTACCAATTGAAGTGAAAACAACAACAACAATGAACATCAGAATCTCTTGTGCATTGGTACTACCATTTTGACAATTTATAACATTGGAGACATTATTTTTCATTCAATGCATTATTTTGCATTAGCACAATTATAGAGGCAGACATAAACAAAAGAAAAGGATAAAATCTAAGGTATAAGTAGAAAAGTTGTGATTCTTCTGTTATTTTGCAGTATATGCCAGTGGGTAAGTTTCTATCTTAGTAGATTTTTCCCCACACTGAAACAGTATTTGGAAGATCCCAGGCATATAAGAAATTCTGAGGAAAAACAGAAATTTCCATGTGGGTTTTTTTTTAGATTGCATCTGTCACAATTTCTTGCACTCATCTTGGACCTAACTCCCACAATTTCTTTTCATTGGTGATTAATGTTTCAGCTAAGAATTCAGCTCCCAATTACTTGACAGGCTAGATATAGCTCCAGGATAGCTGTATCATGATCTCATGGATTTACTTAGGATAATTGTGCATTGGGTTGCAAGCATAATTTGCATGGATAAGATACTTTGGTATAAAAACCTTTGTAACACAATCCTTCTGGTGCTATCCCTAATTTCATTTCTTATAAAAAGGAATGGCAGTTTCCTTTCTGACTACGTCACCTTTAATTTCTTGAAATGAAAGTATACAATAGCTTTTTTTCCTTGTTCTTTTTATACTATTATCTTTATGGGATTAACAATTTTGTAGGGTCATTGTCAGAGCAGATAATGTTCCAATTTAATGTTGCTACATCCCAAAAATAGCTTGTTCAGTAATGTTTCTAAACATGCAGATTGGATGAAGTATCCCCATCAATAAGCTAATTATACACATCCAATTTTAACATTTCACAGTTTCATGAGAGTCCAGATTAAGTCTTATTTACCATGTCAGCTTTTATACAATTTAGTCATTAAATTCAGCAATAAGCTTATATGCAAATAATTTTGAATATAACAGAACACAAAGTATTGCTATAACTAAGAAACATTCATTTTCTAACACTAATCGACCAGCTGTTCCTGAGCTCACAATGACTTGTCAGCATTCTGATTTCAAGAAGGGCAATAGTAGTTTGCTTTTATGAGTAGTTTGCTGTTATGAAGAAACTTTATAGAATGAGACCTATCAGAGTCAGAATAGAATCCCATTAAAACAAATCTACATGAGCATCAGTGATGGGATTCAAAACATTTTACTACTGGTTTTGTGAGTGTGGCTTACTTGGTGGGCATGGCTTGGTGGGTATGGCTTGGTCATAAGACTGTGTGGGTGTGCTTGGTGGGCATGACTGGGTGGGCATGACCAACTCAATGTCACTCAGTGTTCTCCATGGGGAATCCTTGGAGAAATTTTTAAAGGACCTGCTTCAAAATGCATTTCTTTTACATTGCAAAAGTGCTCCAAGGGTCAATTTATCCCCTCTGTCAGCCCACACTCCTTTTCACTCCAGGCACTTTAACTCACATGGAGAAAGCGATACTTGCAGCATCCATGCCTTTCTTCCTTTCCCCTGGGAAGAAAGAGGACATGGGGAACAGAAATCTAGGAGACCGATTGAGGCAAGTGAGCGACTGGATGACCAGGTCAGGGGCATGGCCAGCCAGGGGTGGCCACCAGTTCAGCGACCCATGACAAATAACTACTACTGGTTCACCCGAATAGGAGCAAACCAGTTGAATACCGCCTATGATTAGGATCTAATATAGTGATAAACAATGTCTCTTACATTCTTTCGCTCGCTTGATTATTATATTTAGAATATTATTTTTATTTTAAAAAGTAGATAAAAGACTGTTATATTGCAAGAAAAACAACAATCTTTGGGATAATCTTTATTTAAACAATATATACTTTATTTAAACAATATTTAACAATATTCTTACATTTTGAATATAACCCAATGATTTATGTAAAGGTTTTCTTGCATTTGCAGGATAGATAATTTTAGCTTTGTTTAATACACAACAAATAGTAAGAGAGCAACCTCCCCAAATAAGAGACTAGTAAATTATGACTACCATATCACATCACAGTTATTTGCGAGAACGGTCATAAGTTGCTCTAAAATTTTCTAGTTATGTCACTAGCCTAATGATCTATAAGATTTAAAGGCAGATTTGACTGATGCAGAATCTGTATTTGGAATTAAAATGGAGATGCAGAAAAATATCACCAATCATTGTTACCTGTGTTCATGTGACACACTTACTAATAGTGAACCCAATTTTATGGGTTTGCAATACACAATGAATCATCAGTTAACTACATTGATAGGAGTCCCATAATATACTAAACTAATATACACAAAAAATTAACAAGCTAAGAAGCTAGTAATAGAAGTTATGGAAACAGATAGGAGAATGACAATTAGTATCTGGCAACTGCATAGATGTACAGATAAAATGCAAAGCTTAACTCAGAATAATTTATATATCTGATGAGAAGAATCAATCAATAGATTGCTTGGATAGCAAAAGTCACAAGGAGCAGGAATGTCATCCCCTAGTTCAACCAATGTAGGAACAGCATCTTCATTTCATTTATTTCATGTTATTATTTCATTTCATTTCATTTCAGGAACTCCATTTCATACCAAGAGGTACTGGATAATACACCAGATAGTAGGTAAATTGGACATTGCATACATGGAAACAATAATAAAAGGAGAGAATTAAGTTAATAGGAAGCATGTTCTTGAGAAAAACATTTAATTTAATATTGGCATGTCCCAATAATAAAACAAGTCTGTAGTATTCTAGTATCTCTAGTTACCAGACCTTTGGAGTCTACTGGATCAGGAAATAATCTCCACTGGAATAATTTAACTTTACTATATTGAGAGGGCCTAAAATAACTGAATCTTGCAAGGTTGATTGTGGTCTTATATTCCAGTATGTCAGTCTGACCGAATCTATTAAGAATAATTGTCTTTCTTCCTGGGAATTAAGGAATGTTTCAGCCTTCTTTGCTTATGTAATTTTTTTGTCTATTTATATCAGGATGATCTTCCTGAATCTCTACACTAGTATTTTAATATATATTGCCCATAAACTTGACTTTTGTCCAATTATATTAGATAATTGATTGATTATATGCCACCACAGCAGTGCTGACATTTAATGACCACATAGTTTTGTCCCTGGCACTCTGTTCCCAACATGATCCTTCAGATCTCCCAATAGTGCAATTTCTGCTGCAATAGTACCATAATATAATACCAATGTATAAGAAGCATGGATAATTTTTTTAAAAAATATGATTAATCTTTCAAAAGACATTTAAATTACCATCTTTCCCTTTTCTTGTCATGTATTAATCATATATTACAAGAACAAATGCTTCCTTTAATCTACCTTGAGTTAATTGTATTTATTTCTTTCAAATTTGAAGCAGCTAATAAACCCATCTATCACTGAAAATGAATCTGAAAATGAACATGTCTTGAACTACAGGCATTAAGAATTTTCTTTACTGTTCTGCTACTGTACGCTTTATAAATTGTCTAACTTTCCTACAAGGAATAATCATTAAAATAATAATATATAAAAGGATGAACATTTTTATTATGTATTGTCAATTCATTTATGGTCACTGAATCACCTGTGAATTGCAAAGTTGCTCTGTTTCTAGAATGTCAATAAAAATGATTTCCCTGTCATTGCCTCTTTATTTATATTCAAACAAACTTCATTACTCTACCAATTCTCCAAAGAGTTATATCTATAATTCATAAACAATCTGAACTTACTTTGGAATTAAGGAAATTGAAACCCAAGAAATCTAAAATGTACTAAAATTGATTCATGAATTGAGTTAACTGCCCAAAATCCTGACAGCCATTTGAGGACAAAGATTCAAAGAAAGCAGAAAAATAGACAGTATCCTGGACAGAAAGAAGTATTTAAGGAAGGTTTAATAAGAACATGCTTTAAAGGATCTGAAAAAACTTCCCAGGAGGAAGAAGAAGAATGACATGGAATTAAGTGCCACAGAAGTTGAAACACTCCTTCTGTATAGAGTGTAGGAGTGTGATCAAAACATACTTGTTTATCCAGTCCTTTTAATTGTTTCAGTTATTTTACTTGCTTTCATTATTTTCAGTTGTTCTGTTTTATTGCTTTAATAAAGTTTAAAAATGTTTATTGTACTTTTACTGTTTGAACAGTACTTCCTGAGTCATTAAGAAAAGACTTTCAAGAGTCTTGGACTGCCATTTATCAGAAATAGTGTAGGGTATCCTGCTTGGGCAGGGGATTGGACTAGGTGACCTACAAGCTCCTTTCCAAATCTATTAATCTGTAATCTGCAACACAGATAACATAAAATACACCATATAAATAATGATTCAGTATTCAGAACAGACTGAACAGAAGCAAAGACCCTTAATTGATTTACATTCAACTTTCCTGTCTGTTTACCCAGAAGTTGCTGTTCCTTCTGCCAACAGAAATAATGGGCAGGACTATTCTAATTAAGTCACTTGAAACACCAGATCTATTGGCTCTAAAATAAAGATTATAATAATATTACCCAGATTTTCCTTTTTCCAATTTCATCTCGATTTCACCCCTTCCTTTTTTTGATTGTCTTTTAGATTTGAAGACTGCAAATGACAATCAGTTGCAGGTTCTAATAGAAGAAAATATTTATAGTTCAGGGTTAAACTGTGGAGTCTCTGATTCTTTCTGAACTTGGTTGTTTTCTTGCAGACATTTCATTAGTCAATAAGGAATGGGGCTTGCTCTCGATTTATATAACATTCTAGTTTTCCTGTCAATGTTGGTAAGAGTAGTCTTTGTGGGTTTTTGTTTTGGTTGAGCTATTTACTGTTAACTTAACTGGCATTTCCTTGAAAATCCCAAAGGAACTGCCAAACATGCTAACAATAAATAACCCAACCAATCAACCCTCCAAGACCACTTGCACCAATGCTGACAAGGGCAAGCCACTAGAATATAAATTAAGAAGAAAAACAGTTCCTTACTAGCACCGGGATGTTACCTAGCTTGGGTAATGGAACATCTGTAACAAAACAACCAGGCTCAGAAGTCACCAAGGACCCTTCAGTTGCAGATTCCTTGTTGAACTTAACTCTTAACACTTACTGACATCTTTATGCCATTGGGAGTCTTTCTTTTCAACAGCATAGAAATGATTAAGAAGCAAACTCTATATTAAATAATCTCTAACAGGCTTATTTAGTTTCACATTCAAACATGGGACTGACTTAAGAAATGTGAAAAATATCTTAATGACAATAATGTGAAAATTTTAGAACTTTTAGATGAAAATATATATGTATGTCCCACAGAAAACATTTTTTTCAGATTATGAAGCTGATTCTTCCTGGCACTGAAACTGAAATCCATTGGTACTGCAACCTAAAAATAAAGTTTTAAAAAGTAAAAACAACAACAACAACAACCAAATAGCTAGTCATTTATAGCTTAGGTTCTGAAAGTGTAGAAAAAATACTGAGGAGTATTTTTAAAAATATATGTTATGGTCCAATTCATAATAGATGTTATTGCCATTGAGCTTAAGAGAATTTAATCTAAAATTTAATTTGAGCAATGTGGGCTCTCATTGGTTTAACTCAAACATAACAGCCCTTTTTTATCTTTGTGAAAAACAATTATTTTATATGATTAAAATATATTTAAATGTATAAATTATGGGCACTTTTGGAAAACTAAATATATACATTTTATTGTATTTTATTGATTGATAAACTGTTATATAGCTGTGTGAAATATGTACTACATGAAAAAGAAAAACTGATTAGTAATTATTTTGATGGTTATGTAATTGATGACAATATAGAGGACAATGATTGATATTATTTTATATATTTGTTTTTTTAAGCTTTCGCGGGTACTTACATGTGTGCTGTTCAGCTTCCTTCGGGTATTATCCCACGTCATTGTAGTGCTGTTAAAGTTGCAGCAACGTTTCAGCAGAATCTCATCTGCCATCATCAGGCTTCTGTATGGATGTGTGTCTCACAGCTTTTGGTTTCAAATTCGAGGCTGGGCTATTCTGATTGGCTAAGAGTCTAGGTCTGTGTTCACTGGACTTGGAGTTTGATTGATTGGTGTTTCTGGTTTCTTCTGTCTGTTTTGTGGCTTTGATTGGCTGGCAACACTCTGTTCCTTACTTTATTTATTTATTTATTTACTTTATTTTATATATATTTGTATGTACATAATTATAATTATTATGATGATGTTTATATTTTAACACTTTGGACACCTAGAAAACACACATTTCAATATAGAAATGGAAATTGTGATACAAAACAATAAAAATATTTCTAAAAATATACAAAATAAAACTGTTATATAGCTGCCTGTCATTTAACCAAATCTAGGTGGCTAACAATCAAAAATTAAAACATATACAATTATATTAACACTATAAAACTAAACCTTATTTTTAGTTATTTGACTAATTTTAAGATGTCACTATGTAGAATTTTGCCTTTTGTTCAGATTTCTTAAGGATTGGACTTGTTTCTTTGTATATTTATCTGTTACTGGCCTTTTGTAGCAAACTTTTTTCAGTGTGAATTATGTAGCTTGGAAACTAGGTTCTTTTAATGAAACCTTTGTATTTCACAAAATATGATTAATCTGATTAGTTTTTCAGCTCTTTTTCTGCTTACATTAACCAACACAAAGAGCCCCCCTACAGGTTAAAGTTTAAAAGTGGATTACCAGATAATGCTAGTCTTGACGAGATTTCTATGGTAGAAGGAAAAACTGATTTTGCTTTTCACCTTATTTTATCCTTTCTCTTCCTGAGTCCAGCTTTTTTCCATTATCCAAAACAAGGTTATTAATTTTGCAGCAAAATCTTCAAGCAATTACACAAATAGCTTAGGGAAAATAGTTTATGTCATAAAGAAAACAACAAGCCTTTTAAAATAGGCTCCAACTATTTCTCACAGATGGCAATAATATTTCTAGCAGTATTACTGAAGATTATAAAAATGTATTTTAGGCCAAATTGAAATTAATCAGTCATGTTGTGAAGAATCCCTCTCCAAAGGAAGATAAAAAATAAAGACACACTGAAATGTGACTGCTTGTTTTTTTGTTTTTTGTTTTTGCATTTTTTGATTTACAGTAAAGGATTTGGGTTGAGCCCATGGATGTCGTTTTGATAAATGGTGAAGTAAAGCTAACCTTCCCCATACAAATCCATCCATCTTTAGATAGCATTCCTCTGTGGGAGGTTTGTTTTCAATTTAATAGATAATGAACTTCCTTGTCTGAATCAGAAAACTGACAATGAAATGAAGTTTAGAATTTTGCAAGGCTCGTTATTTGTGGTTATAACAACAAAACAAGGTTTGGAAAAATTGTCTCCTTGCTTAAAAAGTCAACATTCTTGGGGCAGTAATGTTCTTGGCTAAATTTAAATTCCTAAGCCCATTTAATTTTTAAGACTGCATTTAAAAAAAATAAAATAAAAGGGATAGAAAGCTGTAGAAAATGAGCCTCTGAATTCAATTGAAAGGCAGTATTGTATGCTGTAATTTCTCCTTTTAAACTGAGCTCAAACCATATCAATAAAAAAAGGTTTTTTGCATTATTTTATACTGTAGATAAAGAAAAACTTAACATTGTACAAAAGCTATTATGAACTGTAGTCTTCCTTCACTGCACACACATATACGGTAATTCTCATTACTGCTAATGCCCAAACTAAAGACCAAATAGTTCCTTTATATATGTTACATATGAAAACATCTGGCTGTATGAGATGTCAAGTTAAAGAATTATTTAGGACCCCTGTCTTTTATCTTTTATGAGCTATCATATAGCCAAATTTATGAAATTCATCTTGGATAAGCAAAGGTGATCCTCATTTTGACATTTGTAAAATCTGTTTCTTATATGCCAATGGTTTAAGGATAGAAAGGCTATGTCTATGTGTCTAATATGCCAAGCTACATAATATTTGCCATTCAGGGAATATATATCTATTGCCATTTGGTTATAAAAGACAGTAGTGGGATCTCGTCCCACTGACACATGATACTGACAAACCTGATAATGGAGGCCAAATGATAGGAGATAGAAATCTGGGTATTCTGTTCACATAAAATTAATGGCTATTGATGACATGTAAAATGGCATTCAAGTAGTTTAGATTTACAACCATAATGGATGCCAATTGTGGTATTATGTTGTAACAGTCATAAAATTTTATAAACTTTTTTGTGGCAGTTGTTAAACAAACCAAATTGTTGGGAATTGTTTTAGAATTTAGAATATAAAAACAATTGTAATAAATGTATGATAATAAGTCACATTTCCATGAAAAATAAAGATTTCTGAACCAAACTTCCAGTGTAAAAATTCAGTGAAAGTAAACTGTTGCATATTCCATAAGCAGAAAATAAAAAGATGGGACCTCTTCTAAACTGTACCAGTGTAATATGTACCAATCTGTACTGTACAGTACCAGTCAATATGTATATATGCACATCACTAGACTTTTATCCTGCTCCATATGTTGATCAACTGACCATATGTAAACAGAATGACAACAACCAAAACATAGAACTCATAATTCACATTAAAAGATTAATAGCTTATTTCTATGCTGAGGAACCATGAAAAACCAAGATAATAACCTTTGATTGTTTCTCCCATTAAAAAATTATTGAAAAGAATTAGAATATCAGTAAATTCCTGCCAGATCTCTTAGTATTTTATGACTACATTAAAAATAATATGGTTTAGATAATTAGTATATTTGTTTTTTCCAGAATGGGCAGGCATCATCAAATAAATTTTTGTGATATACTGGTAGAAAGAAAAGTTTTTTAAGGTCTGAAATTAATATTAGAAAGGTAGATAATCTGTGTGGATGATTTAACAATGCAAATGATTTAGTATTTGACACTTTAACAATTTGAATGTTCCAAAATCCAATGGTAAAAACAAAAATGTGATTGATGATTAATGTCATCATTTCATTGTTGACTCTTAGCAGTTACATAGGACAGCTTTTCTTTTTAACATGGTCCTTAGGTCTTCCAATGATGTAGCCATTGTTGCTCTAACTCAATGGTGTCAAACTAGTGTCATCATACCTTGTCACATGGTGTATCATGACTTTATCCCCTTTGCTAAATCGGCCATGGCATAGCTAGTGAGTGATGCAACCAGTCCACAGGCCATGAGTTTGACACCCCTGCTCTTACTGAACCGATCCAATCAACCTTGCTGTTGACTGTCCTGTTTTTAAAATTCTACTTTTCTCACATTATAGACTTTTCCAGAACTTTTGACTGAGTAAAAATTCTGGATTGATTTGTTACATTCACCCATGTAACCATAACAGCTATCTCTTTCAAAGTAACAAACAAACCACAGTATGATCTAGTTAATATCAACTACAAGACTGATAAATTGTCTCATGTTTCTAAGTTGCAAACTGGGCTGTAGGATTAATTAGAGGTAAAGTTTGAAAAGCACTGGCTCTTTACACTTTTTCTTCTGCTGATAACTAGGGGTGTTAGAAAAGGAATGAATAAGCAAAGGAATTTTTTTGTCCCTCTTTTTGTGTCTTCTATAATTGCTCCTGAAGGAAACTGATCCTCTTAGGCTCTCTCCTTCTTCCTGCTTCTTAATACAGTGCTCTTGTTTCCCCATTTTTATTTTCTTCAGGATGAGAACAAAAAGCTGAGAGGCTTTCTACTCAAGCATGTAACTTTTTCATAAATTTGCCCTTTTAAACTTCAAGCATCTGCTCCAGATCCTCTGGTAGGGATTGTTTTATTCACATATACTTGCTCTATTAAATATAGATAACAGAGTATTAACTGGAAGATCCAGAAAGTGTTATCATAATATTTCAGCTATTATTATATTTTCCTTACAGGATCAGCCAATTGCAGCCACAAATCCTGTTCACCAGATCTTATAAAAACTATGTTCTGAATATTATCATCTCATCACAGCCTGCCTGCTCAAAGTAACCTTATATGGTCCAATTCTTACTTCAGATGTTTTTGGGAGACTAACTGCCTTCCTTGCTTTACATTATTTACTCTTGGCCTTTTGTGTTATTCGGTCTTATAAAAGTCTGGGAGACTGAATCTGTGAGGTTATTATATGTACTTTGTTTCTTACTGGCTCCTATATCACAATACCGCTCCCCCAATTTTTTTTAACCATGAAGTCAATAGCACAATAACTTTGATGTGTGGAAGTCTGAAATATTGAATTGAGTTTTTTCCAATATATTTCAGATGATTAATTTGCCTGCTCTAATGAAAACCCAACCCTCTCATGTTTTCAAATGTTTAATTATTTTTGGGTGAGATCCTCTCATTTACTGGGCCCAGGGCCATTTGCCACCCTTTAAAAAGGTCCATTGAGATCTGCAAATGTTGTGATGTCACATATGGAATTAATTAATGGATATATAAACACTCTTTGGATGTGGTCATTCAGCCAAATCTGAGTCCATCCTTTGATATTATCGCTATGTCAACGACTTTGAGAGGGCCAGATATATTTTATAAGGTATTCTGATCTATGTAACCTACCCTGCTACTAATCAAAGAAGGAGATAATTTTATCTGATCCAATTTGTGATCAAGCCATGCTGATACCTTATGACTTTAGTGTGGCAGCAAATTCCCCAACCCCCAAATGTTGCGTCACCATCTTTTTGAAGATCTTTCCCACTTTAGATGTCAAGCTGGCAAATCTTGACTATTCTGCAACCTTTCTAGATCCCTATATTTCCTAACCTAAAAAAGTCTCATAAGAAAGGTTTCTACATGATATTTTCCTTTAAATAAAATCTGAAAAGCCAGAAAGTTTATAGTTGCTGGAGAGATGATTGTACAACAGATTACTTGCATACACCCATGGCCACTTCATAAAAGCCAGAATCCAGCAGTCTACTCATAACAGTTTCATTGCATTGTTTTTGCCCTTGGGCTAGTTTCTATTAAATTGAATGAAAATAATAAAAAGTATATATGTTTAAAATAATTCAGTCCCTCAATGTGTATTCTTTCCTTTTCTTCACTCTTGCCCTCATGCATTCTTGACTCCTGGTGACTGATCTGAACAAGTTCCTGCAGTTTTCTTGGTGTAGTTTTCTGAGGCATCTTTTGAAGCCATTACTTTGTTTTTTCTAGGATTGAGAGAGAGAGACTGCCCCAAAGTCACCTAGCTGGTTTCATGCCTAGGGCATAGAACTCAGGGTTTCCTGGCTTCTAATCCAGTATCTTTCATTGTTACTAAACTGTTGGCTCTCCCTCTTTTCTTTAGCTGAAAAAAATTGAAGCTGCTCACTGACTGCCATCATTTTCTACTATGATAACAGGAAATAACTGCAAAGTATCCAGGTGCTTAAAAATATTATTTTCTCTTTTTAGCCCCATGTTGTATTATCAGTTCCTTTAAACAGGCATTATTTTATGTCTGACTACCTGATTTTTCTTCCCATAGCACTCTCTGGTTTTCTGGAGAGCAAGGCTGAGTTGTTCTGTATGTAAGGAAGGAGACAAGTGTAACCCTCTTTTCTGATAATAGCCATCTTGGTTCTTTGCAAGCCAAGCTGCAAATCTTTGTCTGTATCTGATAAGTCTTATTAAAGCTATTTGTACTGGAAGTTTTATCTTTGAACTGTCTTTGTACACACATATTATTTGTTTAGAATTTTCTACAGTAATCTATGTTTGAACAAGTAATCCTGTTGTTCAAACGTAGAAAAAAAGCAATGGATGGAAACTAATCAAGGAGAGAAACAACCTAGAACTAAGGAGAAATTTCCTGACAGTGAGAACAATTAACTGGTGGAACAGCTTGCTGTCGGAAGTTGTGGGTGCTCCATCACTGGAGGCTTTTTAGAAGAAACTGGACAGCCACTTGTCTGGAATGATATAGGATCGCCTGTTTGAGCAGGGGATTGGATTGGAAGACCTGCAAGGTCTCTTCCAACTCTTTTATTCTGTAAATTCTGCAATTGAGAACCTTAAAATTTTTACGAAAGGCATTAAAAATAACCACATCTACTGTTTGAAGAGATAATGAAAAAACACTAACTACTCGATGTAGAGGAACATGATTGTAAAAGGGACTGCAGTGCAGAGAAAAAGATGTTTGGCCTCTTCTATTTCACCATACTATCTACCAGTGTGGTGAGTATTGATTCTCTAGAAATAATGTAGAGAAGAGCAACAAAGATGATTAGGGGACTATGATAAAAACATATAAGGAGCATAATCACTCTACTGTTCCCTTTTGTTATTCTGTTATTCTTTCTAAGATTACATGTATCCATCCCATCAAAGAAAATTTGTAATGGTATAGGATCTCCTGCCCTGGATGGATGGTTGGACTAGAAGACCTCCAAGATCCCTTCGAACTCTATTATTATATGTTCTGTGTTCCTGTGTAAACTAAAATATCCACTAATGACAGAAATTTCTCCTGATCTGATCTCCTTTCTGTGATCACTATTTGTCATCTCCTGTTCAGATTGCTGTGATTGGAGTGACTGATGATGCTTTGATTATAAGTATCATTCTGACTGCAGTCACCAGTAATTCTTCTGAATTGGAAACAAATTCCTAAATCACTAGATTCAGTTCTTCTTCATCTCCCTTTTGTACCATGACATTTACACAGGCAAGAAAATATGTCTGTAATTTGCACTAAGCTGCTTTGTGAAATACAGAGTAAAGACAATAATTGGAGGCCAGGGGTTTGCAAATGGTTATGAACTGAGACGGGACAAATTAGTGTTATCTAATTATGCCATAGCAATTTGTCTTCAATATCCTATTGTGCCCCAGAATTTGAGCTTTATCCAGATCTAGAACAGACGTAATTATTATGCAAGCTACATGATTTGGTTATGGCGGATTTAGACAATATGTTAAGGAAAAGCCTCTACGCTCTTAATTCTATGAAATTTTCAATGGAAAAAGTTCCAGAACAGTTCTTCCAGGAATCATTTGTCATTTAGAATTACACTAGTTTACATAGTTGAGAACAAATTTCACATAACAAACAAGAAGCTCTCATAAGGATATGATAAATCATATATGTATTAAATTAAGAAACATTTTGTGAAATAATTTTTTTTTCTGTATTTCATAACTGAAACCAACATTTCCAATGTACTAGAAATTCTCAAATATCTCTGAAAAACCAAGATTCATTATATTTGCATATTATGTCTATTGAATGAAGGTCTGGTAATAAAAAAAATCTGGGTACCTCCTCTTCCATTTGTTTTATGTTTTCTTGTATTGCTGAATTTCTTACCTCCAATGGAGAAGTTAGAAAAAAAATAACTTATGAAATGGTTTTGTTTTCTTTTAAAACAGATTGAGCTATATCTGAAAGTACTCAGAACAAAAAAAGTAAAACAAAAGAACAAAAGAAGTAATTTATGAAAGCATAGAGAATTTATCTCAATGTGGTAAATTTTATTTTTCATACATCCATGAAAATAAGAGTAAAAAATATTAGTAATAGTAACTACTATTAAGAATTTTGCATCCACAAACAAACCAATTAGATCATGTTTTATGTGACACAAAACATATTTGTAGTTTCTTACATCTTTTTCCTCTGCATTAATGCTTTCTCTGAAGTCCAAGACATATAACTTTTCGACTCACTAAAATTATCAATGTTAATTTTCAATGTTTTTGTGTGTTGCCTCCTCCTAAACAGGCAATGGTTTCAGTCTGTAGATTTCAAAAGTTGGAACAAAAATTTACAAATTTTAATCAATGTAATCATAATTATTGATCTAATAAGCCAGTGGTGGTATTCAATTTTTTTTTACTACCAATTCTGTGGGCGTGGTTTGGTGGGCATGGCAGGGGAAGGACACTGTAAAATTTCCAGTCAGAAGTAGTATTTGCCAGTTCTCCAAACGACTCAATAGTTCCGCTACCAGTTCTCCAGAACTGGTCAGACCCTGCTGAATACCACCTCTGCAATAAGCTTTACTTTTCAATTTATGAACAAACCATGACAGCACCTTTATCTCTTTAATGCTGCAATACATTGAATATTTTTCACTGTTTCTCCATATTCTATTCTATTTTTATTTTTTCCATTTGTGTAAGAGTTTGAGGCATCAAAGTTTCTGCAAATTTTGTATCCCTATTCCTGACTTTTATACTTCCTGTTTTTTTCCTCAGAGATCTTAATCAAAGTGCTTGCTATGAATGAACAAATGATCACATATTAGATTTATAATAGCCATAGGGTGACCATTTGTCTTACGAAAAACAGTACTCCATAATAAGCAATTTACTGTTGGAATTTAAGTTCAGTTTACACTACAGAACCATAAGGAAAACACAAAAAATCTTGAAGTTGTTTCCACTCCGGACATGAGATAGTTATCCCATTAAGGTGAGATGCATGGTATTTTTATCTGAATGTCCATCTGTACTTATAATTTTGCATGTGTACATTTTTATTCAAACCTTTATAAAATTCTTTACTGTCTTTGCACAATATATTGCTTTTTTAAAACTAGTGTGGCCAGATATGGCCACCCTACATATAAGGCTTTTTGGCAGAGAAGTTAATGAGGCTTGTTCTGTTAGCTGTAGATTCAAGTGAAGACAGCTTGTAAGAGTTTCTGTCTTTTGGTTTAGATGTGTATTTTTCTTATGTAATTCAGGTCAGTAGAATTAGATTGGAATATCAGTTGGAAAAATGCAGAATGTTTGAAATGAAATGAATTAATGAATGAATCAATAAATAAGCCTATAAGTATTACAGTGACCAAAGTGATGGGGATAGTGGATAGTGCAAAAACATCTGACATTTGTGATAAAGCATAGCTATATCAATTTATTCTCAATTGATGTCCTTTTCGTGAGATGGAATTGCAACCCCCAAAATTCCTTTATCAGCTCTATTCTTCATAAATGAAAATTCATTTTAATGAAGGAGAGGAGAAAAAAGGGGGAGGAAAGGAGAGGGAAAAAGAGAGATGGGGGGAGAGATTTTCTTTACTGTCTAGTTTTGGATGGAAAGTACACCTTATACCTGATTGTGTTAAAAGCAACCTATGTTTCATTGTTTTGAAATAAAATGAAAACAAATTGATTTTACAATACTTTTGACTACATTTTTTTAAACTGGTTGCGTTAGATTTTGGAAATCAATTATTAACTATTTTTAGCACTTCACACATTACTTCATTCAATACTAATTATAGTACCAATAGCAGTACTTGTAATATTCTGCAACAGGTGGTTGATTTCTGTCAGTGGTGCTTTCTAATTACAGCTCCTGAGAAGACAGAATATTTCTTTTTTATTCTCTCAGTCTCCTCACACTCTGTTTCATTGTTTAATCTTAGAAGTGTACGACCAACCAAAGGTGAGAAAATTCACCACTTACTTAATTTTAATTTTTTAATTTTTTTCTTTGCTGGTTCTTTTTAATCTATTTTATCTATTTTGATGTGTTTGCTTGCTGTGTGATTATAACTGGACTTTTATTTTTATTATTAAATTACTTATTAAAACAGCAATACACATTTTATAAATCATACAACTTCTAGATCCTTAACAACCTCCCTCTCCCCTCCTTTTAAGGTTTGTTTGTTTTGTTTTGTTTTGTTTTCAGGGATAAAAAGCATCAGTTTTGTTGGGTCTTATCATGCATTTAATAAAGCATGAATATATATGACATCTATTCCATGAAAACACAGAAGAAAATTAATAAGGTTACTGTAAATCTTTACATTCATCACAGCTGGTACTTTAGAAAACAATGTTGTTTTGTTTGCATTTCACATATGACAAACAACCTTTCTGACTGGCCTAACATAGTCACTTTCCATTAGTCAAGACCAGAAGCAAGTCAGAATTAAAATGTGGCCCTTGGTTGCTAGGCAGTTGAATTGTCTTGACATGTTGGTTAGTTTCCTTTTCATTGAATGACAACAGTGACATAAGAGAAGTTTTGAAAAACTTGATAATGGTTTTCAAAAGAGGAGGATAATTGGGCTAGCTTGTGCAACTCTGTGTGGAAACTTCAGCTTGGCCAAGAGAAGAGACTATCACTGAAAATTTCAACTCTTGTACACAAACTTGACCTAGAATCTTCTCCTGATTTTATTCCATTCATCTGTCCGACACTTCTTTCTCTCAGACCAAGGGGTGCTGTGATGAAAGAGATAAGACAGATGGGGACAGCCTGAAGGAATAAAAGAATCAATAATTTTGATTTTAATCCATCAGTGAAAAGGAAGAATTAAGTGAAAACTTTAAATTAAGGATGATGTAAAAAGGCATTTTTAAGACGAGCAAACCAATATATTTAATGATTGTATTAGCAAACAAATGCACTTGGCTTCTTGTTTTTACAAATGAAATTAATGGGATATGTTGCAATTCTCTAGTCATTTGTGGTTTTTTTAATATTCTCTACATAATATATAATTGATCTCCCCTACTTAAGAATGTATCCCCTACGTATCAAAAACATGCAGACTGCATCAAGATTATGCTTTTATTGGAAACATTTGTTCTGCAAATTAATGAGATAATAATAATTAAGTTTGCTACTTGGTTGCACTAACATTCAAGCTACTATAAAAGTCCAATTATGTATAACTGTCCACATAATTAATTTCCTTAAAAAATTGAGCAAAATGTATCTATAATGAAAGAAGGGACCAATTAGCATTGGATTAACATTCATGATTGTTTACAGTTGTTTTTGTACTTGTTCTTGTGTTCTGACTTCCTGAAATTTCACAATGCTAAGATTGGGGGGGAGGGGGAGAGAAATTGTTTAGATACAAGGTGCAATGCAGTGGCTTCAGCCACTGTGTTGACACCACCTCTCTCATTATACCCTCTCAATCAACACTCAGCATAGAGGAAGCTGTGATAAAGCCCATCTGCCATGGTTAATCTGCAGGCAAACCCACACCCAGGCCTGTGCCCGTTCCTCTCCAGCCGTATTATTCTCAGATCCAAAGCTTCATAAGGGATCAGCCAAAATCCATTAAAGTAAATAATAGCTAGAAATGACAGGCTTAGCAAGGATTGGGAGGAAGTTGAAGACCAATCTGAGCCATGAGCTCTGATTAATAGAGAAAAGCATTAGGAGAAAAAAATGACCTCAGCCTGCTCCAAAGAATTCCTGAACTTTGGTTGTTAGGGCAAGTGCTACCATCTGAGACGTTAGTGATCCTTGAATTTCCTTCACTTTGATGAGGCTCAAATGGGAAAATTTTGAAGGTTCACTCAGGCCCCCGATCCCAGCTGGAAAGCTGTCTGAAGTCAACCCTGTCAAAAATCCTGTTGTATAAAAAGAGAGCGGGAGTGGGTGAGAAAAGGGGGGGATTTTAGCTAGATGGCAAAACAACAACAGTAAATACCACCCTCAACTTTAATCAAGAAAACATGTTCTTTGGGTCCATATGACTAGGTGGCAATGACTCATGAAGAGCATTACTAAATGGTAAAGAATTCATAACTTACTCAAATATGGTTTATAAGCAGCTGAAGGACAACACAATGTTATCTTGAACATTTTACTATTCATTCCACTATACAAATGTCCTTTTAAAAATTAATTTCACTGCAATTATGAGGAGGGGAAGATGTGCATCTTGGAAAAATGGATAGATAAAGAAGATGCTTAGGATAATTTTATCGTGTAATATTTATTCTTTGTTTTCTCAGCTGTAACTTGTTCATGAATAGCTTTGTCAAAAGAGAACTGGAATACTGACCCCTGACAGAGACTTTCTCTCCCCCTCACTTTGCTTCCTCACAAACTCTTTGGTAGCAATAAATGAACAGACAACATTAGAACAGTGAAAAAACATATGCATTGCTTTTTTTTCAGCATATGTCAGAAGTATTTGCATAATGCATCCACATGATTTCAGATCAAATTGTTTTGCTCCTTTCAGAGACATATTACTTTAGTAATTGCTGGACACATCCAAACTATCTGGACATAATTTCATCCCTTATGTAAATATCAGGAAAGTATCTGCTGCACACAATAGTCACACTATCAGTCCTGGTCACACTTATCATGGAATAGGCCCCACTAAAGAGAGTTAATTCAAAGTATATCAATTTGGGATAGCCCTGAAACAAGCAAATACTGAGTTCTACAAAGCAAGCACAGTATCCTTGAAGATGACAAACTCTTCCTTTAGAATAAGATTCTATGAGCGCCAGGCATGGACATGTACAATCTGGATGGAAAAAAATATTCATGTTGAAGAGCTTGCTGTAAATGAATTTTGTTTAATATTGTGATTAAATATTTTCTAATATAGAATGCAAGTTTCATAAATAAAATGAGAATGAATGAGAGTAAGCATGATAGCTGTGCCATGAAATTGCTGTTAACCTGGTTAATGCGTTGTTTGGGGGCACGTGACACAATTTTCATATTTTAATCTTAAGTAGAGTCAGAAATGACAATTATGAAAAGACAAAATATATACCAGCAGCAGCTGTAATGGCCAACTATGTGCTCAAAGATTGGCAAGGAGGTACAGTAAATCAATATTAAATTCTCTATATATGCAGATATAGCAGCCACAATATCATATAACATCATTATAAACAAATCCCAATATATTTTGGACAATTCTCCAAGGGAATAGAGTTTTCAGCTAATTAGACTTCTGTACACTTGTCTGTTTTAAAGGCAAACGGATGCACACTAATCTTTCCATATAGATAAATTCACTTGCAAAATTAAAATTCATTAGCTTTATTCATGTATATGAATATGTTTATGAAGTTCACTCTTTATAAAGGCTTGCAATTTTACATTTAGTCAATGTATTTCATAGCAAACAGTTGTGTCTTCCAATTTTACTTTATTTTTAATAACCCTTTATTGTTATAAATAATTATAAATAAAACAAATAAATAAAAAAGTAATAAAAGCAAGTTAAAGTTTAGAATACAGATTTTTGAAACTGGAATTTCAAAGAGGTAAGACAACAAAAAGTTAAAAAGTTAATGGCATATCATTATTGAAAATAAATCCAAATTATTAGTGTTTTTAAATAAGGGCAAATACTATATATTGAAATGATATTAGAACACCTTCTGAAAAATAAAATGATGTTCTGAAACTGTAGTACGCATTACAACTTTCCCATAAACTCTCCATTGATTTATTTTTATTCTTCTCATTTTCAGCTCATTTGTACATCTGCTTTACATTTTAGTGGAAAACTAAGCCCTCCATGTTATCATTTGGGATTCTCAGTTAAATTGTTTCATGGGTGTGTGTGTGTGTGTGTGTGGTGTGTACTCATCCAGCTAAACTAAACATTATCATCAGTATACTGAACTGAAAATTAACTGCATGAAATTAATGCTTCATGTTGCTTCTGAAAATAATTTTCCTTTAGAAATTGCTAAAGACTTTTTCTTTTCTTTGACACATAATCTTTTATAAATTTGTTAACTGCTGTCCAAAGAACAAAAGTATGTGGGATTTAGAAATGTGCTATCTTTATATTCTGACTCCATCTTACATAAAGCAAAAGAACTGGAACATGTTTCCATCCCTGTTGTCATTGGCATGCATTCAACTATATATTTAAAGTCCATTTGGAATGAATTTGTTGATGTAGGATCAGAAATAATAATCATTAAGAAATTCCCTTTCCAACACTGAAGCCTATCAGTGAAATCAAATTCACTTCTGTTAGTGAGATTTTTTTTAAATAAATGAAAGAAAAACAGTGTATAGTTCCAGATCTCAACTGCCTGGTTTATTATCCAGGACATTCAGTATGCAGCTTCTCTTATGTTATTGGTTAGCCTCTGTTGGATATTTTCTTTTTGGTTATAATCTTAGCTGTGACCATTATACTGACCACAGATACCTATCAATATTGCTTAAATTACCAAAAGGCCCTTATTCCTCAGTGGTACAAAATGATTTTACAAGGGTGAAAAAGAAGTATTTGATTAAAAAAAATCATTTTTACTTTTTTTGGGAAGATATTGAAGCTTGCCAGTCACAAAATATTTGTTATGCACAGAATTGTGGTCCATGTTTATTTTACATTTCTTTAAAATACATAAATATGAAAAACTACTATCTTACTCTGGACTAAATTATGGATTCAGAAAAAAAAGTTCTAAGCTCAAATATGTTTTTGAAAGGGGTAGCCTTTCTTGAGCAGAAAGAAACTTTCTGAAAAAAAAATAACTTTCATCCAAGCAGCCTTTTTGATCCTACACAGGATCTTCTCACAGGTTTTTCAAAGTGAAAACAATATTTCTGCTAGGAAATATTGTTATAATTATTGGGAGATATTTTGATTACCTTCTGTAAATTGATATTGACTTAGAAAAAACAAAAATATTCTGTTGCTCCTAGTGATATCCAGGGGAGGAAAATTCTTGACTTTTCAGATTTTGCTGAAGGGTAGCAGAGTATTTTGGATTTGAACATAGCAAAATCCTTCAGGGTTAGGGTTAGGGTTAGCTGACTCTAGCTTCTTTAAGTAGCTATGTCTTTTCCTGACTTTTGTGTCAGCCCTCCTCAGTTACTTTTTCATTCTGCAAATAGATATATCTGGTCTAAGGAGTTATAGACAAGTGTCCCATGAGGGCCCTCATGAACTTTAAAGTAGTTTTGTGCCTTTGAATCCAAACCAATGTATAGCCCTCCTTTATGTCTCAGCATCTGTCTTCACCAGTGATGTTTACTTGGAGTTGTATTTCAGTAGTAGCTATTGGTAGTTGGTCATAATTTCCTTTGTTCTGTTTTGCTTCCTGTTCTTGGTGAGCAAAAAATTTAGTTTCCTTGCTATTTATAACCAGCTAACAGTTTTTGTTTTCTTTGTTTTGCTTATAATATTTGTGCATTGCTATGTACATAGTAATGTTATATAAGTACTGCAAATAGCACCAGAAAGTTTTCCCTGATTATGCACACATTAAAACATTATATAACAATTTAGCCATGGGTAACTTGTTCCCATGAGTTCAGAGAATTTCCTCTAAGTGTATGACTTTCCATTTGTTGTTTAATTGGAGGCTCTCTTGATATTTTGTCTCATCGCTCTATACGCTGATTACGCCACTTTCATTATCACATTACATTGCTAAATTATAGTACATAAATTATTATACACAAAAAAGCAAGCTCAGTTCTCATACTGATCAAACAATACGCAAAGGTCAGCATTCTTTCATGCAAAGAATTTTAAAAAAGGTGTAAAACAAGAAAGAAGAGGAAGAGCCAAAACAAATATCCCCAAAGGTGTCCCCAAAGGTGCTTTTTCAAGAAGCAACTGGACTCTGATTTTCCTTAAAGATGTTTTGCTTCTCATCCAATAACTTCTTCTGTTCTGACTGAATGTTAGAGGATGGAAGGATTTATATAAGGATGACTGTGAGAATATAAATCCTTCCATCTTCCGACATTCAGTCAGAATTGAAGAAACTTCTTGGATGGGAAGTGAAACATCTTCAAGGAAAAACAAAGTCCAGTGCTTTTTGAAAAAGCATCTTTGGGATAACCATGATCTGAATCAGGGATCCCCAACCTCTGGTCCAGGACTGGCATCGGGTTGCACAAACAAATTAACCTGCATCTGAGGTATGCAGGCAGCATGCAAAAACATTTCTGGTCTACAGAAAAACTTTTCTTTATGGAACTGATGCCCAAAAGGTTGTGGACCACTAACTTGAATGACTGAAAATCTCCATAGGCAAAAATAAATGAATGCATAAGAAACCTTGGAATATTAGCTGAGTAAATGGAATGGGAAAGTGAAAACAACAGCAAAGGGTAGAAAGACTATCAGACACAAGTAATCCCCACTGGAACATTTTGTTCAGGATCCACTTTTTTAAAGTTTTCATTCAGAAGTACATATTTAACTTTCTTGTAATATTCCAATTATTCTTCATCACAGGAGTGCGCACAATCATGGGGCAGGACATTTCTAGATTTTCTTGATTGCAGTTGGCTAATCATGTTCAGATAACTGATGCAAACAACTGCAGGCTTTCTCTTTTTTCTCTTTAATATAACACAGGCATATTGTTTATAATTTTCTGCATACAAGGAGTATCCAATTTACCTCTGGTAAAATGAACAGTAAATCCACATGCATACATCAGTAAATATTGTTCCCTCAAGAAATGTCAGCAAAGATATGTCTGCCCAAAAGATTTATAGTCATCTAAAAAAGTCTTTATTGACAGATTGGGAACTCAGTCACTGAATTCATCTTCTGATTCCTGCCCTACCAAACATCTGAAGATAATGATTAGAAGGAAGATATTTTCACTGGAAAGAAAGCCTCTAACTGGGCTATGATAATAATTCAATATTGTGGTACATTTCGGTATGGTGCAAAAAAAAAAAAAAAAGAGTACCAATTTCTAGCATTCTAAACAGAATTGAATGATTCCTTTTAAATATGCAGAGTTGTTGCCAGAAAATGTAGAAAAAGCCTCATGGTAAGGCAGGTAAGAAAACTATTTATTCCTACAGTAGTTATGGCCCCTATTTTTGAAATGCCAACTTGACATCAATTGTCATATTATTGGAGAAATACATTCAGCTAGAATATGTAACATCAATGGAAAGCTTTACAAAACTACACATGTAATATATTCCATTCTAAACTCTGTGCTTTTCAATAGAAGCTATATATCATAAACAAACAGCAAAAGTAATGATAGAGGGAGAATTGACAGACTCTATTGATATAAGAAAAAGAACTAGACAAGGATGCCCATTGTCACCTTTGTTGTTTGTGTTAACCTTGGAAGTGTTAAACAGAAATATCAGAAGAAAAGGACATAAAAGGGATGAAAATTAAAAAGGAAGAATTTAAATTGCAAGCATTTGCAGATGATTTGGTTTTCATCTTAGAAGATCCAATAGAAACAGCATCAAAATTGATGCAAAAGATAGAGACATATGGAAAGGTGGCTGGCTTGAAAATAAATAAAGACAAGACAAAGATTCTGACAAAGAAAATGTTATCAAGATAAAAGGAAGAATTAGCAGACCTACTGAAAATCCAGGTCATGAATAAGATTAAATACTTGGGGATATATTTGACAGCAAGATGCAGTACAATAAAAGAGAATAATTATACTAAACTTAAGCAGCAGATAGCGCTAGATTTGACAAAATTGAAAAATTTACAACTCTCACTAATAGGGAGAATATCAACAATCAAGATGAATTAAGTTAGAAGAAGAGCAAGTAAAAGAAACAATGATTGCTTGGGGGAAGAATTTTGGATATGGGATCGATTTAGAGAAAAAGCAAAAGTTGTGGTCTCAAAATTATAAAATGACAATGTCAACAGCATATAAAGAAAATTTGTATAAGATGTTTTACAGGTGGCACTTTCCCCCGCCCAAGAATAGCAAGGATGTTTAAGAATAAGTCTGAAAAGTGTTGGAAATGTCATCAGACACCTGGCTCATATTATCATATCTGATGGACATACCTGCATGCTAAAAAATATTGGACCAAAATCCACATGTGGTGGGAAAAAATGACACATAAGCATATAGACTTTTCTTTTTAAATTATATTTACAAAATGATTCTAGGTTACATCTGGGAGGACAATATGAATTATTATAAAATAAACTAAGTAAAATAGGATTATCTTATAAAATATGAATGAATAAAAGTATAATCAATGATTGATTAATAAAGATATTAATGTACTTGACATTTGATTGAAAATATGAGAGGATATATAATGTAATTATAATAGAAGACTACAAAATGGTTGCACAAAATAATATGTACCAACCGGCACACTGGATGTATATATATGGAAGATAGTTTATGTTTTTATGTTATGTTTGTTTATGTTTGTTTTAAAATCAATAAATTTTTTTAAAATAAACTCTGTGATTTCATTGTATAACTGTAAAATTGGTATCTAATTATCGTAGCTATTTGTTGCCCTGGTATCTTTACTAAAAAAGGGCCCTTTAATAAAAACAAATAAATAAACACACACACATACATACTCATACATTCAGATACATGTATGAATTTTAGTAGTCCTTATTACTGCTGGGCTGATGAGAAGGTAGGTATTATTTATATACAAAATAAATATGATCAATTATTTCATATGTCTTAAATGCACTTCATTAATAGCAAAAAATGAAAAACATTACAATATTTTAAATATCAGCAAATAATAGGCTTAAATGCTTTAAAAATTTCCATTTCTCATATTAGAAATCTTCAAGCTAGTTTTTTACTGACATAACAATTTCTTTAATATCATGCATCATAAATCCATGACAGTAAATCCTGTTTCTTATGACAGATTTTACTCCTTGCAGGTCTATTATAATACAGAAGGATGCATGTAATTTGTAAGACTGAATGGTTGCAACAGTTTCCTTTTCCCAGTAAACTACATGAAAAGTTAAGTTTGTTTATCTATTCATTATTCTATGGCAATTCTATATCCTGTTAAATCCTATTAAGTTCTATATAGATTCTATTATCAAAGCTGACATTTATATCCATATTTCTCAAAACAACCTAGTACTGATAAGGTATATAAAAGACATTTACTATAAGGTTGTGCCCAAAAAAGTTGTGAAGAAACAGACTGTCCAGTGTCCAGCATGTTTCCTTTTTAATTATAAAAATGTTTGAAAAAAGAATATGAGAACCTTAGTGACACTAATATGAACTTAATATAACTGTTCCATGCATAGTTAATAATAGATAGTCCTATACAATCTTCAGAGGTGCTTCAGGATATGGTTAAAAAATGGCACTCACAATATAAAATTGAAGCTCTGCCTGCATTACATATGAAAAATGGAAGAAACAGCTTGCACTATTGCCTATCATGATGGTTTTTTTTTTTTACCATTCCTAAGCATACTTCTTCATATCTTCAATGCCTTATGGACATTTGTGTGAAGAATATACATAAGCTGACAACTTCTATAATGTCTGAATAATCATATTTGGGTCATACTTGGGGAATCTGCTCTGAGTGTCCCCCGAATGTGGGATATGATGAGTGGCCTTTTCAGCAGTAGCACTTCCCTCCCTCCCAAAATAAACACTAAAACATCCTTTGAAAGCCCCACTATTGTAAACAAGGTCTTGCTGTTTGTTGTTATCTCTTTGCCACTAGGCAGATATATTTTACTTTTCTGAGGGTTTTTCATAATATTCCAATGTTTATACTTGATTTTTAACTTTTCAAATTCTTCATGATTTCCATTGCTCTTGCCATATTTCCCTGGCTGGTTTTACTGTGTGTGTTTTTCATTAATGCTTCTAATCCATTGTTGTAAACTGAAATTTTAAATTTAAATATAAACTGCTTTGATGTTTATTTTAATGGGAAGAGGCATAGAAAAATTTGAAATAGGAATAAAAAAATAATGTTATAAGTTCAATGTGAAAACCAAAATTAATTGTATCAATTTTCTTGGCCAAGAAGAAATGTGTATGCCTAGTCCAGGTGCATTTTAGTTAAGTCACACTGCTAATCTGTCTGTTTGGGATAATTCTCCTGGCGCCTTAGTAGGCAACAGGTCTGTGAAACCTGTGGGAGCGACTTTATTCATTGCTTCCATTTTCTTCATGTTCTGAGAGGATCTTTAAACCATTTGAACTGCACCGAAGAAATTAATTTGTTTAGAAAACAAAGGAAGGAGAAATGGAGAAAAATAAAATTCAGAGTAGAAAACATTCTAGGAAAGAATTTTTTTAAAACTAATTTTATGATCAGAGAGAATCCACAAACACTACTTTTCTGATAGAAAGTCTAGACTCAGGTTTATTAGCTCAGCTATTGGGTTTCTGTTATCTCTTGGGACTTATTTTATACATTACACAAGACATTGAAGCTTACAAAATCAATACTACACTGATTTTTTTTTCTTGTCTGTTAGGGAGATTTTCAAAACTGTTTTGTATTACTCATTCATAAGCACTACCTTTGCCAATCATATTTTACTTTTGTTTATCATTAAATAAATGTATATTTTACATTAATTGTATTAATAATTGCAATATTTTATGATTATATTAGTCTGAAACTCCTTTGTTTTTCTAATTGTCTCAATTAACTGTATTAAACTTACTTTTGCCTGCCGTTGTCAACGGAAATGATTTGTGAATACAAAAGCCACTGAAAGAGCCACAGAACACAAAAGATATGACCATACATATTTCAAGCCTAACTGCAACTCCTGGTAGATTTATCAATCTGCCAAGATATGCAGAGCATGTAAACTGTGCAGCCTGGTAATCTCTCACTCCCTCTCACACAGAAATATTAATCAATTTAACAACTTTGCTTGGCTTTTTAGAATCAGTATAATGGAGTTAGAAACTTTTTTCTTAAGTTTATAACAATGCAGGTTTTTCATTCTTTAAAATACTTTGTTTCTATTGCATAACGATTTAATATTAAGCATAATAATAGCTAATTTTAGCACATTTTGATGCATCATCTGAAATTTTTTCCCATTGGCACAATCAGCTGTTCACACAATTTATCAGCAAAAGTTTTAGAGTTTCTTTGATTTTACTAAATTGATTGCATCTTGATGCTATCTTGATTGCATTTTATTTCTCTCACAAATGAACTATTTAAGTTAAAATATTTAAATATATATATTTATAAATATCCATATATTCCATTAAAAAATGAAATGAAATGAAATGGAAACATTTTCCCTATTGTTTACAATGTCATTTTTTCATGTTTTTCATAGTTTTATTTTCTAGGGCCAATGTAATCTACATAATTTTTAGTGATTTTGTATGAATGTTCCCTGCATGCTTTCAAATATCCCAAACAATAATGATAGACTTTTTTTGACTGGAAATTTTATTTTCCAATTAATGTTTTTTTAGACAATAACAAGTAACATAGGTGCTAATATATTAGAAATACAATCCACATTATCATCAGCATTTCCTTATTTGAGGAAACTCTCCCATGGGACTCTGCAGAAATTCCAGTCCTACCAATATTAGAAAAGTCTCTAGTCATTTGTAAGGTTTTTTTTAATATTAATAACATTGTGTTTTAATATTGTTCAAAATATTTTCTAAGAATTTAAATAAAACCAATCTGCAATTAATATGTACCATATAATATGTAAACATGAATTTAAGTGATTACCTTTCTGTTAAAAATCAGTGAGATTATGGCTAAATTGAAACATATATGGATAATTGTGCAAATTATTTCTCTTTTCTCATCTAACTATTGAATCCTCCTTTTTTCAACAAAATATCTTATTTTTATATTGTAAAAATTTTAATGATATATTTGCCATATATTATTTATTATTTAATTTCATGATTGGGAAAGAAAATCTATCTCACTTGTGTTGTCAAAAATTTTTCAAATATTCCACTTTCTACAGAAAACTACAAAAAGAAAGGAAAGTCTAACATGATGCTAAAATATCAATCTCCAATAACTGTCAAAATTCAATTAAAATGAATATTATGCAATCCTGGAGCTGTGGAGACAAGGAGTTGTTTCAATTTCTTTGTTTTTAATTTTTCTATTTCACAGCCTTGGCCTTTAAAAAAACAAAACAGAATATTTTGGGAGTATAGATACTCCCCCTCTGTTTAGACTTTTTTCATTGTTAATACAAGTGATCATGGTACAATCATGAATTTCTAAACTATTTATCGAAACTCTAAAAACATACTGAAAGTGATCTTTTTCTTGTGAAAGGTGAAAAAATAACCAAAATTTTTAATCATGAACTAATGTAATCTAATTCATTAATTCACTCATCAAAATATTCAAAACATAATAAAGTACAAACTATATTGATAAATGAAAGATATTTTATATATGTCATTGCAATAAAGATATGAATATGGAGACGAGCATATACATATAAACATGTATGCTTGCTTTATTCATTCAGAACTTTCTCTGATATTTTTGTTTATAACAGGAAATATAAGAGTTTATGTCCATTTTGAAAAGCAATAGCTTCCACTTTAGATTTCTTAAATAATATTTATATATTTTATTCTTATCTTAACATTAAAATTGCTTTAGTATGGAGTTTGGCAAATACTCCAAGAATATGGATTATTTTACCTATTCTATTACTTTATAGCTTCAGAGGAGAATGTACTCGGAAAAATCTGGGTTGTTTTGTTGTTTTTTTAAAAAAGAAAAGCAAAATAGAAAGCCTCTGTTTTCCCCAGTAGGTGTCACTGTTGCGACTGTGAGTTTCATGCTGTATAAGTGCATAACTAGAATAGTAAACGAGAGTAATTCCTCTAACTCTGTCCCAACAACATGCATATCTATGAACTTTTAAAAAGATGAGAATCATTAAGTCAATCAAGGATAAAATGGAGTGACAAACTTATATTACAATTCAAAGTCACCAAATAGTCAGATATTACTCAATTTTTTCTTAATTCTTTGGAAGGAAATGACAGTTGGACATTGATTTGAGAAAGTTAAATTGTAGCACTTCATAATGATTTACTTTATTCTTTTCTGCTTGTTTTAATATCTATCAGTTTTGTATCTGCAGTTTTTCAGGATTGTTTCCTCAGCTTTTTTTGGCCATGCAGCATACATTCTCCATGTAATATTTAAATGAAAACTCTCCGTGTTACTGTATTGTAGAATGCTGAAAAAGCATGCAGGATAAAACAGATTTCTTCTCAATTGTCACATCATTGTTACCTATTAGCAATTCTGAAAATATCCTACATTTATGCTGATTCCATAGTATCCAAGATCCTTTTTATTGCATTTATTTAAAAAAAGAAAAAGAAACACAGTATCAAATCAAATATAAATTCTGGGGTTTTTTTTTAAAGGAAGCTAAACAGTTAAAGATATATTATTTTACATACCTAGGAAAATATATTACAATTAGGTATGGCATAGGGAAAAATAAGACAAAATTATGAAATGATCTTTCTTTTTTTGCTGGAAATATAGGCTTCAAAGAGCCTGTTTTGAGAAAGGGCATTTTTGTTTAATTAATTTCGATTACATAGGTTAAATTTATGATTTAAAAAATAATTGGTGAGACTTAACATAAACAAAATGTCAACCAATAAAATAAAATTGAAAAATTTTAAGCTGAAAGTTGCAGGAAGTCCTAGGATACATACACTTTCTCACAGACCAATACAAACATTAACACATCTAACTCTTTTTTATTAACTTTACTGAGTTAAGATTACAAGAGAATTAACAAACAAGCAAACATGTTTAATTAGTTCCTTTTGTCTCCTCAATTTTTACAATAAAATCCTAACAGACACGATAGCTTCTCTCTCTTTTCTTTTTAAACGAGCAAGCATGAAATAAAACATTTTTTGCCCCAATGATGCAGAGAGGCAGTCACTCTGTGAAAGCTTTTGCAACACAAATTTGCAATCCTTAAATGCATTCCTGTCCAAATCAATTAAAAGAGTCTTTTCTGCACCTCCTGAGTCTGGCCAGTAGAGGCCTCTTCAGACGTGCCTGATAACAAAGATGCCTGGAAAAAAAAAATCATATGTTGTCTGCTTAACTCTTAAAATCTTCTGTTGCATAAGGCAGAGAAAGAGAGAAAGGAAGAATGGGGGTGGGGGGAAGAAAGCCTCCTTTGATGCAAGTTATTGATTAATGTTGCCTTTACCTTAACGATGTTTCCGTCAAAAGAAAACAAATTTTAAATGGTGAAATTCTATTGAGGATTCATTAATTAAGGAGAGACTTTACCATATGCTGTGGCTGAAGCTGAGGCTGGCCTTTCTGTTGTAGCTACCTGTGTAAAATCCACCCCATCCTCTACATGAATGCCCTGGCTCAATAACCATTTGAATGAAGGCTTTAGTTTGATTCGCCATACAAGGGGGACTGTGTCACTGTGTTTTCTTTCTGGGAGTCACTAAGTGATTTCTATATCTGTTGTCATGGTGATATTGCAAAGCAAGAGAAAATGGGGAAAAGGGGGGGGGGTCAACTTCAGGCTTTTTCTGCACCCACAGCACTGAGACTGAAGATGTTGTTTAGTGGGGCCTATAAAACATTGGTCTTTCTCGGGGCCCTCTTTTTGTTCTCCAATTGTCAATAAAGCTCATTTTAAGAGAAACAAGGACATCTAAATGTCATCTGTCACTGTGTTAGAGAGATTAAGTTTGTTTAGGAACTTGTGCAGGACAAAAGGCCACTATTTGCTGGCCAGATACAAAGAGGCAGCGGCTATCATGGGCTCTTGATTTAGAAGAAACTGAGGCGTCAGTGGAAAGATCAGTTCACTTGCAGGTGATGGCAAGCGGATGCTTGACATGACAAACAGCCAAAACACATACCCCAAAGAAATGGGATGTTTAGCAAAAGCCCAAATGTTTCCTTTTGATCCTCCCTCCCTCCCATGCCCAGCTTGCAGGCAGCACACTTTTAAGGAGTCCCAAGGTACAAAAACAGTCTTTGACAAACAACCTGCATGTTTAAAAATATGGCATACACACCTGATAGTCCTTGAATGCATGACAAAAAAAAAAAAAAAAGGAAAAGGGGGGGGTTCTTTATTTTTATACTACTTCCCTCCTTCCCACCCCCCCTCAGGAAATCCAACAATAATAGGTGCTGCATTAACTCAGCATTTTCTCCATAATGAGGCTAAATGGAAAGTACAGATTAATGAAGACGATGCTGTTATTAAAATCAAATCCTGCAGTTCATATGCTTTCCCTTAATAATGAACATTGTGGCTATTGAAGAGGAAGAAAGGGACTTTTTTCCCCCTATTAATTTGGCACACATCCCAGATCTCATTCAACCAGAACCTACCCAATGCAAAATGCAAACTATGGCTTTTCTTTTCCAAGCTTTGCCTTTTATTTATGCTTGCTGATTTTGTGTGCACATGGTATAGCAGTGTTTTTGTCAGAATTCTTCCTTCTTCCTGTTCTTCTTCCCTCCATTCTTCTTTCCTTCTTTCTTTTCTTCCTTCCTTCCCTTGTATTAATTAAATATTGTACCTCAATCATGATGATATTAACACTAAGCTTGGCTGGAAATTAATGAGTAATATTATTATTTCAGCTTGGAACACACATTCAGGAATGTAAAACACATTAATAAACATAGCAGGGTATGTGTAGAAAAGAACCTAAGACTTTCACAAAGTAGTAGTAGATACTTCAGCCATCCCTCCTCCACAAAAAGAGATAATTATATAGTTTGCAATTTTTGGACTGCTGCTGCTAATATTAATTGCAGCTTAACTACAATTTATGGTATTAACATGTAGTATTATTGGTATGATTATTGTGACAACTTTGTTTGTATGTCTGTCTATCTATTATTTGCCAGCCTGCCTGCCTGCCTGCCTGCCTGCCTGCCTGCCTGCCTATCTATCTATCTATCTATCTATCTATCTATCTATCTATCTATCTATCTATCTATC
>BLBF01000040.1:30931052-30976529 GCA_015471245.1 Laticauda colubrina
TCCCTGTCATGAGACGCCCATCTGATGCGGGATAGCAGATACCGCATCCTTCATTTATAGGATGGGCTTGGGCCTGGGTCTGATGAGGGGGATTGGCGGTGGTGTTCCATGTTGTTTTGGGTCTGGTTTTGGTTTTCATGGCTGGGATTCATTTGTTGCTGAGGCAAGCTTCCAGATGTCTGGTAGGCAGGATGTATCATCCTGTCTATTCATGTTATGGGGGTGTTTCTCTATCTTGATGGCTTCCTTAATTATTCTGTTGCTGGAGTGTTCAGTGTTGGATATTAATTTATTCCTTCAAAATTAATTTTATGTCCTGTGGCTTTAAGGTGCTGGAAGAGGGAGGAAGTATTTTCTTCTCTTCTGACTGCGTTTTTGTGTTCTGCAATGCATGTATTTATTCTCCAGTTGGTTTGTCCAATGTATGTGGCTGGGCAATTGTTGCATGGTATTTCATAAACTACTTGGGTTTCTAGCTGGATCTTGTCTTTGGGGTTTCTTAGGATGTTGGCTATTTTTTGGTCAGTGCCAAAGGCTGTCCTGATATTGTGTTTGTGGAGAATTTTGCTGATTTTGTCTTTAGTGCCTTTGATGTAGGGGAGGAGTGCAATACTATTGTTTTGTTCTGTGTCTTGGTTTTTTGGGGGTATCTCTTTTCGGATTAGATTGGTGATAGGGTTTCTTTGGAATCCATTGGAAATTAATACGTTAGTGAGGGTGTGTAGTTCTGTTCTCAGGTGGTCTTTGTCAGCTAGGCTTTTGGTTCTGGAGATGAGGGTCTTGGCTACGGAGTTGATCTGTGCAGGATGGTGATGGGATTGTGCATGTAGGAAGTGGTTGGTGTGTGTTTTTTTCCGGTATATTATGTGTCCTAGGGAGTCATTGGGTTTTTTGTAAATTAGGACGTCCAGAAAGGGAAGTTGGTTGTTGGTTTCTGTTTCCATGGTGAATTGTATTTTGGGATGTAGGTTGTTAAGATGTGTGAGGAAGTTGTCCAGTTTTTCTTTCCCATGTGGCCAAATTATGAAAGTGTCATCTACATATCTGACCCAGAGTTTGGATTTGTGTTTGGATTTGTCTAGAGCGTTGGTTTCAAAGTGTTACATGTATAGGTTCGCAATGATGGGTGAGACAGGTGATCCCATGGGTGCTCCTTCTATCTCTTTGTATCTTTGTCCATTGTGGATAAAGTATATGTTGTTTAGGCAGAGGTTGGTCAGATCTAGGATGTGTTTGGGGGATTGTATTTGTTTTGGATGGCTGTCAAGGCTTCTTTGATGGGTACTTGGGTGAAGAGGGATATGACATCGAAGCTTATGAGTAGGCCACTGGGTTGTAGGCTTTGTTTCTTTATTGTTTCTATGAAGTGGGAGGATTTTTGTACGTGTGAGGTGATGGATTCTGGAGTTGTTTTGGTGAGAAATTTGGCAAGATTCTGTAGAGGTGAGCCTATGGAGATGACTATATGTTTTTAGTCTACTGTTTGGTTTGGATGAAAGAATGGGTGCTATCGATGAATAAGAAAATGTTACAATTAATTATCTTTTCCTTCTTTTTCCTTTTTTCTACTTGTATTGTTTTCTGTACTTTTATCCTTTTTATTTATTTCTTTACATTTCTTTATATGTTGCATTGCTTATTATTAGTTATATACAATATTTAATGAAAACTATATTAAAAAGAAATGTGAATGTGTACCTATCTCTCTTTGTGTACATGCATACACAAGCACATGTATGCACATGGGTGCATGCACACACACACAAACACAGACATGCAAATAGATTGTAAATGTATGGTATTTAGGTTTCTTTGGGTATTTTCCCATGTCTTAATATTTGTGCTTTTATTATAGCAACATTTCGGCAGAATCTCATCTGCCATTCTCAGGCTTGTGTATTGGGTTCTTTTTAATCTTGTGTATCAGACTTGGCAGCCGTTTTTGGAAATATTCACCTGAAACCTGACAAGATTCATATCTTCCACTGGAAAAATCCTATTTTTTAATCTAATTTTTCAAAAAAATAAGCAGTTTATATTGGCTTGGAGATGGAACTTGAAAGAGTTTAGTTCAAGACAGCTTCATTTTGAATCTTTTCAGGGAATGATATATTCAGGGAGTGATAAAAATTAGAATGAAACAGGTGATAGATATTTAAGTTACATGTTTATACCTTCTTGTTTGCCAGTATAATGTCAGCATCTTCATCTCCGCACAAAACAGGTACAAAAAGCAGTTAAGGAGAGGAAAAGCAACAACTAAGCAAAAGGATTCACCAAGCTGGTTTCAGCTCTTGGTATTAAGCATGCTGGTTATAAAAATTTAATTTAGCAAATCTTTTGTTTATTCTCAATATCTTGTTTGCTTTGATGCTGCAACAATTCCAGTAATACAAAATGTTTTCAAAAGAAAAAGGCTGAAATATATAGTTCCATCCTCTGGCCAAGGATGGATATTTTAAGCTTTAGAAAATTTCCAGTACACAATTTTCTTTCCCTGTAAAAGTCTAGAAGTTAAAAAGATACAGTGAAATTTCTAAATTATGATTTATAAAGCTCCTTAAGGCCCTGTCACACTGCCCAACGGATGCAAAATGGACACAACGGACGAGCAAAATGTTCCATCCGTTGTTATCCGCTCTCAAAAGGGGCAAAAATTTGCATAACCGGAGCAGATAACATGGACGCGGGGAGGACGCAGAGCGGATGGAAAGCAGATGCAGAATGGAAGCCCAGCGGATGGAAGCGGATGGGAGCGGATAGTGCATCCACAAGGCTTCCGGGGGACCTCAGCAAAGCGGATGCGGAACGGATATAGCGGATTTACAGCGGATGAAACGGATGCAGAGCAGAAGCCTAGCAGATGCACAGCGGAAGCCTAATGGATGCCTGGCGTTAATTGTGCATGCGGGAGGATGCATTGCGTAAGCCATGCAGATATAAAGGGAAGCAGCTCGCACGTGGCCAGCATTCGGAGGAAAGACCTGCTGCAGGATACATCGAGTCCTTGCCTGCCCTGCCTGCATGCCTGCCTGAAAGCCTTGCTGCCAGCCTTGCTGCCAGCCTGCCTCCAAGCCTCCTGGCCAGCCTCCATGCCAGCCTTGCTCTCTGCCTGGCTGCCAGCCTGCCTTCCAGCCTCCCTGCCAGCCAGTCTGCCTGCCAGCCTTGGTGCCTGCCTGACTGCCTGCCTTCCTGCCAGGCTTCCTGCCAGGCTTCCTGCCAGCCTTGGTGCCAGGCTTCCTGCCAGCCTTGGTGCCTGCCAGCCTCCCTCCCAGCCTCCCTGCCAGTCAGCAACCCCACAACCATAGGGAAGAAGCGAAAGTCTCAGCAACCTGCCGCCGTCCCTGGAAAGAGGGACAGGGCCACCCTCCCGTCCCCTGTCCCTGACTCTGCTTCTGCTGGGGCTTCTGCTGCTCAGGCTCACTCTTCTGGTGCTGGAGCTTCTGCTGAAGCTGCTCCTGGTGGTAGTGCTTCTGCTGCTGCGTACTCTGCTGAAGCTGCTCCTGGCGGTGGTGCTTCTGCTGCTGCGTACTCTGCTGAAGCTGCTCCTGGTCCTGCTGGTCCTGCTGGTCCTGCTCATCCTGCTCGTGCTCCTGGACTTGCTCGTACTGCTCGTACTGCTTGTGCTCCTGGTCTTGCTCGTCCTGCTCGTCCTGCTCGTGCTCCTGGTCCTGCTCGTGCGCCTGGTCCTGCTGGTGCTGCTGGTGCTGCTGGTGCTGCTGGTGCTGGTGCTCCTGGTGCTTACTCTGCTGCTGCTGATCCTGGTCCTGCTGATCCTGCTGCTGCTGCTGATGATGATGATAATGATGAGGATGATGATCCTGCTGCTGCTGCTGCTGCTGATGATGATGATCCTGCTGCTGCTGATGATGATGATGATGATGATTATGATCCTGCTGTTGATGATGATGATGATGATGATGATGATCCTGCTGGTGCTGCTGCTGGTGGTGGTGTGGAGGAGCAGCCCCTACCACCTGGGAGCCCCTCTGATGAGGGTGCATCTGGTCCTGCCAAAGGGAGGAAGAGGCGTATGCAGGGACGGGAGAGGAGGCAATACTTCCTAGAGGAGGAACACGAGGATGAGGTGCTGGAGTGGCTGAGAGAGAATGACTGTCTGTGGCGTAAGGGACACCGGCTGTACAGGGACACCAAAAGGAAGCAGGCTGCTTGGAGAGAGAGGGTGGAGAGTATGCGTTACACTTTGGAGGTGCTCCTCAGCTGGTGGAAGCACATGCACACCTGGTACGGGAAGCTGCACCTGAAGAAATCTAGCCAGGCCACGGTTAAGCTGATGGACAGAGAGACCTATGTCATGGCCAGGGGCAGCTTCCTGGAGGGTGAGATTTGCCACTGAGGAGCACCAGGAGCCATTCTGTCTACCCTCTCTCTCCGGCAGCCTGCTGAGAGACAGTCCTCTTCCAGCTGAGAGTCAGTCCCTGTCTCCAGGCAATTTCTGTCGAGCGTGCCATGGCAGAGAACCCGCGGACAAGTGTTGTAACCGTGGTGGAGCACGTGGAGGACTCCCTGGTGCGGTGGGAGAAAGAGACATCGAGTCCACCACAGTCGCAGCCTCATCCACCCCCCCCCAGCTCCGCCTCCACAGAAAGGCAGAGAGCCAGACAGCAGGAGGGGCAGAGCCACACTGTCCTCCGGAGATCAGGGACACCATCTGCACCGTATAGATCTCCTCTCTCAGCTGGTCAGCACCGACTCCTCATCCTCCAACCGCAAGCCCTTCCTCACCTATGTCAACCAGACCCTCAAGAACATGGTGGAACCCCAGTACCAGGTAGTGAAGGACTGGATCACCGAGCTGCTTCACAACCCTCCAGATCCAGAGGAACCTGCTCCCACCCAGTCCAGGTCTGCTCCTCAGGTGAGGAGCAGGTGATGTCCCTCCCATTCCAAAGCTTCCCACAGCCCCTCACCTACCAGGGCTACGGCTACCAGGAGGTCCAGCAGCACAGGCAGCAGCCCTTCCCAGTCCAGGCACAGAGTCATCGGACGAAACCGTTGCCACTGGTTCCACTGATGCCACCGATGTCACCCACGACAATGATGCCACCGACGACAGCGATGCCACCCATGCCAGTCCTCACCCAGCTGCAGACCAGACAGCCCCACTACACTACTCCTTCCTCCACCCCACAGCCAAGCCCGGCCTCAGTACATCTCTCATTAGTACTGGGGCTGACACCCCATGGCATGGGGGAAGGACCTCTCAGCATCGCGGGTCTGAGCCAGCTGTCTGAGAGCTTCCTCAACACACCGTCCCCTGTTGTCCTCTCGGGGCCAGGCACCCCAATGATGATACAGACAAGCACTCCAGCACCACCCACCTCCACAGCACCTGGACCCTTCACCCCTGAGACTGGGCACACCTCCAAGTGACCAATAAGAGTGCCAGAGATTGGGTAGCTGGCTACCTGTGGACTTTATTTGGACATTTGACTTGGGTCATTTTTTTTTTACAGCTTGTTGTTCAATAAATTTTATCTTTGATTAACACACTTGCTTCATTTCTTTTTTTGTAATAAAGTCTTGGTGGAAACTTTTAGAATTGGTTTAAGCCTTTGCATGCTTGTGGGATGGGTTAAGATAGCAGTGGGGTGGGCAGGGATACCTTTGGGATGGGTTAAGATAGCTGTGGGATAGATAAACCTCCATTGCAAGCATAGTGGGACTGTATGGTCCACCCTCCCAGGTGCCACACCTTTGGCCCTTCATTAGTAAGCATTGATCCACACATTTGAACATAAACACAACTCTTTATTAAATGCCCTGTTCATTGTAGGCCCACCCAACATACATGGCCCAATCTCATCCGTGTAATGAGACAGGCTGAAGGAAGCACCCATTAATCATCTATCATCCTGTCTTGCCACTCCAGTGCTCCAGCTGGGGAGTTGCACCAGTGTCTCAGGAGGTTGCGCTGCTTCTTCCCTTCACGTGAGGCTCTGTTGGAGCCTTGCACATCCTCAGTGTCTATCAGGTTTCGCCCTTGCCTCCATTCCCCAGGCTCCATGTCCCCATTGCCTTGCTGGAAGTCCATGAGCCTGTTCTGAAAGACTGGGTAGCGGGTACGCATGAGATTGTGCAGGATGCAGCAAGCTTCCACGATCCTTCTCACAGTCTTTGGGCGATGCTGCATGGTGGTGAGAAGTACCTGGAACCTGTTGGCCAGGATGCCAAAGGCGTTCTCCACCACCCATCTTGCCCTGGACAGTCTGTAGTTGAAGATCCTCTCTTTATGGGTGAGGCACCTGGAAGTTTAGGGCTTCATGAGGTAGGTTGTGAGGGAGAAGGCGTCATCCCCCACGATGAAGTAGGGCACATCTTGTGTGTCATTGAGCAGGGGGTCTGGATCTGGAAAGCCCATGATGAGGTTGCCTTTCAGCCCCTCCTTGAGGTGACTGGCATTATACCTGGGCTTCTGAACATGAGCCGCTGCCTGAAGCATCGATGTACATGAACTTGTAGTCAGCATCGACCATGGCGAAGAGGACGATGCTGAAGAAGCCCTTGTAGTTGAAATAAGTGGACCCCGACTTGGGTGGTGCTTTGCAGGCCACGTGCTTGCCATCTATGGCTCCAACGGTGTGTGGGAAGTTGCACTTCTGGTACCACTGCTCTGCAACTTTCTTCCATCCTTCTTCAGTGGAGGGGCACTGGAGGAGCTCCTCCAGGTATTCTTCGATGATGGCCTGCACCACTTCTCTGACCACAATGCTGATGGTGTTGGGTGGCACCCTCCAGCCATACTGCATGCTCCTGTAGGTGGTCCCTGAGGCCAGGTGGCGCAGAGTGAGTGCCACCTTGAGCCCAGGTTCCAGGCTGGGCCGGAAGTTGTTGTTTGCCTTGGTCAACCTGGGTGTCAGGCGCTGCACAACTTCGTCAAACATGGCTGGAGGCATCCTCATGAAATTCTGGAATGCCCGAGTATCTTCGTTCCTTAGCTCCACCATCAGCTTGTTGTACAGTCCGTACTCTGCTCTTCTGGCGATCCATCTTCGGACCCAGACACTTCTTGGCCACCTCTTTTTCTTCCCGTAGTAGAGTTCACAGAGCCTGTAGATGGCTTCGCACTGTTGCAGAAGGATGGTGGCTGCCAAAAGGACTGTGTTACGATCCACAGTGGACATGACTGGATGCTGTGGAAGAGCAAGAGTCAGATGAAGGCTGTAGAGGTCTGCACAGCTAGGCTGCTGGTCTGAAAGTGAGATGCAGGTGAGTTGCTCCCCCTTTTTATAGGTAGTATAGGTGTCCCTTTGCATCCTCTAGGCATCCTCTAGGCATCCTTAATATCCGAGATAGGTCCCCTCTGTGAACGTTTTTTCCATTTTAAACGCTTTGTTTCCATGCTGCATCCATTCTGCATCCGTTCTGCGTCCATTCCACTTCGTCCCTGCATCTGAGAGGATGCGAGTTGCGTGGATGCGCAGCGGATGCCTAGCGGATAGAGCAGATGCGTAAGGGATGCAGAACGGATGCATAGCGGATGTGTAGAGGATGCAGAACGGATGAATTGGATACATTTTCCACGCAAAAGTTTTGTGCAGCTCAAAACTTTCTGAGCAGATGAAACGTGAATAAACGGATGCTGGACGGATAGAGAGGAAGCAAAACGGAGGCAATGAGTACATCGTGTTTTCCAACAGATGGCAAGCTTTTTTGTCCGTTTTACATCCTCTTTGCATCCGTTGGTGCAGTGTGACAGGGGCTTTATAGATTTCCTTCTAAGTGCTCTTCAGCGGGAAAAAATCTAGTGTCAACTCTGAAGCTGACCTGGCTGAACCCATCTTTTCCTGCCTCATAGTTTCCACAAACTTTGAAAGGGAGAAGGGAGGGGGAAAGCAAATAAACTGGCTACTAGTCAAAACCAAAAGGTTTCTTGTGGGAACCAAGGTCATCCCAACAGATGACAAGTGAAGGAGAGGAGTGACCAAACAGCCTCCCAGCTACCTACCTTGGATAATTGTGACACCTGGGGAAAGAATATTTGCTCTTTTAATTTGGGAGAAAACTGCAGGGACCTTTAGAGTTGGTTTTCACTAGCCATGCCAATATCGTGTATCCAATAAACATGTTCTTTGAGGAATCTACCTGCCTCAGAATTTGCTTTTGATGAATGTGTTACTTGGAACCCTAACATCTAGCATGTTTCCTTTTCTTCCATGCTATCCTCTCTTCTCCATTTGTTTTTTGTTCCTGAACTTCATTTACTTTGTTCAATTTTAAAAGAATCAGCAAAACATTTTTTTCTCATTTTTTACACTACTTTACATAATTCAGTTCTACATCAACATGAGGTTAGAATGACAAAAAGAAGTAAAGCCAAATTTGTGACATAATCACTGTCATATTCTTTTGCATTTTTAAAAAGTGTATATTTCAAAACTTTGGATTTAGTTCTAATTGTTCAGCATGAGAAATATCAGGAGATGTAAAGTATATATCAGACCAATTTTATAGATATCTAACTATATTATAAATATACAAATGTTATAAAAGTTTTGGGGCAATGGAGAGAATACAATCAGATGTTTTTAAAAATTGCAGATAATAATTTCTTAGATTTGTTGATGGGAATATCATTTTTTTAAAATCTATTTTTTGCATACTGATAAGCTTCTATTTATTCAAAACTCAGGGTATTTAGTAGAAGTAGACTTAGGCAGCTGTCTTAAACATCCTTTTGTATTGTTATGAAATAGCAAACTGCTCCTTTATTCTAAATTTTAAGTGTTTTTTTTTTAAACTGGTGACTTTGATTGCCCAAATAGTTCAATTAGCTTTAGATATGTGGCTTTATATTATCTAAGTAAGGTCTCATTGTGTATCTTACATGTTGTTTAGCATCCAAGAAAAAATATGTTTATTTTAGTAGTGAGAGAAAGGTATACGTAATGGTCATTGTATAAACAATGGATCGTATGCTTTTCCCACTAGAACTGAAGGAGTGGATAATTGTGAAGAAGAGATTGCTCAAGTAAACCGGTGATATTAAATGGGAATCAGGCCAAATAATTGATCACACCAAACTTCCTAGATTTAGAACTACAGTTTAATCTAGATCAGAAACCTGGTTTCTGTGGAACACCATTTTTTTATAGGAGGGTCATTGCATCTTACTTTCATATGATGATTTAGGTCAAACACTGGTTAGGCTTTGTAAGGGCAGGTTACAATGCCCTTCACTCTGCACAGATGCAAGGCAGATATCACAGTATTGCTATAATTTTTTGCCTATTTGTAGAATTAAGCTTTATGTTAAAAATTTAATGTCTATATTTTAAGTAATAATGCCATGGCAGTCATATGATTATTATGCATTCTTCCTAGTAGCTGATAAGAACAATGTTCTGAAAAAAACACAGAACATTGCCAAATTTAGTTATTTAACTTGAACATAGCAGATGATACATATTGAAGATTAAATCCCTCCCACATTAATTACATATCTGTTTGCATCTGTCTGTGCTGGCCCTTGGCTATACTAAAATTTTTATTTGGTTTGAATATTTTTTTAAAGTTTCAGCTGAATATAAAAGTATTTCCGAATTCTATTTGAAAAAGGAGAGAGGATATTTAAAATAGAATAAAATTCCTAACAAAGGGAAATTTACTAGGTAAAATAATACATATCTGCCTGCTATCTCTAGGTGACTAATGCATTTTAATAATGGAATGGAATTTAGATTGAACAAATGTGCCCCCTCATCTCAATAAGGGAAAAATAGTGAAAACTGAAGGAATCAAGATGCTCTACACAAATAACATCAAGAGTCTGGATGAAGATGATCACTATAAATATTGGTATCCTTCAAACTGACAACATTAAGCAGACTGAAGTCAAGAACAAGGTTAAAAGTGAATCCATCATAACAGCAAAGAAGATCTTAAAGTCCAATCTCAATGGAGGAAATTCCTTCAAGGCAATTAATGGGCAATAACTGGAATACTGCACAGAATTCAAGCAGAACTAAAACTCTGGATTGGAAAGTTATAAAAATAATGACAGTGAAACATACCTTTCACTCACATAGTAGTGTTGACAGACTCTGCTTACCAAGAAAAATAAGTGGGCGTGGAATGTTGCAAGTCATTAGATAGCTGAAAAAGTAGAAAAGACATTGAAAAGACAGTAAAGAAGATGCACTGAAAGACAGTAAAGAAGATGCACTGAAGCCAGTATATCATGAGACTTATTTAATACAGGAGAGACCTGTAGCCTAAAAGAAGGACCATATGAAAAATAGAAATGAAACATGATAAGGCAAGTATTAAATGGCTGATACATAAAAAAAATAGCAGGTAAAGCAAATAACAAGAAGACCTGGCAATGACAAAGAACAGGAAAATTGAAGAAAAAGTCTGACAGCCTAATTCTGTCTGCACAAGGCAAATCATTAACTTGAGAAGACAGCAGCAGATAGAAAATGCTACATCTACAAAGAAGATGAATAAAGAGTGGACCAACCTAGTTAGCTGCTGTAAGATTGTGTAGACCAGTGGTCCCCAATCTTTTTTGTACCAGGGACCAGTTTCACGCAGAAACACCTTTTCAAGGACCGGCAAAATCAATTCTTCCCCAATAGTAGAGGGCTTCTTAGCTTTAGCTAATATAAAATATATATTGTAATCATGATTATTCATTCTTTGCGGCCCAGTACAAAATGATCCACGGACCAGTACCGGTCTGGGGCCCAGTGGTTGGGGACCTCTGGTGTAGACCAATTACAATCACAATAGCATAACAAAGTAACAGAAACAGTGTAACTGAATTTCTGAAAGAAATATCATTTGCCTGTGAACAAGAAGTTATGGCCCCACAAAATAGAGAAAGTGATTGAAGAAGCTAAAGTGCCCTGGAACTTTTGAATTCAAACAGACAACCACCTCCCACAGAACATCTAGACTTAAAGACTTGATAAGATACACAAAAAGTCTAGATAATAAATGCTTCAGGAAGAAAACAAAGATGATACCAATATTAATACTGTAGGGCACTTTTTGAACATATTCGGCATTGACAGAATCACCATCAGTCAATTGCAAAAGGTAACTTTACTTGGAACAGCTTACATCCTGCAACAATACATTTAATACCATCAGGGATCAACATCTGCCTATCTTAGGAAGGACTCAATAAGTGGATAAAAATGCCAAATCCTGTTTAAGTCTGATTGACTGTATGACCAACTATGGTCATAAAAATGGAATAAATCTTTTCCAGAGAATGCTAATAAATCAAAAGAGCTAGTACCCCAACTGTATGGACATCCATACAGTTGGGGGACAAGGATACATGCATTTTGATATGATAGGACAAATTGCATGCCTTATTAACATCAAGTAACATCCCACTAACATCACATCACAAATGCAAGGGGTTTGCATTGTGATGTACTTAATTTCTTCATCATCATTTTAGCAGCAGATACCAGTGTGCCTAAGTCAGTGTATCACAATTTTAGCAACTTGAAGATGTGAGGACTTCAACTCCCAGAATTTTCCAGCCAACAAGGGGAATTGAGAGTTGAAGTCAACACATCATCAAATTGCCAAGATTGAAAAACACTGCTCTATGTTAATAAGCAGATATTTTTATGGTATGGTAATTCCACAATAATGTGTAAAGTTTTAGTTTATGAATTACCAGTACTGAACTATTTTTTTAATTGTGGTCATGATATCGCATTAATTTTCCTTAATATATTAACCATTTTATCTTCAACAAAAAAAATAAAAGGAAAGCAATCACTATTTTGACTGTTTTGCGACTCATTACTACTTCTGAATTGTAAGAAGTTATTGTTGTTGTTATTTGTTCTTTCAAAATGCCCTATTGTTTTATCTAGATGGAATATCAGCAGGTTTCATAGTTCGATAATAACTTCATAACTTAAAACAACTCTAGAGAACTGTGCCTCAGTATGTGTTATCATTAAAACAACCATGCCTTTAGCAGTTCAGTGGTATTACTTTCTGCCAACTGCCTCAGATAGAAAATAATAAACCTTCTCTAAGCACATTTTGTAGACTTTTTTTACACAATGACTTAGTAAAGATTTTGCATTTGGTTAGTTAGCAATATTGAAATCATTTATTTAATATTGGCTTTCTTTGGAAGGAGATAGATTTCAAATACTGTATATCTGAGAATGGTTCGTGCCCGAACATAAAAGAAGTGAGGTAATTGACAGTTCTTTTTCTGTTTTGGAAATGTGGTCTTGTTTTTAAAAGGTTGAAAGCATTTCATTTTTACAGTATTCAGTTTCCAGGAACATCTGAGGCACAGCTGAGGCAAATTAACAATGCAATTCCAAAAGGTTTATTTTCAGAGATCAATTAGAAATGTATTCTCTTCTGATGGGATTCTCATGTAAACTTCAGCTTTTACTTCAGTACAAGAAACTGGCTTAAAAAAGAACCCAGGTCATTCTGATGGAATCAACAATACAATTAATAAGCCAGACAACAATTTCTCCTTAGCATTTCTCCACCATGCAGGTAGAAGAATATTAACAACAACTACAGCAACAATATCAGCTATCAATTCTCTTTCAGTTCTTGATTTCATATATGTGGAAGGGATCATTGCATAGAAATATGATTGAAAAGTAGAGTCATATGTCACTCTGAGCACTTTGTAGGCACTAGAAAAGCAGAATAGAAATATTGATATAAATTAATAAAAAAGAATTAGTCCAGTTGCCATAATTCAACTTTCATATACCTTTGCCTGGATGACTGAGAATCTTCGTTAAAATATTGCAACACATTTTGAGGAGAAAATCCCTGAGTTTTGTGTGGCAGCAGTTGGTACATTCCAACAATTTTTCATTAATTTGCTCTAATTGATGTACTTTTTATATAGTAAAAATTGACCCTTTAACATCCATGAGGAAAAAAAATTGTCAATTTAAGAATAGCAGTTCGGATTCTAAAGGAAGCTTCTTTCAGTTCTATTTTTTTTTTCCAGGAAAGTCTAAAAGTAGTGATAATTTTCTAATCATCTTTAGCTATTATTAGAAAACTTTAAAAATGTTTTTCTGGCATGCATAAGATATCTATATTATTACAAGGTATCTATCTATCTATCTATCTATCTATCTATCTGTCTGTCTGTCTGTCTGTCTGTCTGTCTGTCTGTCTGTCTGTCTGTCTATCTGCTAGCTAGCTAGTTAGCTCCCATAAAATCCATGTTGATTCTTTGTCAGTTAAAGATATAAAGATATAGACATAGCTAGTTAGCTGTATCTATATCTTTATATCTTTATCTGACAAAGAATCAACATGGATTTGATGGTAAATCAAATCAAAAATCAAAATTGCAAATATTTTGAATTAACTATAAATGTCTTCTGATCATCAATCATCATCAATTACTGAGCTGGAGAACTCTTGCAGAACTCTGATCTAAATTAGATTTATTGTAAATTAAACTCTTAATCAATACGCTATATAAGTGTAACATAATTACTTATTAACATGATTTTTTTAGGAAGTGCATTTTTTTCCATCTAGAAATAGCAGCTCCTGATGAGAAAGGACAGACTAATTATGAAATATAGTTCCATTTTCCTTTGATTTAATCACATGCCATAAAGATGATCATTTAGCTTAATTTCCAATGCTACATTCTGCCTAGTTTGACAGAATATTTTCTTTTTCTTTTTTTCCATTTGACTTTCCTTACCCCATGCTGCAAAGTATTATTCATATTTGTTAGGTAGGAAATTGAATTTTGAGTCCTTGAAATAGACAACTAAAAATTCTTAAAATCTGTTATTAATTAACATCACAATTGGGCTATTTGTCACAACACAATGAAGAATTTTGTAGTTATTTATATAATTTATATGAAGCTCCTAATTCATCACTTACTTAAATCCTTTCTGTCCTCCTTGGGAACGTTAATTGGGCCATTTCACAAATTATGCAAAGACCTTATGGGAAGGTGTGTTAATGTAGTGATTGGCTTAAAATCTGTACACACAGCTCATAATATTCCACGGTGGTTTTATGATTTTTCATATGGAAGTAAAGCCATGTTTTCCTCATTAGGAAAATAAGGGAGAAATAGTACAATGTGCATTTATAAAACTGAAATTGCCCTGCCACAGCCAAAAGCAAGCAAGAGAAGAAAACACTCCTGGAACATTGAAATATCATCAGATATCCAAATTAGAACTAGAAGAATGCTTTTTCATGCTGCATTTACACATTTTAGGACAGATTTTAGTTTCAAAGCAGAGGCAGTTCACAGCCAATTTTTAACTCTTTGAAATACTGAACGCAGGTTTTTTAAAAGTCAACAGAGATAATTGATAGGCTCTCCTTGTAAAAATAGTGTATTAAAAGCCCACCTCAGAGACATCCTCAGCCTGTACCTTTAGATAATTTACTTGGGAAAAAATATTCCAATAATACTGATCACAATGATACATTACACCTAATTTTTTAAAGCTAAATTCTGTCACTGGTATGGATAAGACATTGCAGATATGACATTGCAAAGAGGACAAAGTCCTAAAACAATCACAATTACATTTTTCTACATCATACTGTTAGCCCATCTAATTCACTTGTCATGTATGCTGACTGATAACAATTTTCAAGGTTCAGGTATGATTATATAAGGCATTAAATGGTGCTTTGCTCTGGCAAACAATTATCTAACGCCCATATCATTTATCCTGTTTTTTTTAATGATTGTCCTATAAGACAAAAAAACTAAATACTAAAGGACAATAGCAAAGTCAAAGTGAATTCAGACAATTTGAAATAATACTAGAGGGCCTTTACAAATATTTACATAATTGAAATTGCATGTCTAATTATTGTTTATTCTTGTTGGTCCCGAATATTTTTCTCAAATTATAAAAGGAACATTTAGCTCATACTGATACTGTGTGTTTTTTTAAAAGAAACTTTTATGTATTACTTTATTACTTTCATAAAAGTAGAAGACATCTGACAGTTTTCCAGCTTTCAAAAACAGATGATGCCGAGATTAACCAGGAGGGTTTCCAGTTTCCCCCCAGTTCAAAGAAATTTATTTTTGTATTACAGAGATATGTGTTTCTTGTTCTTAAGCAATGTTTGGAACAATCTGCAGCTGCTCTGTTTCTTATGCCATCGTAAATATCCATCAAAATACTTTCAGTGCCCTGCAAATATAAGGTGACCTTAGATTTCAAAACAGACAAGTGCAACAGCATATAATATCTATTGCTTTTTTCCAAACACAGAAGGCATTAGACTGGCTTCAATTCAGTGAGCACACCTTGTCTTTTGTAATGCAAGCAATGTGTCTGTATTCAAATTGGGGCTAGTAAACACAACAAGGGTGGATTGCTCAGCAATTAAAGTTGCTGGGCTTGTCAGCTGGAAAGTTGACCTGAGTTTGAGACCTGTGTGCCGTGCGATGGGGTGAGCTCCCACTACTTTCCTTATTTCCTGCCCACCTAGCATGCAAATGTAAGTAGATAAATAGGAATCACTTTGGTGGGACGGTAACAGCATTCTGTGCACCTTCGGCATATAGCCATGTTGGTCACATGATCAAATTGACAACATTGGCTCGGTCGGCCAAGAAATGGAGATGGCTCCCTTGGCCTAGAGTCAGACATGGCTGAACAAGGGAAGTTTTTATTTTTACTTTTAACACAAGCATATTTATGGTTTATATTTAGGCCATACACACGCCGTGTCCCCCCCCGACTGAAAATTCAGTGATAGTAGCTGCATCAATAAGTGCTTAATACTTAAACCACCAATCACTATAAATTTTTCACAGTTCCTTCACGCAGTATTTTGACTTCCAGATCCCACAATATTGTATATCTTTGCTAGACCTTTCCTTCCTATTGCTAATCATTTATTATCATTATTATTGTTATCCTATTAAGTAGAAATATCAAAATCATTATCAAATGATATTGTTTAAACTTTTAAATTCTTAAAGAGATCTTGGGCATGCAGAGATTCTCCTAATTTTTCCTGAACATTTGTTCCATTTTGTCCCTTTCCTTACAGCAATTTACATATGTGTGTTATTTGTTCATGAACATTCTTCTTCCTTAAGGCCCTGTCACACTGCCCAACGGATGCAAAACGGAAACAACGGATGAGAAAAATGTTCCATCCGTTGTTATCCGCTCTCAGAAGGGGCAAAAATTTGCATAACCGGAGCAGATAACACGGACACGGGGAGGACGCAGGGTGGATGGAAAGCGGATGCGGAACGGAAGCCCAGCTGATGGAAGTGGATGGGAGTGGATGGCACATCCGCCAGGCTTCTGGAGGGCCGCAGCAAAGGGGACGCGGAATGGATACAGTGGATGCAGACAGGACGCCGAACGGATGAAGCGGATGCACAGCGGAAGCCTAGCGGATGCACAGCGGAAGCCTAGCGGATGCACAGCGGAAGCCTAGCAGATGCCGAGCGTTAATTGCGCATGCAGGGAGGATGCATTGCGTCAGCCCCGCGGATATAATGGAAGCAGCTCAGAAGCAGGTCGCCATTCAGAGGAAAGACCTGCTTCCAGGCACATCGACTGCCTTGCCTGTCCTGCCTGCATGTCTGCCTGCAAGCCTTGCTGCCAGCCTCCCTGCCAGCCTTGCTGTCTGCCTGCCTGCCAGCCTTGCTGCCTCCCTGCCTGCCAGCCTTGCTACCAGCCAGTCTGCCTGCCAGTCTTGGTTCATGCCTGTCTGCCAACCTTGGTGCCTGCATGCCTGCCAGCCTTCCTTCCAGCCTTGGTGCCTGCCTCCCTGCCAGCCTTCCTGCCAGCCTTGGTGCCAGCCTTCCTGCCAGCCTTGGTGCCTGCCTGCCTGCCAGCCTTCCTGCCAGCCTTGGTGCCAGCCTGCCTGCAAGCCTTGGTGCCTGCCTGCCTGCCAGCCTTGGTGCCTGCCTGCCTGCCAGCCTTCCTGCCAGCCTTCCTGCCAGCCTTGGTGCCAGCCTGCCTGCCAGCCTTGGTGCATGCCTGCCTGCCAGCCTTGGTGCCTGCCTGCCTGCCAGCCTTCCTGCCAGCCTTGGTGCCAGCCTTCCTGCCAGCCTTAGTGTCTGCCTCCCTGCCAGCCTTCCTGCCAGCCTTGGTTCCTGCCAGCCTCCCTGCCAGCCAGCAACTCCACAACCATGCTGAAGCACAGCAAGCCTCAGCCATCTGCTGCCAGCCCTTGCAAGAAGGACAGGGCTACCATCCCGCCCCCTGGCCCTCACTCTGGTTCTGCTGGGGCTTCTGCACCACGGGCTTGCTCTTCTGGGGCTGGGACTTCTGCTGCTTCTGCTTTTGGAGGAGCTGATGACAAGCACTCCAGCACCAGCCACCTCCACAGCACCTGGACCCTTCACCCCTGAGACTGAGCAACCAAGAAGAGTGCCAGAGACTCATTTTTGTTTTATAGCTTCTTGTTAATAAAGTCTATTTTTGATTCATACACTTGCTTCATTTCTTTTTTTTAATAAAGTCTTGGTGGAAACTTTTAGAAATGGTTTAAGCCTTTGCATACTTGTGGGATGGGTTAAGATAGCAGTGGGTTGGGCAGGGATACCTTTGGGATAGGTAATAGCTGTGGGATAGATAAACTTCCAGTGCAAGCATAGTGGGACTGTATTGTCCACCCTCCCAGGCGCCACACCTATGGCCCTTTATTATCAATAATAATGTAATCAATCATAATGCCACCTTGAGCCCAGGTTCCAGGCTGGGCCGGAAGTTGGTGTTTGCCTTGGTCAACCTGGGTGTCAGGCGCTGCACAACTTCGTCAAACATGGCTGGAGGCATCCTCATGAAATTCTGGAATGCACGAGTGTCTTCGTTCCTGAGCTCCACCATCAGCTTATTGTACAGTCCGTCCTCTGCTTTTCTGGTGAACCATCTTTGTACCCAGAGGCTTCTTGGCCGCCTCTTTTTCTCTCCGTAGTAGAGTTCACAGAGCCTGTAGATGGCTTCGCACTGTTGCAGAAGGATTGTGGCTGCCAAAAGGACTGTGTTACGATCCACGGTGGACATGACTGGATGCTGTGGAAGAGCAAGAGGCCGATGAAGGTTGCAGAGGTCCGCACCGCAGGGCTGCTGTTCTGAAAGTGAGATCCAGATGTGTTGCTCCCCCTTTTTATAGGCAGTATAGGTGTCCCTTTCCTTCCTCTAGGCATCCTGTAGGCATCCTCTAGGCAACCTGTAGACATCCTTAACATCTGAGATAGGTCCCCTCTGCGGACGTTTTTTCCGTTTTAAACACTTTGTTTCCGTGCTGCATCCGTTCTGCATCTGTTCTGCATCCGTTCTGTGTCCGTTCCTCTTCCTCCCTGCGTCTGAGCGGATGCGAGTTGCGCGGATGCAGAACGGATGTCTAGCGGATATAGTGGATGCATAATGGATGCAGAACGGATACGTAGCGGATGCATAGTGGATGCAGAACGGACGAATTGGATACATTTTCCGCGCAAAAGTTTTGTGCAGCTCAAAACTTTCTGAGCAGATGAAACGTCAATAAACGGATGCTGGATGGCTAGAGAGGAAGGAAAACGGAGGAAGTGAGTACATCGTGTTAACCAACGGATGGCAAGGTTTTTTGTCCGTTTTACATCCTCTTTGCATCCATTGGTGTAGTGTGACATGGGCTTTAGTTCACCAATTTTCATTCTCACAAATGGATAAGAAATGTTTATATAGAAGTTGTGAAAGTGTGGAGCTGATATGGCAGAATATTGTCTCCCTTTCACAGGGATTATTTTATAATGTATAAAGATGGTTACTATAAAGATAAAAGTCATAACAATTTTAAGATATAAATTTTTATTATATTTTGTCATGGGTTTCATATCGATCAATAGTCAGACTGACTGTATCTGAGATTTGAAAGCAGTTTCATCCACTTTCCCTTCTCTTCTACTAATAAATGTTCTAGTATGTCGGTATTTCTTGTAATCTGGAAATTATGAGGCAACTTTTAAAATCAAATTATGTGTCAAAAGTGACTTTCTATCTACAGCTACCAATCTCTAAATATATTTTCTACAGTTGCATAACAGAAAAAGGTGCAGCTATTTTGAATGTGTTTGCAAGGCATGTATATAATTTTCATATAAATCATGCAGATTAAAACTCTTATCTGCTCTATTCAGCAACATAATTAGGTTTACAGAGATTTGAATTTGAGTAACAGCTCTATTAGGGCTCTTTACCAAGAGTCAGTTCCTATGGTCTTACTGGACCAGCTGCTGCTGACTCACTGAGGAAATGGCAGAGATTAGGATGAACCAGAGGGGAGGGGGGAAGCCAACCCAGAACAACAGAAAAATAAAGCAAATCAACCAAGCATTATCTTTTTGTGAAAAGCAGAACAATGACTTAACAAGAAAGGTTTCAAATGATCCATCTTATTTCCCTCATTTGCACTGTTCCTGTTGGAAAGACCACCAGGAAACATGTGAACCAGCACAGAATATACACTGTAATCCACAGAACATCTCAATTAATATTCTCTCCTGAGTACTACTAGAACAATACATAACATCAAGCAATTTAATCTCCGGCAATAATGTCTTTTGTTTGGTTGAGAGGGTTTTCCCTCAATTAGGTTTTTTTCAGGATGGATTTTCAAAATTAGTTGGTATTCTATACTGTGTGAAGAGAGGTGCTCCAGATTGCCTAAGCACCAGCACATGGGTAGGTAAAATGCATAGAGAAACGCTGGTTGCATTAACAAACCTGTTATCCGGAAATTCTTCCTTGTAAACACGAGCATTGGCCTCTCTTTGGAATTAAGTTAATCCTTCCACATGTTTGCTTGGGAAATAATAAGCCACAAACTGTATAGTATTTAAATCTCTGCTTTGAATATAATTTACTGCTACCATGTAAATTATGGCTAGGACAATAGGTAAATGAAATGGAAACAGGTGGCTTGCAACAAGGCAGCATAGAAAACCAATATTTGACTCTTAGATAACGGTAGTTATTAGCATACAGAAATGATTTTGGCACAGTCAAATTTCAGTTATCTTGTTGTTGTTTTTTGTTTGGTAGTTCCCTTAGATTTGACAGTAAAAGCTGTACAAGATTATTTCTGTGTACATCTTTTTGAAATAAATGATAGCTGCAGAAGAGTAAAACAACTCTTGAAGTAATACACTCTGTTACAGAGAGATTCAAGTATTTTGATGCTTTCTGCTTGGTAGCGATGAGCCCCAAAACCTTGGCTCAGAATTTTCATTTTGTTTGCATTTTGCTTCTGGATAAGCAGGCCCAGCTGGGAAAAAATCGTGGAAGGCTTTAATTGCTATTGTCCATGTTACACAGCTATTTGATTGAATTAAACAGAGGTCTATACATACCACTGTTAATTACATTGCCAGGCATTGCCAGGCATTTTCCCAAGAGACATAGAATTTTAATTCTGAATTGCCAATCTGTTAGTAAACCCAAAAGGTAAACTTCTGAATTGACTGATCTACAAACCTGCTGGGTAAAATAATCTAATCATAAATATGCAAAAATAAGAACAAATCAGCTAAATCTGGCCAAGTCCCATCTTAGTCCAGTATTTTGTTTCTCCTGGTGACCAACCAGATGATTCCAGGACTTACAAGCAGAAGGCAGAGTCAGATACCTTTCTTTTCATCATTACTCTACAGCTAAGCACACTGCCCCAATATGGAGATAACACCAAGTCTTCTAAAACAAATTATTTTTAATAGAGCTATTCTCCATGGCCGTATCTTTTTATAAGCTAAAATGCTAAATTCCATAGCTTTTCTCATAAAGTCTATATTCTAGTCTCCTGATAACTGTGATGGCTTATTTTTACATTTACCAGTTCGAGCATATCCACTTTCAAATGTCACAAGCAAAACTTGTGTTTTGCTTGTGTTCCAGATGCATGTTCCAGATGCTGACATATATTTCGATTTATATAGATTTAGGCATAGATTTAGATAAGGGCATTAGAATAGTGGCAGCCCTTTTCCTAATGCTCGCCAGCATGGAATTTGCTTTCTTCATGCTTGATGTACACTAAAATGATATACCCGCTACTATTCCACTATGATTTTTAGTTAGAGACATGAAATAGGATCTTTTTACTACAAAATACATCTGAATACATCAGAAAATTTAGCCTGTATCTGCCATTTTGTAAACCAGCCAGTTATAGAGACCTTCCTAGATCTCTTCGCAATGAGTTTGGTGTGCACAGACTTGAATTTGGTTTGGTATCATTTGCAAAGTTGGACTGTTGTTTAATTTACAATTTAAAAAGCACAGTGCTGGGTCACAGCACAGATCCTTTCAGCTTACCATTTCATACCTACCTTTTGCTTTTGCTTGTTTAATCACTTAATGTTCCGTCTGGAAAAGGAGCGCGGTAGACCGGGTTCCAACAAATAACTCTTTATTTGTTAACAGCAACAGTAACGGAACAGTGGCTCAAGCCGCGGCAGCCCTTTTTATAGAGGCTTGCCTGCCGGCTTGTAGCCAATGACATTGTTTAACTTTGCCGCCTTTGAGCGGCTCCTTGGATTGATTCCTAATGAACCAATCTACTACTGGCCTTCCTGGCCAATCAGAATAGACTACTTGGAACCTTCCAAGTTATACAGAACACCCCTCCCCCTTTAGTTCAGTCCTGCGTGAGTGACATAGTCACGCAGGTAGGTGGGGCTTCTTCTGGTCCTAGTTGACCTGCGGAGCTCATTCTCGCCTAGGACTTCAAACGGTTCGGTCAGGATCGCTGTCTCTCTGGCTCATCTCCATGGAACCGCCTGGAAGGGTGAGCCAGCATTGCCGCTACCACTGGAGTTGCTCAGGCCGGTGGTTTTGCCGCTCCCTCCTGGTTCAACCGGGCTGGTTGAGCTGGCCTGGCTGGCCCCTTTCAGGACAGCTTCCCTTTTGCACGGACTTCCTCCGATGGTTTCATCTAACCGTAATTGCTCTTTTTGGTTGGTGAGATTTTCTGGATTTACTTTTAATGGTTCATTTCCACACCCTTTTTTATTTATTTGTGTTTCCCCCCGCTCCTTGGTTTTGTTTTCGTCGATTTTTATTATTTGAGGTTGCACGGTTGTTTTGCGCTTGATATTTTGGGAACAAAGCTGGTCTATGTGCTGCTTCCACTCTCTTCCATTTCCACGGTTAGTCAGTAGGACCGTGGGCCTGTTACTTGTGTGATTGTGGCTGGAAGCCAAAGAGGGTCCCCGGTAAAATTCTTTGCATAGACTAGGTCGCCAATTTCAAAAGTGCGGTATCGGCTGGATGAGTCGGGGGGTTTCTCACAAGTGTAATTTGGGTTCAATCTATCTAAATGGGATCTGAGTTTTCTCCCCATTAATAATTCTGCTGGGCTCTTGTTTGTTGTACTACTGGGAGTGATATGTTGTTGTGTAAGCAAGCAGTTCAGCTTGTCTTGGACATCCCCATGGTCCATTTTTTCTAGGCCTTCTTTTGTAAACCTGACCATTCCCTCGGTCCTACCATTTGCCGCCGGGTGAGCCGGTGCGGTTAGTGCATGGTGTACACTCAAAGATGCTAAATACTGTTCAAATTGTATAGCCGTTAGTTGTGGCCCATTGTCGGATACTAGCACATCAGGTAAACCATGAGTGCAAACATTTTGTTTAGCTATTTTATAACTTTATAACGGTTGTTTTGGATGACATTACTATAACTTCCAACCAATTTGAATATGCATCCACTACTATTAAAAACATATTGCCCCAGTTGGTCCTGCAAAATCAATATGGATTCGAGACCAAGGGCCTCGTGGGGTCTCTCAGTCCTGTATGGGAGCTTGCGGTGGTGTGGGTCTAGCTCTCTGACACTTGTGGCATGTTGAAACCCAGCGTTCAATATCCTTGTCTAAACCAGGCCACCAGAAATAGCTTCTGGCCAGGCTTTTCATTTTTACGATGCCTGGGTGGCCCTCATGTAACATGCCCAACACCTCTTCTTGCAATTTGGATGGAATTACCACCCGATCTCCCCACAATAAACACCCCTTTTGTATTGACAGTTCAGTTTGTCTAGTCTGAAAAGGTTTAAAACCTTCAGTCTTTTGGCTTTCCGGCCAACCTTTACCTACTCAAGTGAACGTGGGCAGTCAATGGGTCTTTCGCCGTGTCTCTGGCGACATCATTCACAGACAATGGGAGTTCAGGGCAGGTCTCTAGTTGTAGGGTGGCGGTGGTTGGAGCCGGGTCGTCCTCTATTGTTGGTAATGGTGATCGGCTTAAAGAGTCTGCATGGGTGATCTGTTTCCCAGGTTGATGTAGCAAGGTATATGAACAGGCGGCCAGGAATTCTGACCACCTAGTCATCCGTGGAGATAGAATGTTCGGTGTTTGGTTTGTTCCCAGCCAAAATCCCCAGTCACGGTTTATGGTCAGTTACAATGGAAAATGTCCTACCATATAGGTATTCATGAAAATGTTTAACTACGGTGATGATTGCCAGGGCCTCTCTGTCTAGCTGGCTATAGTTGCGTTCAACTTTGGAGAGCGTTTTCGAGTAAAAGGTGATGGATGCCTCTCTCCCATCAGGTAATTGGTGGCTCAGGATGGCGCCGACTCTGAAAGGTGAGGCGTCGCAGGTGACCATCAAGGGAAGTGTATTATTAAACTGAATAAGAACGGTGTCTGAGGTTAACAAGTCTTTTATGCTTTGAAATGCTTTTTGTTCTTTGGGACCCCAAGTCCAGACAGTTTTTTTGTCCAGCAAACGGTGCAATGGTTCTGCTATCGTTGCTTTGTGGGGGAGGAATACATTATAAAAATTGATCAGACCCAAGAATGCCTGTAAGTCCGTTTTATTTCTAGGTCTGGGTGCGTCTTTAATTGCTTTGACATTTTTTTTCTGTTGGTTGAATACCTTGTTCATCAATTAAATACCCTAAAAATTTGACGCGGTCAGTAGGTAGGCAGCATTTTTCCTTTTTTACTTTTAGGTCGGATTTTCTAAATTTTGTTGGCACTTCTCTTAGTCTTGCTTCTAATTGGGTCGTGTTTTTCGCTGAAATTAGGACATCATCAAAATATGGAACGACCCCTTTTATTCCATTTAATAGGCGTTCTATGAGGCTTTGGAAGACGCCTGGGGCAATGCTCACTCTGAATTGAAGTCTGATACATTTGAATGCCCCTCTATGCATAACTATTGTTTGTGCCTCAACCGTTATTGGGTCTACTGGAAGTTGCTGATATGCCTGAGCCAAATCGAGTTTCGGAAAAATGCCCAATGGTGCGTGTTAAGCCTGGGTTCCCCAACAAGGGTTAGGGAGACAAGCTAAACAGAATGTGCAGCGTTAGTCAGATAGGCACACAGAGCTAAGCTTGTATGTTTATTAACATACAGTAAAAATAACAGATACGCTTGTGCTATCAAGAATATAGTTTATTCCATTATAAGTTCATGGCATAGTCAAATAACAGTCCAATAGTCATTTATCATGTAGTCAGTCCATTCAGGGATATTCAGGTAGCAAAGTCCATGTAGAATATCCTATGTCAGTTCACTTACAAATCAGTCCTTTGTTCTCTCTCCCGTTTGAGCAATGCAGTCTTGATTCCAAGCAGTAATCAGGGATCATCAAAGCCAGAGTGAGCAAGCTGTAGACTTGCTACTTTTATATTGTTTTCATAACCACTCCCACAATTGCTATTTCACAGTTAAAGCTGCAGACACTTTAACATACACTAACTATGATTCATAGTTATTATTTCACCTAAACAATGTTATCCCTAACATTCTCCCCTTTTAGGTTAAATAATAATAACTATGAATCATTTACATCTTTAAATTATATTTTTCACAACTTTCTTTAAACTTAATTGCTCCTTGAGCTTTTGTAAATTGATCTGCAATGTTTTCTTCTGACATGCAGTATTCCAATTTTATTATTCCATTTTTCACTGATTTTCTTACATTTAAATATCTTAAGTCAGTATGTTTTGATCTAGTTTTTACAGCAATACTAGTAGCTAACTTTATAGCTGCTTGGTTATCCTCGTACACAATAATGGAATCTTTTACAGTTATACCCATGTCTAACAATAACTGTTTGTAGAAAATCAAGTCAGTGCATAATAATGACAGACATGAAAATTCAGCTTCCATCGTGGACAAGCTAATATGCTGTTGTCTGATTGACCTCCACCCTATTAGTGTCTTACCAAATAATATAGCCATCCCAGATGTTGATTTTCTAGTGTTTATATCAGTTGCAAAACTTGCATCTGCATAGGCACTAAGACTCAAATCACCCTTTGGTTCTATATACAATGCATGGTTCATTGTTCCTTTAAGATATCTTAAAATTCTTTTTAATGATTGCCAATGACATTGTTTTGGATCTGAATTAAAACGTGCCAGCTGATTTACACTATAAGCTATATCTGGCCTTGACCAATTGCTTATATATGATAAGCTACCAATCAAAGATTGATATATGGACTTATCAAATTTGGGACTTTGATCATTAGTTTGGCAAACTTCCTGACTCATTGGAGTCTTTGCCGGTTTACAAAGTTCCATTTTATACATTTTAATTAATTGGCAAATTTTATCTTCTTGAGATATCTTAAAACCATTATTTGTTTTATTAATTGTCAATCCTAGATACCTTTTAATTTCACCTAAATGCTTTAATTTTATCTTTTTGGCTAATAATGATATAATCTCATTAGCTTCATTATTAGTCTTAGTTATCAAAGCAATATCATCTGTAAATAATAACAATAAATGACACCGTTCCATTATTTTCTCTTTTAAACACACACGGATCTGCTAAACCAGATTTAAAACCTATATTGTTTAACTCTTTCACAATATATTGGTTCCACTCAAACCCAGATTGTTTCAACCCGTAAAGACTCTTTTTGAGTTTCCAACAATCATTACTATTTACTTTATTGTCTTTTATACCAATTGATTTTCTTAAATATATAGTGTGCTGCAATGGTGCATGTAGATAAGCAGTTTCTACATCTAAATGGTTAATGACATAGTTTTTCTTAGCTGCCCACACTAATGCTGCTCTTAAAGATGTAGCTTTAAGGCTTGGTGCAAAAACTTCATCATAATCAGATGCAGTTTGATTAAATCCTTGAGCTACTCACCTAGCTTTATGGGTAACAGTCCCATCATTTCCAGTTTTTACTTTAAATATCCATTTGCACCCAATGGATTTTTCTCCTGGAGGTAATTTGGCATCTTCATACACTTTCATTACCTTTAATGAATTTAGTTCTTTTTCCATTGCCTTTTGCCAATTCTCCTGATCCTTAGCAGGATACATCCTAAGTTCATCTACACTAGTTGGAACTTTAGTTACTTGGCAAACTATATTTGCTTGATACCTATCAGGTGGTCTAGTTACACGTGTAGTACGTCTAGGTATTATAGGACTTACAGGTGGACTTTCATTTATTAATTGTTCTTGATTATGTAACTCTTCCTGATCAACTATTTCTTCTTGTTCTGGTCCTATTTGCTCTTCGTGGACTTCTTCTTTAATTGGACTCCTCTTATAGCTAATCTGATCTTTCTGCCTTTTGTAGGGTTCAATAATTACTTCATTATTTAAATCTTCTCTAATCTATTCCATCCTACATGTTCTAGGAATTTTGCACTAGCACTGGTGTAAACTCTAGATGTACCTGGTTCCCAGAATCTATAAGATCTATGATTAGATGTATATCCTACAAAAAATAATCTTTTAGCTCTATGCTGTCCTTTGTATCTAAGTTGTGTAGGGATATGCACCCATGCTGGTGCTCCAAATGTGTGCATGTAACTTAAATCAGGTTTTGTACCATGCCACAGTGTGAATGGTAATTCACCTGTTGTTGAATTAACAACATTATTTAATATATGATTACCACACATTATTGCTTCTCCCCATAAATTGTCAGGTAATCCTGAATCAGACATCATAGTTCGTGTCATTGATTGTAATGTTTGGCCTCTTCTCTCTATAAAGGCATTATGTTGTGGCCTATATGGTGCAGACATTTTATGTTGAATACCTAACATTCTTAGTCTGTTCTGGAATTTATTATTTGTTAATTCTGTACCATTATCTGTGATGAGAGTTACTAATTTCTTTTTAGTTTTTCTTTCTGCAAATTTTAACCAATTAAATAGATTTTGATATGTTTCAGTTTTGCTCTTCATTAAATAGCAAAACCCATATCTAGAATAGTGGTCCATTATACTTAGTATGTAGCAAGCTCCTCCTACACTTGGTTTTTTTTCGGACCTATTAAATCAGCAAATACTACTTCTAAAGGCTCTTTAGTAGTAAATCCATCAACTCTATTAGCCGGTATAACCCTGCTCTTACTTTGATTACATGCATTACATTGCAAATACTTATTACAAGATTTCAAACTTATTCCCTTAGATAATTCAACAGTTTTCTTAAGCATTTTAAAATTTAAATGCCCTAGCCTTCGATGTAACAAGTGAATACATTCGTCATGAGGTTTCTTATTTTCATAAATTGTGTTAGCCACCTTTAAACCATCATCATTTAACACATATAATCCACCTCTTAAAGATGCAGTAATTCTCTTATCTTCTTTTTCAATGATGCAGTTATCTCCCCTAAATGTAACTACATATCCTAGTTTAACCAAAATTCTAACTGAAATTAAATTAAACTTAAGTTGTGGTACATATAACATTTTTACATTCTCTTTTATAAAAGAACAATATGCTATACCTTGACCTTTAGCTTTCAGTTTCCAGCCATTGGCTAACGATATCTGCTGTGTACTCTGGGACATTTTAATAAAATTTTTGTTATCATTTGTTATACAATGGGATGCTCCACTGTCAACCACCCATAAATTATTTTTTACAGCTCCGTTAGTATACATGGCTAACTCTAAATTTTTATTTATTTTTTGATGATTTTTAGTATTCTGGCCAGCGTTCTGGCGCTTTGCCTTTTTACAAAATCTTGCCAAATGTCCTCTTCCTCCACAATTAAAACACTTTTTAATTGCGTATGCAGTTGGAGATTCATTATCTTCTTTTTGAGGTTGCTCCCTCCTTAATTCATCTCTTTCATGCCTTCTTCTGGCCTCTTCGATCAATCTGCCAGTTATATCAGTTAAAGTTAAACTTTCCTTTGGCAAAATTTCAAGTGAAGTTATGTAGTTATCATAACTTTCATCAAGGGAAGATAGAATTATGTAAACTTGGTGTAGTTCAGATAATATAAGCTCTTTCTCGTGCAGTTCCTTAAAAATGCTTTGCATAGTTTTTAAATGACTCAGCATATCACCATTTGTTTGGAGATGCGTCCTGAAAAGCTTCCGTGTTAGATTTATGTGAGCACCAACATTATCTCGAACATAAATCCTCTTCAGCTTCTGCCAACACCCAAAAGCCGTTTTCTCTCCGTGGATATAAACAAGCTGTTGATCAGTTAAGGTTAACCCAATTATGCAAATGGCTTGTTGATTTTTATGCATAAATTCTTCTATCTTTAGTCTGTCTTCCTCATCCTCTGGATCCCATTCTTCTACGTTTGGTGGATTTTCAATTATGTTCCACAGACCTTCTCTTCGTAGAAGTAGACTACATTTTGTAGACCATGATACATAGTTTGTTCCATCCAGCTTGGATATAAGGGACAAACTTTGTAGATTGACTTGTGCCATGTTTTCTTATATGGATATAAAAATATAATTAATAAAACACAGCTGTCTGTTTACTGTAATGTATAACAATACAAACTCTCACTTTGTACATAAATCTGTTGTATCCTATTTAAACTGACTTTGCAGCCTCTGGGCCCATAACCAGTGTTAAGCCTGGGTTCCCCAACCAGGGTTAGGGAGACAAGCTAAACAGAATGTGCAGTGTTAGTCAGATAGGCACACAGATAAATGAGTGAGCTAAGCTTGTATGTTTATTAACATACAGTAAAAATAACAGATACGCTTGTGCTATCAAGAATATAGTTTATTCCATTATAAGTTCATGGCATAGTCAAATAACAGTCCAATAGTCATTTATCATGTAGTCAGTCCATTCAGGGATATTCAGGTAGCAAAGTCCATGTAGAATATCCTATGTCAGTTCACTTACAAATCAGTCCTTTGTTCTCTCTCCCGTTCGAGCAATGCAGTCTTGATTCCAAGCAGTAATCAGGGATCATCAAAGCCAGAGTGAGCAAGCTGTAGACTTGCTACTTTTATATTGTTTTCATAACCACTCCCACAATTGCTATTTCACAGTTAAAGCTGCAGACACTTTAACATACACTAACTATGATTCATAGTTATTATTTCACCTAAACCAGTTAGGGTAAACAATGTTATCCCTAACAGTGTGAACCATTCAATGCTCAGAAGGCTGGGACGGTCTCGGTCGACTATAGTTAGTGGCAGGACTTCGGCGTGTTGTTTGTAAGTGACTTTGAAGTGCCCCAGACCTACCATGGGAATCCTATTTCCCTGGTAGTCTTTGAGAATTAATTTTTGTTTCTTGAGTTCTTTTTGTCTTATGTTTGGAATCAATTGCCTTATTGTGTTCCAAGACACCATTGATAGGAAGAATCCTGAGTCGACCTCCATTTCACAAGGGCTTCCTTCAATGGTCACTACAATTTTGACTTTTCGCCCGCTTTCCGTCTGTGCGCTTCCTATAGTGACAGTCTGATGAGTTTTTTCTCGGTTGCTGGTTCCCTTGCTGCGCTCCCATTTTTTGTCGGCTTGCCTTGGGTCAGTTCTTGATGGGGAATTACCGTGTCTGCTAGGACTGCTGTTCTTACGATTTTGGCAGACTCTTTTGATGTGTCCTCTCTTCTTGCAAGCCTGACAGATGGCATCAAGGAACCTGCACTCAGCTTGAGGGTGGTTTCCTCTGCAGCCAGCGCATCCCCACCAATTTCTTCTCCTTTCATGCCTTTTTTGGTTTGCGTAAAGGTGATGGACTTCATCATCATCTTCTTCTGTGTCTGATGATTCGTCTAGGTCTTTGTGGTGTGTGGCTGTGGCAGCTTGCTTCTTCCCTCTTTGTAAGGTCGTCGTGTGAGGACTGGCATTCATCAGTTTCATTGTGGCCACCGATTTCCTTGTGGCTTATGCAGCGGTGGCTTCCACGATTGCTTCTACCACTGTTGTTAGGTCTGTTTAAGAGTTTACTTTGTAGAGTAGAGTCCTTTAGACCTAACATGACACGATCTTGCATGGCCTCACCCATATTTTGGAATTCGCAGGCTCCTCCCAGATGGCAGAGAGCTGCCATGAAATCAGCTATGGTCTTGTCTTCCCTCTGGTCTCTTTTATAGAACTCGTGTCTCTTGATGAGGTTTGAGACAAGTGGTGCGTAGTGAGCCTTTAGCATTTGGTTAAGCTCAAACCAGGTCATCTGTTTCACGTCTCTGGGCTTCGCCAATGCCTTTGCCATTTTGAACACGGCTGGCCCACAATGTGTCAGAAAGACAGCCCTCTTTCATTGATCAGAAATTTCTTCCATTTCGTTGCTCTCCAGAACCATCAGGAAGTGATCAATATAAGACTCCCAATCTTCTTCATTAGGGTTGAAGGGTGTGGGCGGCGCGTTACTACCAGCCATCTCGTCTAGCGTGGTTCATTCTCTCACTGTGTGCTCGGTCTCCGCTTTAGGATCATTCCATCCTCGTCGCCAGTGTTCCGTCCGGAAAAGAAGCACGGTAGACCGGGTTCCAACAAATAACTCTTTATTCGGTTAACAGCAACAGTAAAGGAACAGTGGCTCAAGTCGCAGCAGCCCTTTTTATAGAGGCTTGCCTGCCAGCTTGTAGCCAATGACATTGTTTTAACTTTGCCGCCTTTGAGAGCCTCCTTGGTTTGGTTCCTAATGAACCAATCCACTACTGGCCTTCCTGGCCAATCAGAATAGACTACTTGGAACCTTCCAAGTTATACAGAACACTTAGCTATCCTTAAAAGTACAGTCCTCCTTCACAGACCCACAGCAAGTTTAAAATAACAGACCTATATCCCTATTAAACTCAGATTATAAATTTTTTGCTTCAATTCTGGCAGAAAGACTGAAAAGATACTTAAACAACTTTATTCATTCTGATCAAAATGGATTTCTGCCAAAGAGACAAATTAAAGACAATATGAGAATAATTTTAGACACACTGGAATACTATGAGGCACATCCCAAAAAACAAATGGTTTTGGTGTCTTTAGATGCACAAAAAGTCTTTGATAATGTGAATTGGTGTTTTATGCTGCTTCAGTTGGACCAAATGGGCTTCGGTAAAAAATTTACCCAAGCCATAGATACAATATATTGTAAACAAACTGCAAAGGTTTGTTTACAATATATGGAGAGTTAACAGAATTTATAGATACAAGAATTTATAGATACAAGGAAAGGGACTAGACAAGGCTCTCCACTGTCACCTCTGTTGGTTGTATTAACACTGGAAGTGCTGAATAGGAACATCAGAAAAGAAAAAGAAATAAAAGGAATGAAAATTAAAAAGAAGAGTACAAATTGCAAGCTTTTGCAGATGACCTGGCATTCATATTAGAGGATCCATTGAGTCAGCACCTAAACTGATAGAAAAGATAGAAGAGTATTGGAAAGTAGCAGGTCTGAAAATAAATAAAAATAAAACAAAGATTTTAAGAAAGAACATATTAGCAAGACAAAAGAAGTTTTGGGGATCCAGGTTACAAATAAGGTTAAGTATTTAGGGATACACATAGCACCAAGATGTAGCACACTTAAGGAGGACAACTATCTTAAACTCAAACAACAGATTGCAACAGATTTGATAAAATGGGAAAATTTACAATTATCATTGATTGGGAAAATATCTACAATTAAGATTAATGTATTGCCTAGAATCTTATATTTATTCCAGACAATTCCAATTTAGACTAGCAAAAGAATTTTTTGAAGTCTAAATAAAATAGTGCTAAAATATATTTGGCAGAGGAAGAAAGCAAGAATAAAACTAAAACTGTTACAAGATACAAGAATAAGAGGAGGATTCGCTTTGCCCAGTTGGGAATTATATTACCAGGTGATGAGTTTGATGTGGGTAAAGGAGTGGATATCACTAAGCAATACTAGACTCTTGAATTTAGAAGGACATGACTTGCTGTTAGGGTGGCATGCCTTCCTCTGGTATAAGGGAACTAAAATGCAGGGGTATTTTAGAAGACATTATATTCGAGAAGCATTGTTTTTCAACTGGGAGAAGATAAAAAAGCAATTTTATCTAAAAAATTCCACTATGGTTATCTACTATTGAAGCTTTTTCTTATCCAATAATATATAAAAAGGAACAGTTAGATCTGGTGAGATATTGAATGAAAAGGGTGAACTTAAATCTATGCAAGCGTTGGAAGAACAAGGTGTAAAAATGAATTGGTTTTCATATTTGCAAATACGATCTAGATTTGATAAAGATATTACAACAGAAGGTGTCTATGATAAGTTGACCTATTTAGATAAAATTTTGACAGGTACTGATGAAAAAGTAATTAAAAAGCTTTGTGGACATTTGCTGGAGTTTAAATTAGAGGAAGAACAAGTTAAAGAAACAATGATTGTGTGGGGGAAGAATTTTGGATATGAGATTGACTTAGATAAATGGCAAAAATTGTGGTCTCAAAATTATAAAATGAGAATGTCAACCGCACATAAAAAAAAATTGTATAAGATGTTTTACAGGTGGCACTTACCCCCGACAAGAATTGCGAGAATGTTCAAGAATAAATCGGATAAATGTTGGAAATGTCATCAGATACCTGGCTCATATTACCATATGTGGTGGACATGCTCGGATGCACAAAGATACTGGACTATATTCTTCTTGGGAATTATACCAGAAATATACAATAAAGAATTGAAATATTTGACTGTAAGTGTTTTAACTGCAGCTAGAATAGTATTTGCTGAGAATTGGAAAAATGAAAAAAATACCTATGCAGGAGGAAATTATTAAGAAAATCATGGACTGTGCTGAAATGAGTAAATTGTCATTTGAAATCAGAGAGCAAGAAGACAAGCAATTTTATATGTTATGGGATTTATTTTATCAATGGTTAGATAAAAAGACATGGTAAAGAAATAGATTATGAAGCTTTACAATAAAAAGTTAATAGACTGACATAGAATACAATATAAAATATATAACCATTGGATGAAAGTATAAGATTAAATTATAATGAAATTTAGAATATCTCATACAGAATGATGGAAAAATAGCTTAGTCAAATGAATGATTAATTGATATTGATAAATGATTGATATTGTATAAGCACATGTTAGATTGATAAGGTGAGAATTTATACAACTTGTGAGTAATGATAAAAAAAGGATAGCACAAAAGATTGTAACCAACTGACACACTGTATATATATAATTGAAAGATGGTTTTATGTTTCAATGTTTTGTTTGTATGTTTGTTGTAAAAAATAAAAACTGAAAAAAAAAGTACACTCCCTTTTGTAAGATATCTAAATTTACTCAAGATGCTTTGATGGAAAATTTGCACTGACTGAATTTTCATAACATGCTTAACCACGGTATTAAATTAACCTATTTTCAATCTACTGAACTATCAACGATGTAAAAAGACTAAATTGGCATAGCAATCTTAGCATGTGATGTGATTGACTCTTGCAACCTGACTTGGTTAATACTGCCCATTGCAAAAATCAATTGCTCAAGCTATCAAGCCTCATATGAATTGTCCCTAAAATAGGGACTCTAGATGGTAGCTTGTAACCAGCAACTCTTCTTGGTTCTTAAAGAGAAACCTGTGATTTTTTTTTTAAAAAAAACCCTTTATTCTATTATAACAAGCAATTTTAAATTACAGTCCTTTTTTGTCTTAAAATTCACCTCAGTTTCACCTCATTTTATCATCTTTTGCTACTGTAAGAGATGGAGAGGATTCTCAGCAAGATTAAATCTTTTCCACATGTTTATTATTTTAGTCATCTAAAGCACAACTGAGAATTTAGCATAGATTTGATTTGTTACTACATCTTCACTGGTATGTATAAAACTACAATGTAACTAATATTTTCTGTTAGAGCCCTACACTGTTTGAGCCCTATACTGGAAAAACTGTCTTTTACACACACACACACACACACACACACACACACACACACACACACACATCCAAAACAGCAGGGGTGGAATTCAACTGGTGTTACTACCAGTTTGGTACTTACATTTTGTGTGTGCATGCACACACTGACTTTAAACAGAACAACGAACAAGCTCCTTGTATAATTGGACTAACACTGAGTGACCAGCAGCGAGTCCATATTGGTGAAGAAGAGTCTGCTGCAAAGTGTTGGGAGAATTTGAAGAGGATTTATGTTTGTGACAGTGTAAGTGCACACATACATCTTACACATAAATTGTTTAGAGCACGTCTTCTGAAAGGTGGAGATATGTTAGCTCATTTGAACTTCATAAAAAGAACTTTTCAAGAGCTACATGAAAAGGAACTGATATTTTCAGAGCTGCATCAAGTTTACATCATTCTTTCCTGATTGGATGAAAGTTATGATGATTATGTATCTTCACTAGAAGTCCTGCCTAGAGATAAATTGACATTGACTGACATAACCAGAAGGTTGTTAGAAGAAGCAAGAAGATGGTTGGATAGAGACCAACTGAGAAAGTAACAACCACAAGAAGAGAATTTATCTTCAATTGCCTATACTGTTAGGAAATGTTTTTCTGGTGAGGCTGGAGGACATATAGCTAAATTCTGTAAGAAAGGAAAACAACAGAATACTGGTAATCACCAGAAGGCCAAGAAGAATGTTAGTTTAGCTATGTCTAGCAATTCAACTGTAAACCATGATTTGTGGGTTGTTGATAGTGGAGCATCACAATGCATTACTAAAGATAGAAGAAAGTTTGTAAAAATGTCCACGAGTAAACAACATGTATCATTGGCAAATGGATGGAAGATTAAAGCATCAGGTGAAGGTACTGCATATTGTTCTTGTATAAACAAACATTTAACTATATTATATGTACCTAAACTGAAATTTAATTTGCAAGGCCTTAATTTAATTTGTAAGGGCTTTAGTTAATCTTGGTTATGTAGTAACCTTTAGGGGAGATAACTGTATAATAGAGAAAGAGGGTAAAAGTATTACTGCTACATTAGAGAATGATTTATATGGAATACATGATAACCAGTTGAAGTTGGCTAACTCAGTTTATAACAATGTTAAGCTGCATGATGAATGTATACATTTACTGCATCGAGGTCTAGGGCACATTAATTTCAAAATGCTCAGACAAACTGTTGAATTGTCAGAGGGAGTAAATTTGAAACCCTGTAGCAAGTATTTAAACTGCAATGCTTGTAGTCAAGACAAAAGTAAGATTACTCCTGCAAACAGACGAAATGGGTTTAAGACCAAAGAACCTTTAGAGGTTGTGTTTGCTGACATAATTGGTCCTAAAAAACCAAGTTTAGGGGGTGCCTGCTATATTTTGAGTATAATGAACCATTACTCACAATACGGTTTCTGCTATCTTATGAAAAACAAAACATAAACATTCCAACATTTCTTTAACTGGCTAAGGTTTGCTGAGAGAAAAATGAAAAGTAAAGTAATTACTTTAGTTCCTGATAATGGGACTGAGTTTGTTAACAAAAGATTCCAAACAATGCTGAAATTGGCTGGTGTTGAGCATAAACGTTCTGCACCTTACAGACCACAACAAAGCTCGTTTATAGAATGAAGAGGGCAAACATTACAAGCCATGGCTCACACTATGTTATCTGATTCAAGTTTGCCTGAAACACTGTGGAGTGAAGCCATAATGTGTAGTAATCATGTTTTGAACAATGTAGTAAATACAACAACTAGAGAATTGCCATTCACTCGTTGGCATGGCAGAAAACCAAATTTAAGTTACCTACACACATTTGGAGCACCAGCATGGGTGCATATTTCCTCACAAATAAGATTGAAAGAGCAACATAGAGCTAAGAAGTTATTTTTTGCAGGTTACGAGGCCAACCATAGATTGTTTAGATTCTGGGATCAAGGCACAGCTCATGTTTATTGTTGTGCTAGTGCAAAATTTCTGGAGCACGTTGTATGGGATAAACTGGAACAGGAATTATATCATTATTGGCACCTAAAAAGTCATTAAAGATAAAATCAGAAAACCACGAATAGCCATTAAAGAGGAAGAACAGGCACAGGAGGAAGTAAAAGTTCAGGCACAGGAGAAGGTAGAAGAACAGGAGCAGGTGGAACAGGTGAGTCCACCAGTAAGCCCTGTATTACCAAGACGTTCAACCCGAGTAACACGAGCACTTGATAGATATCAGGCTAGCTTTGTATGCCAAGTGAATACAGTTCCAAATAACTGTAGTGAACTAAAACTGTATCCTGCTAAGGATCAGGCTGCTTGGCAGAAAGCAATGGATAAGGAACTGGAATCATAAAAAAAGTTAGAAGAATATGAAAATGTTAAGTTACCACCAGGTAAACATGCCACAGGATGTAAATGGATATATAAGCTTTAGACAGGTGTGGATGGGACTGTTACCCATAAAGCCAGGTTAGTAGCCCAAGGGTTAAGTCAGACACAAATGACCATGATGAGGTGTTTGCACCTAGTCTGAAGGCTACAATATTAAGAGCAGCATTAATGTGGGCAGCGAAGGAGAAATACATTTTAATCATTTGGATATAGAGACAGCATATCTGCATGCACCGTTGCAACACACTATATATTTAAAGAAACCTTTCGGTATCAAAGATGATAATACAACCGATTGCTGGAAATTGAAAAAGAGTCTTTATGGTTTGAAGCAATCAGGATATGAGTGGAACCAATGTAGAGTTAAAGAATTAACTAAGATAGTTAATTCTTAACTAAGATAGTTAATAATTAACTAAAACATGGCTGATCCATGTTTGTTTAAAAGAGAAAGTTATGGTATAGTTTCATTATTGTTATTATTTACTGATGACATAGCATTAATCACCAACACTGAACAAGAAGATACTGAGATAATTTCACTATTGGAAATGAAATTTAAGATAAAACAATTAGGAGAAATCAAACAATATCTTGATTTAAAGATAGATAAAACAAAGGGAGGTTACAAGATCTCACAGACAGATAAAATTAACCAATTACTAAAATTTTTTTAAAATGGAACATGATAAGCGGGCTAAGACACTGATGTTCAAATTCCTATTTTAGAAAAGAACATTTATCAGTCCTTGATTGGTAATTTATCTTATCTCAGTAATTGGTCAAGGCCAGATATTGCATACAGACTTAATCAATTAGCGAGATTTAATGTGTTAAGATATCTGAAACAAACAATGCATTATGCATTGTATTTGGAGCCAAAAGATGAGCTGAATTTAACTGCATATGCTGATGCAAGTTTTGCTACAGACATAAATACATGAAAATCTACATCGGGTACTGCTGTATTATTGAGAAAAGCATTGATTGGATGGAGATCTATTCGACAGAAACATCTTAAGCCCCTTTCACACTGCACCGACGGATGCAAAGAGGATGTAAAATGGAAAAAAAACCTTGCCATCCATTCGAAAATGTGATGTACTCACTGCCTCCGTTTGGCTTCCTCTCTATCCGTCCAGCATCCGTTTATTGACGTTTCATCCGCTCAAAAAGTTTTAGGCTGCTTAAAACTTTTGCGCGGAAAATTTATCGAGTTCATCCATTCTGCATCTGCTACACATCTGCTAGGCATCCGTTACGCTTCCGTTACGCATCCGCTATATCCGCTAGACATCCGCTGCGCATCCGCGCAACTCGCATCTGCCCGGACACAGGGAGGAAGCGGAACAGACACAGAACGGATGCAGAACGGATGCAGAACGGATGCAGCATGGAAACAAAGTGTTTAAAATGGAAAAAACGTTCGCAGAGGGGACTTATCTCGGATATTAAGGATGTCTAGAGGATGCCTAGCGGAAAACCTATACTGCCCATAAAAAAGGGGAGCAACTCATCTGCATCACATTTTCAGACCAGCAGGCCAGCGGTGCAGACCTCTGCAGCCTTCATCTGCCTCTTCCTCTTCCACAGCATCCAGTCATGTCCACCGTGGATTGCGACAAAATCCTTTCGGCAGCCACCATCCTTCTGCAACAGTGCGAAACCATCTACAGTCTCTGTGAACAGTACTACGGGAAGAAAAGGAGGCACCCAAAAAAAGTCTGGCTCCGAAGATGGTTCGCCAGAAGAGCACAGTACGTACTTTATGACAAGCTGATGGTGGAGCTCAGGAGCGAAGACACTCGGGCATTCCAGAACTTCATGAGGATGCCTCCAGCCATGTTTGATGAAGTTGTGCAGCACCTGACACCCAGGTTGACCAAGACAAACACCAACTTCCCGCCCAGCCTGGAACCTGGGCTCAAGGTGACACTCACTCTGCACCACCTGGCCTCAGGGACCACCTACAGGAGCATGCAGTATGGCTGGAGGGTGCCACCCAGCACCATCAGCTTTGTGGTCAGAGAAGTGGTACAGGCCATCATCGAAGAATACAAGGAGGAGCTTCTCCAGTGCCCCTCCACTCAAGAAGGATGGAAGAAAGTTGCAGAGCAATGGTATCAGAAGTGGAACTTACCACACACCGTTGGAGCCATAGATGGCAAGCACATGGCCTGCAAACTCCAGCCAAGTCGGGGTCCACTTATCAGAACTACAAGGGCTTCTTCAGCATCATCCTCTTCGCCATGGTCGATGCTGACTACAAGTTCATGTACATCGATGTTTCAGGCAATGGTTCATTTTCAGATGCCCAGGTATACAATGACAGTCACCTCAAGGAGGGGCTGGAAAGCAACCTCATGGTGGGCTTTCCAGATCCAGACCCGCTGCCCAACGACACGCAAGATGTGCCCTACTTCATCGTGGGGGATGACGCCTTCTCCCTCACAACCTACCTCATGAGCCCTACACCTCCAGATGCCTCACCCATGAAGAGAGGATCTTCAACTACAGGCTGTTCAGGGCAAGGCGGGTGGTGGAGAACGCCTTTGGCATCCTGGCCAACAGGTTCCAGGTACTTCTCACCAACATGCAGCATCGCCCAGAGACCATGAGGAGGATCGTGGAAGCTTGCTGCATCCTGAACAATCTCATGCGCACCCGCTACCCAGTCTTGCAGAACAGGCTCGTGGACCTCCAGCAAGGCAATGGGGACATGGAGCCTGAGGAATGGAGGCAAGGGCAAAACCTGATCGACACTGAGGATGTGCAAGGGCCCAACAGAGCCTCACATGAGGCAAACAGAGCCTCACGTGAGGCGAAGAAGCAGCGCAACCTCCTGAAAAACTGGTGCAACTCCCCAGCTGGAGCAGTGGAGTGGCAAGACAGGATGGTAGATGCTTAATTGATGCTTCCCTCAGCCTGTCTCATCACACAGATGAGATTGGACCATGTATGTTTGCTTGGCCTACAATGAACAGGGCATTTAATAAAGAGTTGTGTTTATGTTGACATGTGTGGATCAATGCTTACGTTGTAATTGATAATGATACATTCCCACTATGCTTGCACTGGAGGTTTATCTATCCCACAACTATTACCCATCCCATAGATATCCCTGCCCATCCCACAGGTATCCCTTCCCATCCCACAGGTATCCCTTCCCATCCCACAGGTATCCCTTCCCATCCCACAGGTATCCCTTCCCATCCCACAGCTATCTTAACCCATCCCAAAGGAATCCCTGCCCATCCCACCACTATCTTCCCATCCCACAAGCATGCAAAGGCTAAACCATTTCTAAAAGTTTCCACCCAGACTTTATAGAAAAAAATTAATGAAGCAGGTGTGTGAAACAAAGATAAACTTTATTAATAACAAGCTGTAAAATAAACATGACCCAAGTCAAGTGTCCAAATAAAGTCCACAAATATCCAGGCAGCCAGTCTCTTGTACTCCTCTTGGTCACTCGGAGGTGTATGCCCAGTCAAAGGTGTTAGGGAGCAGGTGCTGTGGAGGTGGGTGCTGCTGCAGTGCTGGTCTGAGGTGTTATTGGAGTGCCTAGCCCCAAGAGGACAACAGGGGACGGTGTGTTGAGGAAGGTGTCGGACAGCTGGCTCAGCCCCGTGATGCTGAGAGGTCCTTCCTCCATGCCATGGGGTGTCAGCCCCAGTACTGAGGACAGATGTACTGAGGCCGGGCTTGGCTGTGGGGTGGAGGAAGGAGTAGTGTAGTGGGGCTGTCTGGTCTGCAGCTGGGTGAGGACTGGCGTGGTTGGCATCTGTGGCATCATTGGAACCGGTGGCAACGGTGTCGCCCGATGACTCTGTGCCTGAATTTGTAAGGGCTGCTGTCTGTGCAACTGGACCTCTGGGTAGCTGTAGCCCTGGTAGGTGAGGGGCTGTGGGAAGCCTTGGTATGGGAGGGACATCACCTGGGGTGGAGGAGCAGACCTGGACTGGGTGGGAGCAGGTGCCTCTGGGTCTGGAGGGTTGTTAAGTAGTGTGGTGATCCTCTCCTTCACCACCTGGTACTGGGGATCCACCATCTCCTTGAGGGTCTGGTTGACATAATTGAGGAAGGGAGGAGGAGGAGGATTCGATGGGGAACAGCTGAGAGAGGAGACCTATGCTGGTGCGGATGGTGTCCCTGATCTCCACCAGGACCTTGTGGCTCTGCCCCTCCCGCGATCCGGCTCTCTGCCTTACTGTGGTGGTGGAGGTGTGGGTGGATGCGGCTTCGGTAGCGGTGGACTCGATGTCTCCTTTCTCCCACTGCACCAGGGAGTCCTCATCGCTCTCCACCACGCTTTCAACACCTGCCTGAGGGTTCTTCGCCGTGGCATGCTCCACAGATACCTGCATGGAGACAAGGACTGACTCTCGGCCGCCAGAGTACTGGGTCGCAGCAGGCTGCCGGAGAGAGAGGGTAGAAATTTGGGCTCCTGGTGCTCCTCGATGGCGCTTGGCCATGACATAGTTCTCTCTGTCCGTCAGCTTAACCCTGGCCTGGCCAGATTTTTTGCGGTGCAGCTTCCCGTACCAGGTGTGCATGTGCTTCCACCAGCCGAGGAGCACCTCCGAAGTGTAGCCCATACTCTCCGCCCTCTCTCTCCAAGCAGCCTGCTTCCGCTTGGTGTCCCTGTACAGCCGGTGTCCCTTCCGCCACAGATAGTCGTTCTCTCTCAGCCACTCCAGCACCTCATCCTCGTGCACTTCCTCAATGTAGTACTGCCTCCTCTCCCGTTGTTGCATACGCCTCTTCCTCCCTTTGGCAGAACCAGATGGGCCCTCATCAGAGGGGCTGCCAGGTTGTAGGGGCTGCTCCTCCACACCAAAAGCAGCAGCAGCAGCAGCAGCAGCAGCAGCAGCATCACCAGCAGGATCATAATCAGCATCATCAGCATCAGCATCAGCATAATCACCAGCTAGGTCATAAGCAGCAGCAGCAGCAGCAGCAACAGCAACAGCAGCAGGATCATCATCATCATCATCATCATCAGCAGCAGCAGCAAGATCAGGATGAGCAGCAGCAGAGTAAGCACCAGCAGCAGGGTCAACAAGACCAAGAGCACGAGCAGAACGAGCAGGACCAGCAGGACCAGGAGCAGCTTCAGCAGAGTATGCAGGAGAAGCACCACTGCCAGGAGCAGCAACTCCAGCAACAGAAGAGCGAACCCAAGCAGCAGAAGCCCCAGCAGAAGATGAGTCAGGGACATGGGGCGGGAGAGTGGCCCTGTCCCTCTTGCCAGGGATGGCGGCAGGTTGCTGAGACTTTCGCTTCTTCCCCATGGTTGTGGGGTTGCTGGTTGGCAGGAAGGCTTGCAGGAAGGCTGGCAGGCACCAAGGCTGGCAGGAAGGCTGGCAGGAAGGCTGGCAGGAAGCATGTTAGGAAGCCTGGCAGGAAGGCTGGCAGGAAGGCAAGCACCAAGCCTGGCAGACAGACTGGCTGGCAGGGAGGCTGGAAGGCAGGCTGGCAGCAAGGCTGGCAGGGAGGCTGGAAGGCAGGCTGCCATCAAGGTTGGAATGGAAGGCTGGAAGGCAGGCTGGCAGCAAGGCTGGCAGGGAGGCTGCCCAGGAGGCTGGGAGGCAGGCTGGGAGGCAGGCTTGGAGGCAGGCTGGCAGCAAGGCTTGCAGGCAAGAACTCGAGGTATCCAGCAGCAGGTCTTTCCTCGGAATGCTGGCCACGTGCGAGCTGCTTCCCTTTATATCCGGGGAGCTTGCACAATGCATCCCCCCCACATGCGCAATTAACGCTAGGCATCCATTAGGTTTCCGCTGTGCTTTTGCTAGGCTTCCACTGTGCATCCGCTTCATATGCTATGCATCCGTTCTGCATCCGTTGTTTCCGTTCCACGTCCGCTTTGCTGAGGCCCCCCGGAAGCCTAGCGGACGCACCATCTGCTTCCATCTGCTGTGCTTCCGTTCCACATCCACTTTGCATCCGCCCTGCATCCTCCCCGCGTTCGTGTTATCTGCTCCAATTATGCAAATTTTCCCCGCTTTTGAGCGCAGATACAATGGATGTAACATTTTTCTCTTCCGTTGTGTCATTTTTGCATCCGCTGGGCAGTGTGACACGGCCTTAAGTTTGTCAACAATGGAGGGTGAATTCTCATGTTTGTCTTTATTATGTACAGATTTATTTTTTGTATTAGCAATTACTAATTGACATGGGAATTGATGTAACAGATTCTATTGTTGTTTATGAAAACAACCAATCAGCAATACAGATGGCTTCAAATATTGCTGTTAAAACAAGGCTGAAACACACAGATTTAAAATATTTAAATGTGAGATAATGTGTGCAAAATAAAATGACTAAGCTAGAATACTGTATGTCAGAAAACAATATAGCAGATCATTTTACAAAGGCCCAAGGCTCTATAAAGCATAAGGTATGCTGCGAAGATTATGGACTTAGAATGTAAGGTTGTCCTACCCAAAAGGGGGAATGTTAGGAATGTAAATCACCTAACAGCTATTTGGGTTGGAAATATATAAACCAGGATAATTGGGTGTGGTTTCTCAAATGACCATAACATGGAGCCAAAAACCCTGGTTGTTTTCGTCTTTGTCTTTGTCTCAGAAGAAGTCTCAGTGAGTCTCTTTTTCTTTCTGTTGGAGAGTACTGCCGTTCCTTCTAATGACTGTTATTCTTGGAATTGATGTAAGTCTGTTACTGAACTGTTTTTGACACTGGACTTTGTTATTGGATTATCCCTGAATTGAACACTGCTGCCTTACCTGTGAATGACTTTGGACATGTTTGAACTTTGCTTAAACATTTCTGGAAATAAAAACCTTCATTTATTGTACAGTGTATCTGTGTGCTGTGTGTATTATTCAACACTGCTCTCAATATGCGCTCTCCTTCTATGCGCTCATTCTCCTAATGGGGGAATTACCTCAACACATACCACTGTCAATGCCTGATTTGATAAATCACTTGACAAAACATGCATTACAAAGTTTACTTGGAGATGGGAGAACATTGTAATTGGCTCTAACACAAGTCTATAAATTTGGAAGATTCAGTCTCTGGTTCTGGTGACCAACTCAGATTGAATCCTGCAACATTATCTTGGGACTGGCTTCATTTGCAAGATTGCTAATGGCTTGTAGAAGAACTCTCTAGGACTTCAACAAGAACAGTTAATTCAGTTGATTCAAAAGTTCTTCTTTTACTCCAGTAGCACTAACAAGGGAACTAAGCGACACTATTGTATTCTTTAAAAATACAGAAAAGTGTAGGGAAAAAAAATAATGAAGTGAAGTTTTTTCTAGAAGGTCTGTATGATTGTCTTCTTTTCTTTAATATATACTTACATTTAAAAATACTCATATGGAGCACTATTTCTGTTAGATATGCAAAGCAATTAAGATAAATTTAGAATGGACATCTGCTAAAATATAACAAATATAAGGTCCTTCGTGGAGATATATTAAAAGATATGCTGTATTCATATTTTCTTATTCATGGTAACTCATTCAGATTTAAGAATATTATCACAATACATAGAAATTTATAATCCAAAAGCTACTAAAACAAAGTATGGCCCATTAATTCATTTGAAAAGTATCTAAAATTTATGTAGTAGTTAAACATTAATGTAAATTATTTTAAGTGTGTGCAGCAATAATGCCTGCTGAACAAAACAAAATTTTCCTTGGAGAATTAGGATTAGTTCATTTTTACTAATGAAGCTTTCATTATAGCCAGTCATTTTGTTGACATTTTTTTCTCCTTTAGTTATGGAGAAGTTTATGATTGTTTTAGAAACTTGTGACTAATGGCCATTAAGTTTGGAATTTGCCTTTAGAATTGAAAAGAAGGGTTGCTTGGAAGCTCAATACAGGCATGAGTAAGCAAAATGTTTGTCCTTTTCACTCAAATCAATGGCACATTTGCAAAGCAGACTCCTGTTAGAAGAATAATTGGTTGACCTAGTGAAGTTTTTGAAAGACCCAGGTGTGACTGTAGGCTGGTTAGTGGTAACTTCTACTCCTCATGCATGGTTAGAGGAAAAAAATACAGAATTGCTTAGCTTGTCAAACACAATAAAGTGAGGGTTAAGATAGGACAAGATGATGCATGCTCTTTTGTTATTTAGCATGTATCTGTATTTTGTTATTTAGCATGTATTCTATTAACAGAATAACAGAGCTGGAAGTGATCTTGGAAGTCTTCTAATCCAACCCCCTGCTCAAACAGGAAACCTCATAACATTTCAGACAAATGGTTGCCCAATCTCTACTTAAAAACTTTCAGTGTTGGACCACCCACGATTTCTGGAGGCAACTCTATTTCCACTGCTTAATTGTTCTAACTAGCTGTTTAACTGGTTGTCTAGATTTTAGCTTATTGATTGTTTGCAGCTTTACATAATTATTCAATTTCCATGCATATCTATATTCTTATATCAGGACCATATATGATAATTTTGCAATTTGTTGGTTATATTAGGCTAAGAAGCAACATTTACTTATTCCTTCTTTGCAGGAATCCAATAGTCAAAGAGGCAGCAGAACATGCTTTTCAGCTCTATACTGTATGTTCAGCAACTGTATACAGTACTTACTACATCTGGAAGAGAGGCCTGAGGTTATATACTTATATACATTTAGGTTGTTCAGAGAACTGTAATGTTTTTATAATTGGCTTTTCTGATGCTATATAAAGTCTATAACTGAGTTTGGGAATATGGGCTTTGATATAATGATGCCCACCATTTTAATGCCTGCTCAGTGTTGTTGGTGTGTAATGAAGTTGCATATTTTCATCAGCTACATTTGTTTTCCAGGTGATCATATTCCAACATTGAATACCAGCATTGGAGATGATGTGAAATGCTATAGTTTAAAAACAACCACCATTTAGAAATATGGTACTGGGCTCAATGAATAAAAAGTCTGACCTGAAATAATAATAATAATAATAATAATAATAATAATAATAATAATAATAA
>BLBF01000040.1:30976539-30987685 GCA_015471245.1 Laticauda colubrina
AATAATAATAATAATAATAATAATAATAATAATAATAATAATAATAATAATAATAATAATAATAATAATAATAATAAATAATAGGAATAGGAATAGGAATAGGAATAGGAATAATTCACAAAAATGACAGTGTAAACATCAAACAAGATAATTATGCTGAGTTTCACATCACAAATTACTAGTTGAACACTTCCCAAATGTTTAGGACTATATGATGTATCAGCGGATTATGTGAGCAGATCCCAGTAAGGTGGCCTTCTGCAGTTGACCAATGGTGATTTTGTCAGTGCCAATTGTTTTTAAGTGCTTGTATTCGGAAGTCCCACAGTAGTTTTTCATGCTCATTTTCAACCACTTTTTCAGGCTTATGATTCCACCACTTCTTTGCTACAGGGAGATGGTAGTTGTGACACAAGTTCCAGTGGACCATCTGACCATCTGTGTTGTGACATTGTTTGTAGTCAGTCTGAGTGATTGTCTTGCAACAGCTCAGTATGTGATTGATGATTTTATCATCGGGTCATCAGCAGATTTTTTTTATTTTGGCTTTAATTGCATTCGTTCTGATGGTTTGTTCTTGGGCTGCAAGAATCAGGCCTTCTGTCTCTTTCTTCAGTGTTCTGTTGGTCAGCCATAAACAGGTCTTTTCCTTATCTGCTTTTCCTTGGATCTTTTCAAGGAACTGTCCATGCAGTGCTTTGTTACACCAACTGTCAGCCGAAATTTGCATCATTGTTTTCCTGTATTGATTCTTGGTTTGCTGCACTTTGAGCAGCTTCCTATTGCTGACCTCCATCAAATCTGGTTCAACACTGTCTTTCACATAATGTGCTAGAGCATGCTTCTCTTCTTCGACTGTCTGTTTCACTTGCAAAATCCTCTGGCGCTTGCTTTTCTGGGCAAATTTAGCCTGTCAACATCACTATATGGATGCAGCACATAGTGTATGGTCATCAGTTTTCTCATTTTCCTATCTAGACTCTCCAGTTCTGCCTATGTCAGATTTACAATCCCAGCAGCATTACTGATGATGGGTATGGCCCAGGTATTTATAACCTTGATGGTGTTACCTTTGCTTTTTAGAAGTTGTTTGACCCTTTGTGTGTATTCTTTGCTGACCACATTTTTCACTTTCCCATGCTTGACATTGCCCAGCTGCAGTCTGCCCAGGTATTTGTAGGCTTCAGGTTGGTGGCACTTGATGGTTTGTCCATTGGGCACTTCAATTCCATCACTTTCTATGATTTTTCCTTTCTTCAGTGCCACTGTGGCACATTTGTCCAGGATGAACTCCATGCTGATGTCAGTGCTGAAAACTCAAACTGTATTGGTCAGTGACTGGCTTTCAATTTCTGATTTTCCATATAACTTCAGATCATCCATGTACAGCAGGTGAGAGATTTTCTGTGAATTTTTAGCAGTTTGATAACCCAGGTTAGTTTTCTGTAAAATTGTTGACAGGGGGGTCATTGTGATGATGAACAACAGATGAAGAATCACCCTGGAAAATCCCTCTTTTGATGTTGACCACTCCATAGCTTTCACTTCCAATAAACCGTTCTGTTTTCCAGTGCTTCATTGCATTTGCAGTGAAAGTGCCAGTGTATTTGCATATTCAGATGACATCCACGTACTTGATGATTCAGCTGTGCAGTAGTGAATCAAATGCTTACTTGTAGTCAATCCAGTTGTGTGCAGATTTGTTTTTTGGCTTTTGCAGTTCTCTAGAATCATTTTGTCAATCAGGAACTGATCTTTTGTGCTTCTGCTTCCTCATTTGTTTCCTTTCTGTTCTATTGGCAATATGTTATTTATTTCTATGTAGTCCTGGATCCTATCAGCTATGATGCCGGTCAGTAGCTTGAACATAGTTGGAAGACATGTTATTGGCCTGTAATTTGCAGGTGTTGCCCCTTTTGCTGGATCCTTCTGAACCATGTAGGTTTTCCCAGCTGTTTCCTGTCTGCAGCATCTCATTGAGTTGTTCGGCCATTTTTTCATGCAGGCTGGTCAGGTATTTGAGCCAAAAGCCATGCAGTTGATCATTGCCATGTGATGTCCAGTTCCTGATTTTTTTCACTCTGTTGCTGATCATTTCAGTAGTTATTTCCAATTGGTTCATTTTGTTCTTGGAGAATTTTGCCTCAAAGTCTCTGATCCACCTATCATTTCTCAGTCTCCCACAGGTCTTTCCAAAAGTGAGTAATTGCCGTTTCCTCAGGTTTTTCAATTTTTGTGTCCTCTGTCTGATTCAGACTCTGATAAAACCATCTTTGGTCTGATTGGAGCAATTGATTTTGTTTATACTGGATGACTGGTATCTTTCAATTTTTCTTGCTGTTGCAGTTATCTGCTGCTTCACAATTTCCAATGCTTTGTCAATTTTTCTTGTACTAAGCCCGTATTTTTTGATCTTGCTGTTCTTTAGATTTTTCTCCTGCAAATTCTTGAAGTTGCTTGCATCTGCTTGCAGGCTCTTTTTCAACTCCAACCTGATTTTCCATTGTGGTTTTCCAGTCGATTTTCTAGGGATCTGTGGCTGTTGAATCTTCAGTTCTTCTGTTACTATGACTGCTGTACTATAGGCAAGCTGATTTGTTTGTTCAATTGATGTTATCTAGATTGCTGCAAGTGCATAATTCGCATCTATCATCAATGGTGCCAAATGTTTTCTAGGCACAGTCTTCAATGTTGGAAGCCTTCTTTCTGCATTTGATGAAGCATGTGCCAAGATTTTAGCCTTCAGTTCTTGTTGCCTGGCATTGAGTACTCCTGATGTTTCAATGATGACTTTAGGCCCTTGTTGTTCCTATTCTTGCAAAATATCTCCATTTACTTTGAATTCAGACTGTTCAGTTGCTCCAGATGTTATTGGAGTATTTTTTGCTGCCACTTCAGCAGTCTGTTGTTCAGCAGTCTTTGTTCCCCTTTCACAATTTTTCCATATTTCTTCAAGTTCGACTTCACTGAACACTTTGTCCATAATGATAAATCATCACTGATTGGCGATGGCTAATCGTAATTTAATTATCGTAATTCAATTATTACGATTGGCTAATCATAATTCAATTATCCTTGAGTCTGGATATTCTTGTTTCCATAATTTGTACATTCTTTTTTTGGTAACCTCATTTTTCTGGTTCCACTTTGTAGTAGCATTTCATTGCAGTGTGGTTCTCTGACATAGTGTATTTCTTCCCTTCTAAGGCTGTTCAGCTTCCAGTAACCCTGCAGGCCCCTGCCCTGGTTGCTCAGCTAAGGGACTCATGGCCTGTAGCCCACTTGTCAAAGGATGCCCAGGTTCCCCAACACTCGACATGGTCCTTGTTAATCTGGGTGACGATGAAGCCAGTATCGGCTTCATTTGGTTGTATTTCACCATGATTCATTGCATGGTTGTTGGGTGCACTCAGTTCTGCTCCTCGGCTGAGACCTCTCTGGAATGGTTGTACCTGCTGGTAGTTTGCATTACTGCCAGCACAGCTATCAGCTTCATTGGAGCAGTTAACACCTCTGCCACGTCAAGGTGGCTCCCCATGAGGAAGATGATGATGATGAAGAAGATGATGAAGATTGTTGTTGTTGTTGTTTTTAATCTTTGGTGAGATTCATAGCCTTTGAGGCTGGTTGGTAGCTCAACAGCTCAAGTCCTAACCAAGGACCTAGGAAGTGTTAAGGTAGCATCAGAGGATATAAGCTGTTTTTTTGAGAATCAGGGTATTCAAGTCTGATAAATTCAGAATTTCCAAATAGAGAGGTAGCCCATTAGGCATTGCTTCAAGGGCTCCATTTATAATTGGGATAATACACAATTTCTTTTTCCAAAGTCACTCAACTTCAATTTGCAAATCCCGGTACTACTTGTTCTTGCTGCTTGTCTTCAATTCATGCATCACCAGGTATTGCAGTGTCAATGAACCAAACATTTTTCTTTTCAACTATTGTTATGTCAGGTGGGCCAAGTGCCTGTCAGTCTGAATTCTGAAGTCCCACAAGATCTTGACTTTTTTATTCTCCAGAACCTTCTCAACCTGATGTTCCCAGTAGTTGTTACTATACTCAAATCCAAATGTTGTTATCATTACCATTACCATTACCATTACCATTATCATTATCATTATCATTATCATTATCATTATCATTACCATTACCATTACCATTATCATTATCATTATCATTATCATTGTCATTGTCATTGTCATTGTCATTGTTATTATTAGTACAGTCAACCAGATGCTTAGACTGGGTTTGATATTTCTGTCTACTTACTGAAAACTTACCAAGGATCTGGGATAGGCAAGTCTGGATGTTTAATGGTGTTACAGATATGATCACATATGTTCCAAGAAAAGTCACATTTTGCAATTGACTGATGGCAAATTTATCAATGCCCATGGTGTTCAAGTGGTTCTCCAGTTGTTTTGGGATTGCTAAAAGAACCAATATGATTTTTGCATAGGTAGGTCTTGTCACCAGTTTATGTTGGATCAGTTATATAGATCCATATAACTTCCCTAAGAAGAAAGCAATGGCAGACCATTTCTGAAGATTTTGACAAGAACATTGCAGGAACTTGTCCAGCCAGTCGTGAGGGATGAAGGAACCAAAACACACACATAAAAAAAAAAACACCTAAAAAAACCTCTTTATGTAATCCAACAATTTCTGAGGTAGTAAAAAGAAATATTAAAAATGTTTACAATTATATTTAAAACCTGATGCTCATTTCATCAAAGAATTCATTCTGAAGATCAGGGCAGCTATAGAGAAATAAATTTCAAAGTCACTGCAACCTGAGCCTGTGACACTGAGAGGGAAGCCTTCTCTGGTAAGCTCAGTGAAGTTGGCAAAAGGGTTTTTTTTTTAAAGAAATCTAGATTCAAGCGTTAAATGTTACAAATCCAGACATTTTACAGTACTTAATAATAATGCAATGTGGACTTTTTGAGTACCTCCAGAGACTTATCTATGTGCTATACCAACTGAACTTTCCAAATGAAATAATGCTTGGCTGTGTATACTATTGTATACTATTGTATTATGTTTTATAAGTCTGTCCAGAATTGCTACATGAGATTGGTGGCTATAAAACTCAAACAAATCAAATATATAAATAAACAATACCACTAAGAAAGAAAGAAAGAAATCCAAGAAGAAACCAGCATGGCTACACAAAGATCTCTTTGGAAAATTGAAAGAAAAAAAGGACAAGTACAAAAAATGAAAAGAAGGACATACAACTAAGGCAGAATATCAGCAGATTGCCAGAATCTGCAAAGATGAAGTCAAGAAAGCAAAGGCTCAGAATGAACAAAGACTTGCAACAAAAGTCAAAGATAATAAAAAAAGTTTCTTCCAACATATAAATAACAAAAAAAAAATCAAGGAAACAGTCAGTCCACTAAAGAGAGAAGATGGCAAGGAAGTAAGAAGCAACAGAGAGAAAGCAGAACTGCTTAATTCATTCTTTGCATCTGTCTTCACGCAAAAAGAAACTATAGCTCAACCCACCAAAAACATAACTGTAAAAGACAGACCAGAAATAAAAGTTAAAATAAGCAAAAAAAATAGTAAGAGAACACCTGTCTGACTTTGATGAAAACAAATCACCAGGGCTTGATGGATTACATCCCAGAGTTTTAAAGGAGCTGGCAGAGGTCATCTCAGAACCACTGCACCATATCTTTCAAAAATCCTGGAGCACCAAGGAACTACCAGAGGACTGGAAAAGAGCTGATGTGGTTCCCATCTTCAAAAAGGAAAGAAAAAAACAGACCCAGGAAACTATAGACCAATCAGCCTAACATCAATACCTGGGAAGATACTGGAAAAGATAATAAAAAAAACAGATCTGCCAACATCTAGAAACAAGTAAAGTAATAACTAGCAGTCAGCACGGGATTGTTAAAAACAGACCATGCCAAACCAATCTTATTTCATTCTTCAACACAGTGACTAAATTAGTAGACCAGCAAAATACTGTGGACACAATATATTTAGATTTCAGCAAGGCATTCAATAAAGTACACCACAACCTACTTCTTAGTAAGCTAGAAAAAAAGTGGAATAGATAGCATCACCACTAGATGGATTCGCAACTGGCTGGCAAACCTTTCTCAATGATTAGTCCTTAATGTGTCTAATTCTACATGGAGGGAAGTAAGCAGTGGGGTGCCACAAGGTTCCGTCTTAGGCCCAGTACTCTTCAATATCTTCATTAACGATGTAGATGAGGGAATAGAAGATGAGGGAATAGATGAGGGAATAGATGAGGGAATAGAAAATTTGAAGATGATACTAAGCTGGCAGGAATAGCTAACACCCAAGAAGATAGGCTCAAGATCCAGATGGATATTGACAGACTAGAACGCTGGGCCATATCTAATAAAATGAAATTCAATATAGAGAAAAGTAAAGTCCTACACTTAGGCAAAAAAAACCAAAAGCACACATATAGACTGGGTGAAACCAGGCTCGATAGAAGTAACTGTGAGAGGGATCTTGGAGTCTTAGTGGACAACCAGCTAAATATGAGCCAGTAGTGTGCAGCAGCCACCAAAAAAGCTAATACAGTCCTAAGTTGTATTAACGGAGGGATACAGTCAAGATCAAGGGAAGTACTAATACCACTCTATAAAGCTTTAGTAAGACCACACCTAGAGTACTGCATCCAATTTTGTTCACCTCATTATAAAAAAGATGTTGAAACTCAAGAAAAAGTACAGAGAAGAACAACCAGGATGATTAGGGAACTGGAGGCTAAAACATACAACAAACAGTTGCAGGAACTGGGCTTGGCTAGTCTAATAAAGAGAAGGACCAGGGGAGACATGATAGCGGTCTTCCAATATTTGAGGGGCTGCCACAGGGAGGAAGGGGTCAAGCTATTTTCTAAAGCTCCTGTAGGTCAGACAAGGAATAATGGATGGAAACTGAACAAAGAGAGATTTAACCTGGAAATAAGGAGAAACTTTCTGACAGTGAGAACAATCAACCAATGGAAAAGCTTGCCCTCGGAAGTTGTGCGAGAGCCATCACTTGAGACTTTCAAGAAGAGATTAGACTGCCATTTGTCAGAAATGGTGTAGGATCTCCCGCTTGGGTGGGGGTTTGGACTAGATGACCTACAAGGTCCCTTCCAACTCTGATTATCTGTATCTGTAAATAAAGGTTGCACAGAAATGGTAATTTGGGTGATAATACTCCAATATCTATTGGTCCTCCATGTAATTTTTTGTGGTATTTTTGGTTTTCACATTCAAAAAAATGCTTCCAGAACCAAATAAGAGAATAGAGAATAGAATAGAAAATTATTTATTGGCCAAGTCTACTCCATCTGTAATTATTGATAGTAGTTTACATTTATATAGTGAGAGATGGAGGAGGATGGTAAAAGCCACTTAACAGGAACCATTTGGTCTTTTCCAGACTGATTCACTCAAGATTTTAGAGTTTGCTTTCAGAATTACTACCCAGTATTGTCAACAATCATTTCGGCTGGGAATTGTGACAGGTATAGTGTCAATATATTTGGAAGATACTAGTTTAGAAAAGGCTGCAAATACAGCATTTAACAGGCTAACTTTATTCTATTGATTAAGCCTGTTGGCAATCTTGTTTCTTTTTAGAAAGAATATATAGCCTTAAAAGGATTCCCGTGTTTACAACCACTATACCTCTAATATTCAAAAGTATACTGTTTTTGAAGTTACTGTTATTCTTCATGCCCACTGTAGATGACTTTACAGTTGCCCATGATTCTATAAGTATAACTTTGGGTCTAAGTCTCATAGGAGAATATTATTCAATAGGAAAAATACTCCCCCAACACACAACAAACAATCTGGGATTACTAGAATATTAAAAAAATATTGCAAGAAAGGGGAGCAAAAAGAGAACATGAAAGCTTCTGATAATAGTTGAAAGCTCATGATTCAATGCCAAATCATCAAGTCTTATTCTGGGTCTCATTGTGCCCAGTTGTCTGCAGTTGGATGTAAAACCCTAGCCTAGAGCTATTTACACCATGATCAGGCTAGTAATTAGCAAAATGTTTAATATAATATAGAAGCAATTAGGAGGTGATAACATGCAATTAAGATGTGTTTTCAGATTAAAGATTTTATAGTGCTCTCTTTCTTGAAAAGATAAAGTGCCTATCTCAAAATGTCAAACTGCAGTGATTTAATCTGAATTATTTTCAATTAATATGCATGCATTCTTGTGAAGTGTTCACCGTTGTTATTGACATTGATAAATTAAGCTCATCCCAGCAGAATTTATCCTTGAGAAGCTCTATATTTCCTGAATGTCAGGTCTTTATGTCTATTTTGTTTTTTGTTTTGTTATTTTTAAAAAGATGCCTACAAGCTGTGCACGATATAACTTGAAAGTCCCTAGATTCATTCCTTGGATTACAGTGATGTGTCAGTCTTAGTGGAACAATCATTTGAAAGGGCATTGTGATAAATAGTGTGTTAGAATATAATTGTTTGTCATGTCGTTTGTCCCCTTTAAATCCCTTTGAGTCCTGTTTAAGTAATTTAGACAGCAAGGTTGACAAGAGTCTTGAGAGTTCTCTTATAGAGTTGTCGGACTATTCTTGAGTCTCCTTTGTCTTTAGGGACCACCTCAATTGCAGAACAGGAAATATAAACAGCAAACATATTGTGAGTCGATTATGAGATTTTGAGCTAGGCTGCTGCTGCTACTTTTGGGGGGAAGGGAGAAAAGGAATATGCAAATTCCACTGCTGTTAATTTACTCAACTCCTCCATAGAATTGTTGAAACAATAGGCACCCAGATGATACTTGTTAATCGTCATTAAGAAATTGTTATCCCAAAGCACATTAAGATGCTTACAGTAGTTTGATGAAAAAATTATAGCGTTGTATTTGAAACTTTCCTGGCTAAACATTTTAAATAAACCTGGAATCATTTTTATAATAAGAAGAATAACAATAATAATATGACAATTTCTTGTAAAAACACAAATAAATCTGGTAGATGGAACCATTCTGAAAACAACTGTTACCAATAGTAAGTGGACAAGGAAGCGGGAATTATAAAATGGATGATCTAAAACTCTAATGATTAATTTCAGCAAAGATTGAGTCATGGGAATGAATTTGAGAAGGATTTGGGATTGTTTGAGAGTAATAAATCTTTAGAACTGTAAACCAACACAAATTGATCAACAGTTTTCTTTCGATTCAGACTTTAAGGTTAGGCTTTTAAGATCCTCCTCCACAGTTTTCAGAAAATCTCCCAAGTTCCAAATAAGCTTCCTTTAAAACAACAACAATAATAACAACAACAAAAACCCAACCAGACTGCCAGCTTTTTTCCTCAAATTCACCTTAAACTTACAGAATGATGGTTTCTTAATCATTCAATATTTTTATGAGGATTATATCACTGTTAACCACATATTTTTTCCAGATAAACATCGTGAAGAAAGTTAGGAGCCCCCCTTCCTAGGAGAATTAAATATTTTAGGAAATATTAAAAAGGCAAAATATTATATTTCCCTGGATAGGAAAAGAAGAAACATGCTCTTGGAAAGCAGCTCCCACCTTTGTCAATAGCCCCAGAAAGACTGGGACATCTTATCTACAAGACAAATGGCCTTTAGCTACAGGGCAGTAGAATTAGCCCTCACTCAAGATCCAAACAAAGCCATTAAGCCATAACAGGAATTCCCCAAACCCTTTCAGAACACAAGACTCTTCATTACATCATAACCCAGCAAGATTCAACCAAGCCTGGTACACAAGATTAGCTGGGCCCCCACATAGCCCCCTGGGAGTCTGAAAACCAATAGGATACATTTCTTGCACAGCAACAAGGCCCAAGAGAGGGTATAAATGTCTCTCTCTCTCTCTCTGCTCCATGTGGTCAGCTACCCAGGACTTCAAACCCTGTTCATCATTAAACCATCTTTCCAAGCAGTCTCCATGTTTCCAGTGTCTTTCTCCCCACTTGGAATTGAACCCAGATGGACATTTCTTCCAACAATAATTAACAGGACTTCAGTCCCTGGTCCCTGTTACCATTTTTAAAGCTAACTTCCAAAATGCTATTTGCTTTTCTTACAAAGAAGGTATTCCAGACCCCTAATCATTTTGGTTGTTATCTTTCACATCTTTCCCAGCAAACTGTCTCAAAGCCACTTAAGCAACTCTAGGAGCAGCTACTCTGAGGCCCAGCTGGTTAAGACATCTAAAAATCTGGTTTCTCTGTTATGACCTGAACAGCACTCTACGCAGTATTTGAAGTTTATCATTTTTCAGCATTATTATAGTATGCAAAATTCTCCTTTGCCTGCATCCCTGGTTTATTTTACCAACTGAAAAACACTTAGAGGTTTGATAAAGTGAGCATTTGCCTATCTGTAAGTCTAATTTACACTTGTAACCAGATATTCCATTCCATGGGGATTCTGTGTAGGAATGTCTTCTGACATTTACTATATTCAGTTTTATGCTCCTTTTATATAAAGAGGAAGTGTGAACCCTTTCTTATCTGTTTTTTAAGGTATGTATTCTGGAAGACTGTATCCCACTGAGTTTCAGTTTTACCACTATATATTTTATCTCATAAGAAAGTATTTTTATTTTCACTATCTTAGCTCAACATCACATTTATATGGTATCTTTTTAGAGTTTGTATGCATGCTGGATCTGACCATGGGATGCTTAGATCTGGCCCATGGGGCCATCCTGGAAACAGTGTGATACCTCTACCAGTGAAAATGGAACTCCCATTTTGCTGGTAGATGGTTGCAGGAAACTGTCACAGCTGGAAACAGAGCTTGGGGGGGCAATTTCACTGATAGAGCACTCTGGCCACCACAAATGCCCCCAACAAAAGTGATGTCAAACTGACCACACCCATCCCGGCCACACCCACCCCATTCCTCCAAGGTGAAACACAACCCTGAAATGTCCCTCGATAAAATCGAGTTTGACATCCCTGCTATATAGTGTATCCATGCGGTATCTGCTATCCCGCATCAGATGGGCGTCTCATGATAGGGAGCGAAGGAGAGAGAAACGACAGGAGACGAAGTTCCGCGCGATGAGTGTGCCCAGAATGTCTGGGTACACGCTCTTTTATTATGCTCATTCAAAAGGGGGTGATTGT
>BLBF01000040.1:30997685-31057611 GCA_015471245.1 Laticauda colubrina
AATTCTAGGAGTTAAAAGTCCACACATCTTAAAGCTGCCAAATTTAAGAAACTCTGTAGAAGAATGGACATATCTTTCATATAGAAGTAATGAAAAAAAATATATTTTACTATTTCATACATATTAGAACAAGATTAGAATAAAAATCATATAATCCACAAAAATCATAATTTTCTTTTACTTGAAAATTAGAAGATAATTCAGGAGTTACATATAAATATAAAGTATATTTGAACAGAGCTTTGTAATGCTTCAATTTTTAAAAACCTCCAACATTGGGAATTCATTGGAAGACTAACTAAAATGAGAAACATTTTCTGAAAAAGTGCAATTAAACCTCTGCATTATTGAATGAATGTTTATATAAGTTCAAGAAATTATTATAGAGCTGTATTATAATCACTCTTAAAACCATATTGGTTCTTGTAAGGTTATTCTTTATTAAATATGTGATTGCCTTTTTTCAGCAAGCTCTGTTTTGGAATTTGACAAGATTTCTGTAAAGGAGGGGGGAAGATAAATAAAAATATTGGACCAATGGTATGGTATCTAATTCCAAATTTTGCATGACATTTTTCTTCACTGTTTGTATCCCAGTGGTATTAATACTATATAGTTGTCCATTTATTTTATTCTATATAATGCAACAAGTTCTATCAAATTATGTTCACATCTTTCAAATGCTATTTATTCTATTCCATGTGATCATTTCATTGTGATTGTTTCATCCATAAACTTTACCAGATTCTGAAAGAAAACTATATACATTCTTCTCTGCATTTTCACCTGCAATATCTTTAAATTTATAAAAGCTGCTATTCTTTATCCAAAAGTATCAAGGCAGAAACTGCAAAACATCTTTATCTGGTTCTCCAAGAAATGGTATTTGGAAGATATAGATGGCATCACCTAACACGTATTAACTGTTCTTCCAAAAATGAGCAATTTCAAATGTTATTAGCATTTAGATTGGAGATCACTATGCTAGGTAATGATTAATGCCAGAATTAATAAGAAGCCTATTCCTTTGTTTTATCTAAAATTAAACTTCTAGTCATTCTTTAAAATAATTGAGACATTGGTTGAGAAAGTTCCATATTTCAGTTCCAAGGAAAGAAGGAAGGAAAGAAGTTGGGCTGCCCCAGAAAATGTCAAAAGCCTCACAATACAAGAATAATATGAGAATGATACTAATATTAGAGACTTTGGGAACAATATTTATTTGTGATTTACAAATGAAAGGATGACTTTTCAGCTCATAATTTGAAATAGCTAAACTGTGGTTTGAAATTATATGCTTATTTATGATCCCAAGTATCTAATACTGGTTTCTCTATCCAGAAAGCTTTCAGTAGATTTTTAAAAAATGCATTCTTCCTTAACATCAGCCTTAGCTTTGTCCTACACAACAAGCAGAGCGGCAGTTTCTTTCTGTCCTTTTCATTGCTTCTGGGTTCCAAGAAAATTCAGTTCTCAATTGTGTTGCTGATGCATCCTCTTCTCAGATCTTTGCCCGAAACATTCAGGTACTTTAGTGTAACACAAGGATGAAGATTTACTGCCACCTTTCCACACACAATCCAGCCAGCTCAGCACTGATTGATTGATCCATCAATCAATCCATCCATCCATTGATTCATCCATTGATCCATCCATCCATCCATTCTAACCTTTAGTGTTTTCAAGCTAGTTTTGTTCAACAAGGAAAATTTACATTTCCTTGTTCTTTTTTTATAATATGCAAAACCGGTTCATCAGTGCCTGGACTGTTCCTTTGATATTAACTACCCTTCCATCTTACTCTTTTTAGCAACCCTCTCTGATCTTTCCTTATTGAAAATCCTGATCAGGAAATTTAATTAACCACATAATTTGCTCCTTCTATCTACCAATTTGATGACTCCTTGACCAATATAAATTTGCTTTCTTATATCCCAATTCATTTTAAAGCATCCATTGGAAGCATCTCGTTCAGAGCATCCACAGCCAAAGTACCCAAACGACTTATATCTACTAAAGAGTTAAAAAATAAGTTTCTGTTATTCTAATTCATTATGACTCAACACATAAGTCATTCTGGACATCGTACAGCAGTATTACTTCACATGTATAGTCTAATATGCTTTTGTCTTTAGTCTACTGAACTGGAGACCAAACAGTAATAATGATGATTTTTTTTAAAAAAGCCAGACCTTGTGCCAGACACTCTTCTTGTAACTTTGTTAAATCAGTCAGCACAAAGTCAATTATGCACCAGTAATCTTCTAGCCTTATTAATGTATCCACATCATAGGTGTTATTGACATGACAAGTTAAAACTCATTGGTATGTTTGTAACTTCCAGATGAACAAGTATGCAAAGGATATTTAAGCAGCCGGGAAACAGATTTTGAACAATCACCTCTGAACCTGCATGTTGATTTAAAATACACACTACACCACTAACCAGACACAGGTGTACATTAAAGAAGCGGGTGAAATAGTAATTGACGATATGATGGTTGTTAATTGTCTTCATTGTATTTATCCCAAGCTGCACGAATACATCTGTTGTGTATTTAGATGTTTGTTACCAGTAGTTCTGATATCCACACAGTGGAAGATCTATATCTAAAAGACAATTTCAGAAAGGAGAAAATGCTCCTATCAGGAGACTTTAAAATGATAGGACAAATAAACTTTCTTTCAATCTTGTAAATAAATGGGCCTATTTAATTTGATGGGAATTTTAATGCATTTCCCATATTATAGTGTAAATACTAAATGCTTGATCACTATTTTAGGCTGTAATTGTTTGGCTAAACTACTATAGACTGAAGTATGTTAGTGGGCAGATACTTTGATGTTTCCCTTTCCATTAAGAGGTACTTCTCTCAGCTGTTGGTTTATTGCTCTAATAAAATAGTTTCATACTTCAAATTAAAATAATGGCTAGCCTGCCAGTGTCGATGGAGATTTATGTGTGGGAATACCACAACACACTCTCCGTGCATGCATGGAGAATAGATGTGGTAATTAGTCATGTCATTAATCTATGCATGCAATGTATATACTGTATATAAGGTGAGAAGAACAGTAAGGCATTGCAATGCAAAAGTGCCTTGAATTCTAAATGTTGTCAAACAGTGGGAGAAAAAAAGTGATTATGAACCATTAAATTTTGTTCCTCTTTTTGTTTAAGATTACTGCATTGATTTGTTTTATGCATTTAATCTGTCTTTTTCCAGAGTTCCCAAGAAGATAACCATCTAAATTCATAAATATAAGAAAAGAAAAAAAAGAAAAGAAAGAAAAACAAATTAACAAATTAACATTAATAAAGTCAGTCTGTATGATTATATTTTGTGGACAAAGGCAATCAGATTCTAATCATGAATTATCATATAATACATATAGATATGATCATATCTATTCAACCTATATCCAATCTTTTCCTTTTTTTAAATTTTTATTGATTTTAAAACAAACAAACAAATATAACATAAAAACATAAACCATCTTCCATATATATACATCCAGCGTGCCAGTTGGTGCATATTATTTTGTGCAACCATTTCGTAGTCTTCTATTACAATTGCATTATATATCCTCTCATATTTTCAATCAAATGTCAAGTACATTAATATCTTTATTAATCAATCATGACTATACTTTTATTCATTCATATTTTATAAGATAATCATATTTTACTTAGTTTATTTTATAACAATTCCTATTGTCCTCCCAGATCTATCCTAGAATCATTTTGTAAATATAATTAAAAAAAAAGAAAAATACATATTTATATATTTATTATTTTTTAAAAATCTACATATTCCATTACTGTATTTATTATGTAACCACTGATAGAACAGATCCCAAACTTTATAAAATTCTTTATCCTCTTATTCTCGAACTTCAAATGTCAATCTATTCATTTCGGCACATTCTAATATTCTCTTAATAATCTCCTCCTGTAATGGTATCTTCTCATTTTTCCAGTTCTTAGCAAATACAATCCTAGCTGCTGTTAATACATTTACAATCAGATATTTCAAATCTTTACTATATATTTCAGGCAAAATTCCCAATAAAAAATCTCTGGTTTCAAGTCTATATGCTTATGTGTCATTTTTTTCCAACCACATGTGGAATTTGGTCCAATACTTTTTGCGTGTGGGCATGTCCACCACATATGGTAATATGAGCCAGGTGTTTGATGATATTTCCAACACTTTTCAGACTTATTCTTGAACATCCTTGCTATTCTTGTCGAGGGAAAGTGCCACCTGTAAAACATCTTTCTTTTTTTTATATAAAGTTTTATTGATTTTTAAGGACAAACAAAAACAAACAAAACATAAAAACATCCAGCTTTCTTCCATAAGTATACAAACAGTGTATCGGTTGGTTTACACATTTTTTTGTGCATTGATTTCATAGTCTCAATTACAGTTACATTACATAATAACTCATATTATCAGAAATTGAATATCCTAGTATTATTATTAATCAATCATTTGACTATAATTTTGTTCATTCATACTTTGCGAGATAGCTATATTTAGTTTATTTTATAACAATTCATATAGTCCTTCCAAATCTATCTTAAAAAACATTTTATATATGTAATAATAATAATAATAAAGAAATACATCTTTATATATTCATTATTTTCTATAATTCTACATATTCTATTACTATATTTTATTGTCTAACCATTGATAGAAAAGGTCCCGGTCCCAAATTTTGTAATATTTATTTTCCTCTTGTTCTCTAATTTCAAATGTCAATCTACTCATTTCTGCACATTCCAGTATTTTCTTAATAATTACCTCCTGCAATGGTATTTTCTCATTTTTCCAATTTTTAGCAAATACAATCCTAGCTGCTGTTAATACGTTTACAATCAAATATTTTAAATCTTTGCTGTATGTATCAGGTAGAATTCCCAATAAAAAATATCTCTGGTTTTAAATCTATATGCTTTTTAGTCATTTTTTCCAACCACGTGTGGATTTTAGTCCAATATTTTTTTGCCTCTGCACAAGTCCACCACATATGGTAATATGAGCCAGGTATCTGATGACATTTCCAACATCTTTCGGATTTATTCTTGAACATTCTTGCTATTCTTGCCATCTGTAAAACATCTTATACAGATTTTCTTTAAATGCTGTTGACATTGTCATTTTATAATTTTGAATTTTACGAATAAGGTTAAATACTTGGGGATATATTTGACAGCAAGATGTAGTACATTAAAAGAGAACAATTACATTAAACTTAAACAACAGATAGCACTAGACTTGACAAAATGGGAAAACTTACAATTGTCACTAATAGGGAGAATTTCAACAATCAAAATGATTATTTTACCCAGAATTCTATATTTGTTTCAAACAATACCAATTAGGTTTGGAAAGGGCCACCTGTAAAACATCTTATACAAATTTTCTTTCTGTGCTGTTGACATTGTCATTTTATAATTTTGAGACCACAACTTTTGTCATTTCTCTAAATCGATGCCATATCCAAAATTCTTCCCCCAAGCAATCATAGTTTCTTTAACTTGTTCTTTTTCTAACTTAATTTCTAATAAATATCCATATAATTTTTAAATCACTTTTTCATCAGCACCTGTCAAAATCTTTTCTAAATCAGTCAATTTATCATAAAAACTTTCTGTTTTAATGTCTTTTATCATACCTTAATTGTATTTGTGCATATGAAAACCAATTCATCTTTATATCTTGTTCATCTAATTATTCCTTAGATTTAAGTTCACCCTTTTCATTCAAAATTTCCCTATATCTAACTAATTTTTTGTTCCTTTTTGTATATTATAGGTAAGAAAATGCCTCAATAGTCGATAACCAGACTGGAATTTTCAAATAACATTGTCTTTTAATCTTCTCCCAATTTAACCACAGAGACTCCCGCATATAATGTCTTCTAAAGTACCCCTGTGTTTTCATTCATTTATACCATAAAAAAAGCATGCTACTCCAACAACAGATCATGTCCTTCTAATGTCAACAATCTAGTATTTCTTAGTGTTATCCATTAGTGTTATACATTAATTTCGTAGCTTGATGATAAAACTCCCAATTAGGCAAGCCAAATGCTCCTCTTATTCTAGCATCTTGTAAAAGTTTTAACTTTATTCTTGCCTTCCTGCCTTGCCATATATCTTTCAACATGATTTTATTTAAATCTTCAAAGTAATATTTTCCAAGCCTGATTGGGATTGTTTGAAACAAGTATAAAATTCTGGGTAGTATATTCATCTTGATTGTTGATATTCTCCCTATTAGTGACAGTTGTAAATTTTTCCATTTCACCAAATCTAGCGCTATGTGCTGCTTAAGCTTAGTATAATGATTCTCTTTTATTGTACTGCATCTTGCTGTCAAATATATCCCCAAGTATTTAATCTTATTCGTTACTTAGATTTTCAATAGGTCTGCTAATTCTTCCTTTGTCTTGATAACATGTTCTTTGTCAAAATCTATGTCTTGTCTTTATTTATTTTCAAGCCAGCCACCTTTCCATATGTCTCTATCTTTTGCATCAGTTTTGATGCTGTTTCTATTGGATCTTCTAAGATGAAAACCAAATCATCTGCAAATGCTTGCAATTTAAATTCTTCCTTTTTAGTTTTCATCCCTTTTATGTCCTTTTCTTCTCTAATATTTCTGTTTGACACTTCCAAGGTTAACACAAACAACAAAGGTGACAATGGGCATCCTTGTCTAGTTCTTTTTCTTATATCAATAGTCTGTCAATTCTCCCTCTATCATTACTTTTGCTGTTTGTTTATGATATACAGCTTCTATTGCTTGAGTAAATTTTTTAGTGAAGCCCATCTGTTCCAGCAGAAACAACATGAATCGCCAGTTCACATTATCAAATGCCTTCTGCGCATCTCGGAATATCAAAGCCATTTGCTTTTCAGGATGAGCCACATAATATTCCAAAGTGTCCAAAATTACTCTCATATTGTCTTTAATTTGTCTCTTTGGCAGAAATCCATTTTGATCAGGATGAATAAAGCTGTTTAAATATTTATAAGTCTTTCTGCCAATATTGAACCAAAAATTTTATAATCTGCATTTAGTAAAGAAATAGGTGTTTAGTTCTTAATTTGTAATGGATCGGCTTCCTCTTTTGGAATAAGTGTAATAGAGGCTTCTAACCATGTTTTAGGTATCCTCTTCTTTAACATAACTTCATTCATAACTTCTAAAAATTAAAGATTCAACGATTCTTGTAATGTTTTATAAAATTCTGCTGGAAGTCCATCTGGGCCTGGTGCCTTTCCATTATTTTGCTTCTTAAGTGCTTCAGTTAACTCCATCATCGTTATATTGCTTATTAACATTGTTTCAATCTCTTTAGGTATCTGGGGTAGATTAGCATCCTGTAAATACTTTTTGACTCTTTTCTCGTCAATATTCTCTTGTGTGTATAATTTCTCATAATAATCTCGTATGATTTCCTTCTTTTCTCTACTACCATAGCAAACTTGGTCTTAAGCATCTATTAGTTGCAAAATTTTCCTTGATTCTTTCTCCTTTCTTAGTTTATATGCTAACCATCTTCCTGGTTTATTTGCATCCTCAAAATAATTCTGTTTGGCACGTCTAATTTTTTGTGCTAACTCTTCTTTTTTTATTAAACCCATTTTATGTTTAATTATATCCATTTTTAACTTTATGTCCTTTTTATGTGGCCTTTCTGTTTTGCTTTATTGTTTTCTGTGCTGTATAGTCCAATTTGTTGTCTACAATTCCATTAAAATCTCCCATCATAACTATATTGGCAAAGTCCAGTTCAATTATTTTCATGTGTAATTTTTTGTAAAATTCTTGATTATCATTTGGGGCATAAATTGCAGTCAGGAGTGTTTTTATATTATTGTCTATTATTTCACCATTAATATTCTTCCATCATCATCAGCATATATTAATTTCATTGGGGTAATATCTTTAATATACAAGACCACTCCTCTTTTCTTGCATTGTGCCAATGAGGTAAATATTTTCCCTAATTTTGGCAATCTCAACAATTGTTCATGTTGCTTTTTAAAGTGTACTTTTTGTAGACAAATTATATCAAATTTTAATTTCTCTAATTTGTGAAAGATTTTTCTTCTTTTAACAGCTGAATTAAGTCCATTTATATTGATTGTAATTATTTTTTTTTCTTCCATAATTAAATTTTGTAGTTTGGTTTAACAGCTCTCACGATCTTAGTTCGCATTGTTCCTTGGCTTCCTCCTTTCCACCTACTGCAACTTCTTCTTTTCCAGTTGTCATTTGGTAGTCCTCTTGGAATTCAATTAGTTAAATTTCTTTTTCTGCCTCTTATTCCTCTTTAAAAAATTCTGCATAAAATGATTCAGCCTTTTCAATTGAATCAGTTGTGTATCTCGGATCTTGCCATGTGAACATCAAACCTTCTGGGATCAGCCATCTGTAATTCACCTCTTTTTTAAGTAACGATTTGGTTAAGAATCGGTATTCTCTTCTCATCTCTCTCACTCTTCTAGGAACTTGTTTCAAGACCACAATCTCGTTATCTTTGTATTTCTCTCTTGCCACTTGCAATATTTGCGTTTTAATGGCTTTCTTTGTAAATCTGATATGAACTTCTCTTGGTAAACTATTTCTCATTACATATCTTGTAAAGACTCTATAAACCTCTTCTATTCCATCCATCATCTTCTCTTGAGTTATTTCCAAGGCTTCCGCCAGAATTTCTGTCATTATCTCAGCTAAATTTTGTCCTTTTTCTTCCTCTATATTTTGAAATCTATAGCCCATGTCACACTGAACCAATGGATACAAAGAGGATGTAAAACGGACAAAAAAGCTTGCCATCCGTTGGAAAACACGATGCATCCATTGTGTACTCATTGCATACGTGTTTCATACGCTCTATAAGTAAAACATCCGTCTACTGCTATTTCATCCGCTCAAAAAGTTTTGAGCTGCAACTTTGTGAGCAGATGAACTTTCCGCCACATACGATCTACATCCACGACACATACGGACAACAAACGTTCTAAGTCCGTTGTCATCCGTTACACGTCTGATGTATCCTCTCGGCATCCTCTGGACATCCACGCAACTCACATCCGCTGCAGCAGAAAGCGGAAAGAGGGAGGAAGCGAAAGGTACGTGGAACGTCCACACAGTGTTAGTAGCACAGACATAGAAAGGATGTAAGCGGATGCATCTCGTATATAAAGCATTAAAACAGACAAAACATTCATATATGGGACGTATCTCGGATATTTAGGATGTCTGGAGGATGTCTAGTGTATGTGGAAGGACACCTAGCAGAAAACCGACATTTCCCATGAAAAGGGGGAGGAAATCACCTGGATCTCACTATCAGTCCAGCAGCCCTGGTGTGCAGACCTCTTCAGCCTTGCCCTTGCTCTTCCATATCATCCATTGATCTCTACCATGGATCATCGCACACTCCTTTTGGTAGCCGCCATCATTCAACACCAGAACCAAGACCTCTTCAGACTGTTTCACCTTTTTTATGCAAGGGGAAGAAGGAGACATCCAAGATCTATGTGGGTCCGACGATGGATCGGGAGAAAAGTGGAGTTTGGGCTCTATGACAAGCTGATGGTGGAGCTGAGGAATCAAGACCCTTGTGCATTCCAGCACTTCATGAGGATGCCACCAGCCATGTTTGACAAAGTTGTGGAGTGTCTGAGACCCAGGTTGACCAAGGCAAACATCAACTTCCATCCCAGCCTGGACCCTGGACTGAAGGTGGCACTGACTCTGCGCCACCTGGCCTCTGGGACCACATACAGAAACATGCAGTATGGCTGGAGGGTGCCACACAACACCATCAGCATTGTGGTCAGAGAAGTGGTGCAGGCCATCATTGAAGAATACGTGGAAGAGCTCCTCCAGTGCCCCACCACTGAAGAAGGCTGGAGAAAAGTTGCAGAGCAGTGGTATCAGTGGTGGAACTTTCTCCACACCGTTGGAGCCATAGATGGGAAACACATGGCCTGTAAAGCTCCACCCAATTCGGGGTCCAATTATTTCAACTACAAGGGCTTCTTCAGCATCATCCTCTTTACCATGGTTGATGCTGACTACAAGTTCATGTACATAGATGCTTCAGGCAACGGGTCAGCTTCAGATGCTCAGATATACAGTGCCAGTGACCTCAAGGGTGGGCTGGAATGCAACCTCATCATGGGCTTTCCAGATCCAGACCCCCTGCCCAACGACACACAAGATGTGCCCTACTTCATCATGCGGGATGATGCCTTCTCCCTCAGAACCTACCTCATGAAGCCCTACAGTTCAAGATACCTCACCTGTGAAGAGAGGATCTTCAACTACAGGCTGTCCAGGGCAAGACGGGTGGTGGAGAACGCCTTTGGCATCCTGGCCAACAGGTTCCAGGTACTTCTCACCACCATGCAGCATCACCCACAGACTGTGAGGAGCATCGTGGAAGCTTGCTGCATCCTGCACAATCTCATGCGCACCCGCTCCCCAGTGTTGCAGAACAGGCTTGTGGACTGTCAACAAGGCAATGGGGACATGGAGCCTGGGGAATGGAGGCAAGGACTAAACCTGATAGACACTGTGAATGTAAAAGGCCCCAACAGAGCTTCACATGTAGGGAAGAAGCAGTGCAGCCTCCTGAAACACTGGTGCAACTCCCCAGCTGGAGCAGTGGAGTGGCAAGACAGGATGGTAGATGCTTAATGGATGCTTCCTTCAGCCTGTCTCATCACACTGATGAGATTGTGCCATGTATGTTGAGTGGCCTTACAATTAATAGGGCATTAATAAAGAGTTTTGTTTATGTTGAAATGTGTGGATCAATGATTAAATTGTTATTGATAATAAAAGTGTGCATGTCTGGCAGCTGGGAGGTGCATGTGTGGCAGCTGGGAGGGTGGACCATACAGTCTCACTGTGCTTGCACTGGAGGTTTATCTATCCCGCAGCTATCCTTACCCATCCCACAACTATCCTTATCCCACAGCTATCCTTACCAATCCCACAAACATGCAAAGGCTTAACCCTTTTTTCAAAGTTTTCCCCAACACTTTATTAAGATAAAAAAATGAACCAAGTGTGTGAAGCAAAGATAATCTTTATTAATAACAAACTGTATGATTTTATTAAAAAGCAAAATGACCCAAGTAAAGTGTCTTTAAGCAAAAATAAGGTGAACAGGTAACAACTCAGTTTCTGGCACTCTTTTCAGTCACTCTGAGGCGTGCCCATGGTCTCAGATGTAAAGGGGCCAGGAACTGTGGATGTGGCTGTTGCTGGAGTGGTGGTCTGAGGCACCATTGGGGTGCCTGGCCCCGAGACTACAACAGGAGATGGTGTGTGCAGGAAGCTCTCAGAGAGCTGACTCAGTCCCGTGAGGTTGAGAGGCCCTTCCTCAAGTACCTGAGATGTGAGGCCCAACACTGATGACAGATGTTCTGAGGAAGGGCTTGGATGTGGGGTAGAGGAAAGAGGAGTGTAGTGGGGCTGTCTGGTCTGCAGCTGGGTCAGCTGAGGAGTCTGTGGCATCCGAGGAACCTAGGTCTGGACTGGGAAAGGCTGCCTCTGCTGTGGGAAGTCCTGGTAGTGGTAGGCTTGGTAGGCGAGGGGCTGCTGAAATCTGTGGAAGGGCTGTGACATCACCTGGGGTGGAGGAGCAGACCCTGAGTGGGTAACAGCAGGTTCAGCTGGGCCTGGAGGGTGGTGCAGAAGAGCTGTGATCCTCTCCTTCATCACCTGGTACTGGGCCTCGGGCATGTCCATGAGGGTCTGGCTCACGTACGTGATGAAGGGCTTGCGGTTCGAGGATGGTATGTCAAAGTGGACCAGCTGGGAGAAGAGATCTGTGCTGGCTTTGATTGTGTCCCTGATCTCCAAGAGGACAGTGTGGCTCTGTCCCTCCGGTCTGCCTCTCTGCCTGCTTTCTGTGGAGGTGGAGCTGGGGTGGGTGTGGGTTGGTCTCTGGTGGCTGCCTCTTCTTGCTCCATCTGAGACAGGGGATCCTCCACGTCCTCTGGCACGGGGAGTGCAGCTGTCGGGGGCGTCTCTGTCGTGGGGCCCTCCAAAGACACCTGACTGGACAAGGTAGCTGTCTCCTGGCTGGAAGAGGTGTGGCTCTCTTTGGACTGTCTGAGGGAGAGGGTTGACAGAGGGGCTGCTGCTCCGTGGCGGATCTCACCCTCCAGGAAGCTGCACCTGGCCATGACATGGGTCTCCCAGTCAGTGAGCTTGACAGCGGCCTGCCCGGATTTCTTCAGGTGCAGCTTGCCATACCAGGTGTGCATATGCTTCCACCACCCCAGGAGGACATCTGAAGTGTAGCCCAGGCTCTCCGCCTTCTCTCTCCATGCTGCCTGCTTCCGCTTGGTGTCACGATAGAGCCTGTGGCCCTTCCTCCACAGGTACTCGTTCTCCCTCAGCCATTCCAGCACCTCCTCCTCATTGTCCTCGGAAATGGAGTCTGTTTCCTCTCCCCCTTCTCCTTACCTTGTCTCTTCCTTCCTCTGGCAGGGGCTTCAGGGCCTTCAGCAGCAGGGCTTTGAGGGCCTTGGGGCTGGTCCGTCAAAGCAGCAGCAGCAGGTGAAGCACCACCAGCAGCAGGAGAAGCACCAGCAGCACCAGCAGGAGAAGCAGGAGAAGCACAAGCAGCTGCAGCAGGAGAAGCACCAGCAGCACCAGCAGCACCAGGAGCAGCACCAGCAGTACCAGCAGGAGAAGCACCAGCAGCAGCAACACCAGGAGCACCAGCACCAGCAGCACCAGCAGCACCAGCAGCATCAGTAGCTTCAGAGTCAGCGCCAGGGAGTGGTATCGTGGTTCTGTCCTTCTTGCCAAGGCTGGCAGGAGTTGGCACAGGCTTCCTCTTCTTCCCCATGGTGTTCTCTCAAGATGTCTCTGGCAGCAGGTCTTTCCTCTGAATGGTGACCTGCTTGCGAGCTGCATCCTTTTATATCCACGGAGCTTCCGCAATTCATCCTCCCCGCATGCGCATTGAATGCTTTGCATCTGCTAGGCATCCGCTATGCATCCTATAGGTGTCCGGATGCATCCGTGTCATCCTCTACGCATCGCTACGCATCCGTTCCTTCCACTATGTGTCCACTTCGCTGTTCTTCCCCGTCATCCGCTTTCATCCACTTCCATCCGCTAGGCTTCCTACGAACATCTGCTTTACATCCCCGCTACATCCTCCCCACGTCTGTTCCTTTCCGTTGTTGTCCGGTCTGTTTATGCAAATTTGGGGCACTTTTGAGAGCGGATAACAACGGATGGAAAATTTGCTCATCCGCTGTGTCCTTTTTACATACGTTTTGCATCTGTCGGCCAGTCGGCCAATTCTTAAGATAGAATTCTGATCTGTCCATCTCCCATCTCAGCATGCCACTTTTGTCTTGTTCAACCACAATTAATCTGTTGTCAATGTTTCCAATCTTCTTATCTCTTTGTTTACCTTCTTGTTCTATTTCTTGGAGGCTCTCATCATACTTCATCATCAATTGTTGGATATTTTCCACGTTTTCATCAGTTTTCTCTGTCCTTTGTTCAATGTTCCTCGTTCTTTGTTCAATGTTCTCTATTCTTTTTTCAATATTCTCTGATCTTGTTTGAATATTTTGATTTCCTTGCATAATCATCTGTAGGGTCACTTTTTCTTGTTCTTTTTCTTGCTTTAACATTGTCTGTATTGAACGTTGTCCTTCAGATGGTGGAGAGGAGGAAGCGGATGTTGAAGAACCAGGAGCTGTTAACTTCCTACTCATTTTGGAAAATTCAAAATCTTCAAATTCTTCTAGACCTTAATCCAGTTGTAAAATAACCAGCTACAATTCAAAGTAAAAATAGTGAAAAAAAGAAAAAAACCCAATATTTCTTCAGGCTCTTGTATGCCTAAATCCAACTGATTAGTTAAATAACGCTAAAAATTCAAAATTGAAGAAAAAGGAAAGAAAATTTTTTAAAAAGCAGGAAAACATCCTAAACAAACACTAAAAAAGAAAAGTTGAAAAGTCCCAAAGAAGGCAAAAAGGTGAAGAAAAAGTTAATAAAAAAAAGAAAGGAAAAAGTTATTCAGATTCTTCAACACCTTAATCCAATTAAGAGATCTCAAAGATAGAAAGATATATAAAAATGGACCAGAAAGAAACCAATGTGAAATGTGAACAAGCTCCAGAAAGCCAAATTCCAAAAAGCCAAAAGTCCAAATATCTATTACCAGAAAAAAAAAATAAACTAATGAGGGGGGAATAGTGCAGCTTAGAAAAAAATAAAAAGAATACACTGCACTTTATTTATCCAAGGCTCTTATTATAGTTGTCTTCTCTCTTCTTCAAAGAACTTATCATCTTTTCTTTTCCTAGCTTTCAGCGCCAGACTCCAGCTGTTGATAGAAACCCAGAAGAGCACCTGCAATAATACTCTCCTGTGGTCTTCCCTCCATCTTATCAATCAGGCAATGTCCTTGAAACAAAATCTTAATTCTTTCTCAGCTTTGTCTGGTAAGGAAAAAACAGAATACTTCCAAGCCTCTAGTTGTCAGTGCTTCAAAATTTCTTTAGCTTTCACTTTCCCCCTCTCCTTTTCCAGGCAAAAATATAATAAGGATTTACTTAAAAAGGAGTCTCTAGCTTTATATGTTGTAGAATCAAAAAGGAGAGAAGAATAAATGACAAGAGAAAAAAATCAGTCCAATTTAAAAATATAAAATAATATATAAAAATTCAGCAATGAAGAAAAAAGAATTATTACTGTGACATCCTTGTTGAAACTCTCCACTTGATCACTTCTGTCAAAACTTTTACAGATTCTTCCTTTTCTTCAGGATGTCCTTTCAAGTCTTAAAATATATAAAAAAAAGGTTCTCACCAAACCGGCACACTGTCTCTTTCTGTTCTCTTCCGTCTAGGAGAGAACTTCAGCAGCTTTAATGGCTGCTGAAGCTTTAATGGCTCAACTTTAGCAGCTTTAATGGCTGCCTCTTTGCCGCTGGCAAAAAGAGCTTCTCTGGATCTACCAGGGACTTTGCGTTGTCCCTGGGATTGACAGGATGCACTCTTTACAATCGCCGTCTCTTTGGGACGGTTTAGATCCAAATGGACCGTCCAGGAGCAAAGATATCGGCAATGATCTCGGACCTCCAAGATTGCATGCTGTATCGTCATGACACCAGCTCAATCCTCAAACCTATATCCAATCTTTTCATGAGCTTTTTAAAGGGTAGCAAATGGTAGTTCCACAATATTTCCTAGTCTAAAATGCCCACCTAGCAGTTGATGATGAGTAAAAGATGGAATAAATGAATGCAATATATTCTAATCTGTTCTGAGTCATCTTGAATTGTGAGATGGGTGGCAAATGAATCTAATAATAATAAAATGCCAAATCCAGTTTGAACATCTGTCTGACTGTGCAATGAACCATAATAATAATGCATACAACTCAGTTTATTCACTTTGATTTGATAGTTCTTGGGGTCAGATCTCCTTCAAAGAAAGAGTTTTGATTCATTACAAAAATGGACAAATGTAGTAATGAACATGAAAAAAGAAAACAAAAGTAGTACCAATCGTAATAGGTGCTTTGTGTGCAATCTCAAAGCAATTGGAGCATCATTTGAATACCACTGGCATTGACAAAAATCACCATCAGTCAATTGTAAAAGACAGCTTTATTTGGAATAACTTACATCCTACAATGATACTTTTAATGCCATCAAACATCCACGTCTTTCTGTCCCAGGTTCTTGGGAAGGACTCAAGAGGTTGATGAAAAAGCCAAGACCAGTGTGAAAAACTGGCTAACTCTGACAAACCATAACAATAATAATGCATATAATTCAGTTTATTCACTTTGACAAGGGGGTTATACTATTTTTCAAAGCATCAAAATGCAAGACAAAAAACAATGGGTGGAAAATAACCAAGAAGAAAAGAAATCTAAAACTACTGTAAGGAGAAAATTACTAACAGTGAGAACAATCAACAAATGAATTCAGAAGTTGTAGGTGTTCCATAACTGAAGGCTTTCAAAAAGATACTGGGCAACCATTTGTCTGAAATGGTAGAGGTCTCCTGCTTGATCAGTGGGTTGATTAGAAGACCTTCAAAATCTCTTCTATGTTCTATCAGATCTCTTTCAAGGAAGGAGGTTTCACTCACTACAAAAATGAAGAAAGATAATGTTCCGTCCAGAAAAACGGGCGGTAGACCGGGTTCCAGTAAACAAGTCTTTATTTCAAGCAAGCAACAGTAACGGAACGGATGGCTAAAGCCGTGGCAGCCCTTTTTATACAGGCTTGCCTGCCGGCTTATAGCCAATGACGTTTCTTTAACTTTGCCACCTTGAAGCAGCTCCCTGGATTGGTTCTGAGCGAACCAATCCACTTTCGGCCTTTCTGGCCAATCAGAATGTTCAACTTGGACTCTTCCAAGTTATACAGAACACCCCTCCCCCTTTAATTTAGTCCTACGTGAGTGACGTAGTCATGCAGGTAGGTGGGGCTTCTTCTAGTTCTATTTGACCTGCGCAGTTCATTTTCGCTGGAGACTTCGAGAGGTTTGGTCAGGATCGCTGTCTCTCCGGCTCTTCTCCATGGAACCACCTGTAAGGGTGAGTCAGCATTGTTGCTACCGCTTGAGTTGCTCAGGCTGGTGGTTTTGCCGCTCCCTCCTGGTTTTCCCGGGCAGGTTGAGCTGGCTTGGCTGGGCCCTTCCAGGACGGATTACTCTTCACTTGGATTATTTCTGCTGGTTTCATCTAACCGTAAGTGTTCTTTTTGCTCTTTTTGATTGGTTAGATGTTCTGGATTTATTTTTAATAGTTCATTTTCACCCTCTTTTTTATTTCTTTGTATTCCCCCCCCCCTTAGTTGTGTTTTCATCAATTTTTATTGTTTGAGGTTGCGTGGTTGTATTTCGCTTGATGTTTCGGGAGTGAAGCTGGTCTATGTACCGCTTCCACTCTCTTCCATCGTCCACAGTTAGACGGTGGGACCGGGGTCCTGTTACTTGTGTGATTGTGGCTGGAAGCCAGAGAGGGTCCCCAGTGAAATTTTTTACATAGACTAGGTCGCCGATTTCAAATGTGCGGTATCGGCTGGATGAGTCGGGTTTTTTTTCACAGGTGTAATTTAGGTGCAATCTATCTAAATGGGATCTGAGTTTCCTCCCCATTAATCATTCTGCTGGACTTTTGTTCATTATACTACTGGGAATGATATGTTGTAGTGTGAGTAAACGGTTTAGCTTGTCTTGGACATCCCCATGGTCCATTTTTTCTAGGCCTTCTTTCGTCAATCTGACCATTCTCTTGGCCCTACCATTTGCTGCCAGGTGGGCGGGCACGGTTAGTGCATGGCGTATACCTAAGGAAGCTAAATACTGTTCAAATTGTATAGCGGTTAGTTGTGGCCCATTGTCGGACACCAGTACATCAGGCAAACCATGAGTTGCAAAAAATTTGTTTAATTGCTTGATAACAGCGTCGGTAGTTGTGGATGACATTACTATAACTTCCAATCAATGCATCTTTAATTGCTTTGATTTTTTTTTCTGTAGGGTGTATACCCTCTCCGTCAATTAAATACACTCAAAATTTGATGCGATCAGTAACTAGACAGCATTTTTCCTTTTTAACTTTCAGGCCGGATTCTCTAAATTTTGTTAGCACTTCTCTTAGTCTTCCTTCTAATTGGGTCGTGTTTTTTGCTGAAATTAGAACGTCATCAAAGTGTGGAACAACCCCTTTAATTCCATTTAATAGGCGTTCCATGAGGCTTTGGAAAACGCCTGGGGTAACGCTTACTCCAAATTGAAGTCTGTTACATTTGAATGCCCCTCTGTGAGTTACTATTGTCTGTGCCTCGGCCGTTATTGGGTCTACTGGAAGTTGTTGATATACTTGGGCTAAATCGAGCTTGGCAAAAAATTTTCCTCCCCCAAGTGAGTGCAGTAAGTGCTGCATGACTGGTACCAGGTATGCGCTTTGCTGCAACGCATGGTTCAGGGTAGCTTTGTAATCTCCGCAGATGCGCACAGACCTGTCAGGTTTTACTGGTGTTACTATTGGTGTTTCCCACCTAACGTGGTCAATCGGTTCTATGACACCTTGCTCGATTAATTTGTTCAATTGTTCATCTATTTTGGCTTTTAACGCAAAGGGTACTCGTCTGGCCTTTAGCCTTCTTTGTGCTATCTGGGGATCTAAACTACCGGGTCCCCCGGTACCTGCCTAGAGTGCCATCGAAAACATCCTGTAACTCATGTGGCAGGTTCTCTTCCCAATCGGTTGCGGCTATTTGGCTCACTCCGGTCATTCCAATGCCCAATGGTGGGAACCATTTGATGCCCAGGAGACTGGGACGGTCTCGGTCGACTATGGTTAGTGGCAGGACTTCGGCGTACTGTTTGTAAGTAACTTTGAAGTGTCCTAGACCTACCACAGGGATCCTGTTTCCTTGGTAGTCTTTGAGAATTAATTTTTGTTTCTGAAGTTCTTTTAGTCTTATGTTTGGAACTAGCTGTCTGATTGTGTTCCAAGACATCATTGATAGGAAGGATCCTGAATCAACCTCCATCTTGCAAGGGCTTCCTTCAATTTTCACTATAATTTTAACCTTTCTCCAGCTTTCCATCTGGGCGCTTTCAATAGTGACAGTCTGGTGGGTTTTTTCTCGGTTTCTGGTTCCTTTGCTGTGCTCCCATTTTCTATCGGCTTGCCTTGATTCAGTTCTTAGTGGGGAATTTCTGTGCCTGCTAGGACTGTTGTTTTTACGATTTCTGCAAACTCTCTCGATGTGTCCTCTTTTCTTGCAAGCCCGGCAGATGGCATCATGGAACCTGCACTCGGCTCGGGGGTGGCTCCCTCCGCAGCCAGCGCATTCTCTTCAATTTCTTTTTTCGCGCCTTTTTTTGTTCGTGTATAGGCGGTGGACCTCATCATCATCTTCTTCTGTTTCAGATGATGTGCCGAGGTCCTCGTGGTGTGTGGTAGAGGGAGCTTGCTTCTTTCCCTTGGGTATGGTCATCGCATCAGTATTGGCATTCATTAGCTTCATTGTCACCGCTGATTTTTTCGCGGCTTCTGCAGTGGTGGCTTCCACGATCGCTTCAGCCACAGTTATATTAGGCTTATTCAATAATTCACTTTGTAAGTTAGAGTCTTTTAGGCTTAAGACGACATGATCTCTCATGGCTTCATCAATATTCTGGAATTCACAAGCTCCACCCAGATGTCGGAGGGCCACTATGAAATCAGCAATGGTCTCGTCTTCCCTTTGGTCTCTTTTGTAGAACTTGTGTCTTTTAATGAGATTTGACACCACAGGCGCATAGTGATCCTTTAGCATTCGGTTAAGCTCAGACCAGGTCATCTGTTTCACATCTCTGGGCTTCGCCAATGCCTTGGCCATTTTGAACATGGTTGGCCCACAATGAGTTAGGAAGACAGCCCTCTTCCGCTGATCCGAAATTTCCTCCATTTTGTTGCTCTCTAAAAACATCAGGAAATGATCGATGTATGATTCCCAATCTTCTTCGTTGGGGTTGAAAGGTGCGGGCGGCACGTTATTACCAGCCATCACTTCTAGTGTGGTTTTCTTGCTGCGTGCTTGGTCTCCGCTTCAGGATGATCCCATCCTCATCGCCAGTGTTCCGTCCAGAAAAACGTGTGGTAAACCAGGTTCCAGTAAACAAGTCTTTATTTCAAACAAGCAACAGTAACAGAACGGATGGCTAAAGCCGTGGCAGCCCTTATTATACAGGCTTGCCTGCTGGCTTATAGCCAATGACATTTCTTTAACTTTGCCGCCTTTAACTGGCTCCCTGGATTGGTTCCTAGTGAACCAATCCGTTTTTGGCCTTTCTGGCCAATCAGAATGTTCAACTTGGACTCTTCCAAGTTATATAGAACAGGTAGCAATAAAATAAAACATTACAAAAAGAAATTTTAATGTACAATCTACATGCCAATTGTTGCAATATTTAGATTAAAAATACATATCATATTATAGGGAAATTTGGGAAAAGGCCACCTATATGCCTGCTTGGACTCTAATCCAGTTGCTCACTGTGAATGTGTAAGAAACCTCCCTATATTTTATTGGAATATTATAAATAATTCCTGCAGTGCTGATGCTAAACGGTTTTGATTAAATTCAACTTGTACACGTGCATGCACATGCAAAAAATGAATTCTGGGTTCTCCCTTTATCACTAACCATAACAATGTTATAACTATATCGAATAATCATAATCATAATATAGCAACAACAATCCATGGCTGGGCCTGGATGGCTATGGATGTGGTCCCTATGATTATGGGATTGCTGGTTTTCAGATCAGTAGTGCCTTAGCCACAGTGAACCAACCCGGGTACCTACCATCACAAATGATGAAAAGAAATCAACAAAATTCCATACCAGATCGGTTGTCACCTGAGTCAACAAGGATTGCATCAGATTGGCTACATGACTCATTTGCTTCTTCTGGGGAACCAGGGCATGCAACTGTAAAGCGACTGGGACAAAAGCACAAAATTTGGACAGCCAAAGAAAATCGAGAAGTTATCAAAAGTTACCATCAGTCAGAATGAACAGCCAGGGGATTTCAAGGAAGAATGATGCAGCTGTGGAAGGAAAAACACACAGAAAGTGACTTAACAGAACAAAGATTAATGGATCAAAGACGTTTCATCATCCATAAAAAACTTTTCACAGATGTGGAAATGCAACATCTAGAAACATTTGCTAGAAAGAAAATTGTCAAGTCATACAATATTTCTATGGTCTTTTTAGAGTTACTAACAGAAAGAGAAGGGGGAGCAGTGCAGCAGCTGGCAAACCGAAACTGCATTTCATAAACGTTTTCAAGATAGTAATTAGGTGACTGAAGTTTCTGTTGTGCAAAATTCTAAGTGGAGAGCATGATTGATGACTCTTGGCTATGGATGTGTCCCATTGGAGAATATGAATTATGATACACCCAGGAGGTGGGTGAAAACCAGGGTCAAGGGTGACAATGAATTATATGTCTCAGAGTTGGCTACATCCAGGCAGTGCCAGATAGTTTAACTCCAAATTATCCTTTTTAAGCCCCTGTCACACTGCATCAACGGATGCAAAGAGGATGTAAAATGAACAAAAAAGCTTGCCATCCGTTGGTTAATGCGATGTACTCACTGCCTCCGTTTTTCTTCCGCTCTATCCGTCCAGCATCCGTCTATTGACGTTTCATCTGCTCAGAAAATTTTGAGCTGCACAAAACTTTTGCACGGAAAATGTATCCAATTCGTCCGTTATGCATCCGCTACGCATCCGCTACGCATCCGTTCTGCATCCGTTACACATCCGCTATATCGCTAGGCATCCGCTGCGCATCCGCGCAACTCGCATCTGCTCGGATGCAGGGAGGAAGCGGAACGGATGCAGAACAGATGCAGAACGGATGCAGAACAGATGCAGCACAGAAACAAAGCGTTTAAAACAGAAAAAACGTTCGCAGAGGGGACCTATCTCGGATATTAAGGATGTCTAGAGAATGCCTAGAGGATGCCTAGAGGAAGCCTAGAGGATGCCTAGAGGATGCCTAGAGGATGAAAAGGGACACCTATACTGCCAATAAAAAGGGGGAGCAACACATCTGGATCTCACTTTCAGAAAAGCAGCCCTGTGGTCCGGACCTCTGCAGCCTTCATCTGCCTCTTCCTCTTCCACAGCATCCAGTCATGTCCACCGTGGATCATAACACGGTCCTTTTGGCAGCCACCATCCTTCTGCAACAGTGCGAAGCCATCTACAGGCTCTGTGAACTCTACTACGGGAAGAAAAAGGGGCAGCCAAGAAGCGTCTGGGTATGAAGATGGTTCACCAGAAGAGCAGAGGATGGACTGTACAACAAGATAATGGTGGAGCTCAGGAGTGAAGACACTCGGGCATTCCAGAACTTCATGAGGATGCCTCCAGCCATGTTTGACGAAGTTGTGCAGCAGCTGACACCCAGGTTGACCAAGGCAAACACCAACTTCCGGCCCAGCCTGGAACCTGGGCTCAAGGTGGCACTCACTGTGCGCCACATCGCCTCAGGGACCACATACAGGAGCATGCAGTACAGCTGGAGGGTGCCACCCAACACCATCAGCATTGTGGTCAGAGAAGTGGTGCAGGCTATCATCGAAGAATACAAGGAGGAGCTCCTCCAGTGCCCCTCCACTGAAGAAGGATGGAAGAAAGTTGCAGAGCAGTGGTATCAGAGGTGGAACTTCCCCCACACCGTTGGAGCCATAGATGGCAAGCACGTGGCCTGCAAAGGGCCAGCCAAGTCGAGGTCCACTTATTTCAAGGGCTTCTTCAGCATCATCCTCTTCGCCAGGGTCAATGCTGCCTACAAGTTCATGTACATCGATGCTTCAGGCAGCGGCTCATCTTCAGATGCTCAGGTATACAACGCCAGTCACCTCAAGGAGGAGCTGGAACACAATCTCATCGTGGGCTTCCCAGATCCAGACCCCCTGCCCAATGACACGCAAGATGTGCCCTACTTCATCGTGGGGGATGACGCCTGCTCCCTCACATCCTACCTCATGCAGCCCTACACCTCCAAATACCTCACCCGTGAAGAGAGGATCTTCAACTACAGGCTGTCCAGGGCAAGACGGGTGGTGGAGAACGCTTTTGGCATCCTGGCCAACAGGTTCCAGGTACTTCTCAACACCATGCAGCATCATCCACAGACCGTGAGGAGGATCATGGAAGCTTGCTGCATCCTGCACAATCTCATGCGCACCTGCTACCCAGTCTTGCAGAACAGGCTCGTGGACCTCTAGCAAGGCAATGGGGACATGGAGCCTGGGGAATGGAGGCAAGGACAAAACCTGATAGACACTGAGGATGTGCAAGGCCCCAACAGAGCCTCACGTGAAGGGAAGAAGCAGCGCAACCTCCTGAAACACTGGTGCAACTCCCCAGCTGGAGCAGTGGAGTGGCAAGACAGGATGATAGATGCTTAATGGATGCTTCCTTCAGCCTGTCTCATCACACTGATGAGATTGGGCCATGTATGTTGAGTGGCCCTACAATGAACAGGGCATTTAATAAAGAGTTGTGTTTATGTTGACATGTGTGGATGATTGATTATATTGTTATTGATAATAAAGGGCCATAGGTGTGGCAGCTGGGAGGGTGGACCATACAGTCCCACTATGCTTGCACTGGAGGTTTATCTATCCCACAGCTATTACCCATACCAAAGATAGACCTGCCCATCCCACAGGTATCCCTGCCCATTGAGATAGCTGTGGCTATCTCAACCCATCCCACTGCTATCTCAACCCATACCACTGCTATCTTAACCCATCCCACAAGCATGCAAACGCTTAAACCATTTCTAAAAGTTTCCAGCAAGACTTTATTAAAAAAAAGAAATGAAGCAAGTGTGTGAATCAAAAATAGACTTTATTAACAACAAGCTATAAGACAAAAATGAGTCTCTGGCACTCCTCTTGGTCGCTCAGTCTCAGGGGTGAAGGGTGCAGGTGCTGTGGAGGTGGCTGGTGCTGGAGTGCTTGTCATCAGCTCCTCCAGAAGCAGAAGCAGCAGAAGCCCCAGCCGCAGAAGAGCGAGCCCGTGCTGCAGAAGCCCCAGCAGAACCAGAGTGAGGGGCAGGGGACGGGATGGTAGCCCTGTCCCTCTTGCAAGGGTTGGCAGCAGATGGCTGAGGCTTGCTGTGCTTCAGCATGGTTGTGGGGTTGCTGGCTGGCAGGGAGTCTGGCAGGAACCAAGGCTTGCAGGAAGGCTGGCAGGCAGGCAGGCACCAAGGCTGGCAGGAAGGCTGGCACCGAGGCTGACAGCAAGGCTGGCAGGGAGACAGGCACCAAGGCTGTCAGGAAGGCTGGCAGGGAGGCAGGCACCAAGGCTTGCAGGCAGGCATGAACCAAGGCTGGCAGGCAGGTATGCACCAAGGCTGGCAGGCAGACTGGCTGGCAGCAAGGCTGGCAGGCAGGCAGACAGCAAGGCTGGCAGGGAGGCTGGCGGGGAGGCTGGCGGGGAGGCTGGCAGCAAGGCTGGCAGGCAGACATGCAGGCAGACATGCAGGCAGGACAGGCAAGGCAGTCGATGTGTCTGGAGGCAGGTCTTTCCTCTGAATGGTGACCTGCTCCCAAGCTGCTTCCATTATATCCACGGTGCTGACGCAATGCATCCTCCCTGCATGCGCAATTAACGCTCGGCATCCACTAGGCTTCTGCTGTGCATCCACTCTGCATCTGCTTCATCTGCTGTGCATCCGCTCTGCATCCGCTGTATCTGTTCCACGTCCGCTTCGCTGAGGCCCCCCCAGAAGCCCTGCGGTTGTGCCATCCGCTCCCATCCGCTTCAATCCGCTGGGCTTCTGTTCCGCATCCGCTTTGCATCCGCCCTGCGTCCTCCCCGTGTCCGTGTTATCCGCTCCGGTTATGCAAATTTTTGCCCCTTTTGAGAGCAGATAACAACGGATGGAACATTTTGCTCATCCGTTGTGTCCGTTTTGCATCCGTTGGGCAGTGTGACAGGGCCTTTAAGTTTTGGAAGTTTGGCTCGAGGCTCATGATTTAAATGGGGCTAACTGCGGGAATCCTGACAAAAACAGCAAGTAATGATAAACAAGCTAAAGAAACAGTTCCAATACCTGAACAAACTGATCAACCAATGGAAGAAAACAACATACAGGATGAAGATCTTTCTGTGCAACAACTCGAAAATGTAGAGCTAACTGATTTAGCAAAAATGCTGAAGAAAAGATTGAAAACAACATCAAAGGAAACACAGAAAGAAAAAGACCGCTTACCATTTGTGAAGTACATAGCAAATGAGTGAAAGACCTACTAAATGTCATGAGCAACATTTTAACTTCCATCCCACCCAGTACACTACATGAAACAAAGCAACTAATGTACGCACAGCTGCCATTATAACTGCACAATTGCACAAATGCCAAAAAAGAAATCAACTGGAACACCAAAGTGGAAAATTCAATTTGAAAATAAAATTAAAAAACTACAAGGAGATGTCAGCAATTAGAAATACTTGAAAGAAGGAAAACTAAAGAATTAAAAAGCTGAAAAATAGTTTTCACAAAAAATACAACCAGTGGGAAAAAACAATAACAGAAATTATGGAAGAACTAAAACAGCATGTAATAGTTTCATGTTTAATGAATAAAAGAGATAATAATAATAATAAGAGAATCCTTGTCTCTTCCTTTGTAGGTTTGTTTTAGCATCCAGAGAGAACATTGAATGAGATGTGAGAAGCAGATATATATTTCATATTTACCAACCACTACATGAACTGAAACTCAAAATTCACATCTCTATTATTTTCCCCTAAAACACTTATGTTCAATACTGATATTATCCCTATGAAGCTGTTTTATATTTCCATGTTCTGCATCCTTTAATCTATTGTTTTTATCTACTCTAATCACCCAGAATCACTGTGTGAGGTAGGCAGCTATATAAATTAATAAATAAATAAATGAAGGGGTGGATCATTTTTGAGAGACAGTAAAATTGATTCATAGGAAAATCGTATTATTATTAAATGCCAGTTTTAATGTGTGAACTAAATTAATAAAAAAAAAGATGAAACTAATTCGATGCATAGAAAATTAAAGAAATGAAATTGGCCAAATCCAAAAAGAGAAACTAAAAAAGAATAAAAGTGACAAATTCAGGTATCCAGAAGCAGATAAGATTTCTGAAGGTTTTTGCTATGCAAAGTATAGTATGTATCAATCAGTCAGATGATTATCAGAAGTGGAATTCAGCAGGTTCTGACCAGTTCTGGAGAAACAGTAGCAGAAATTTTGAATAGTTCGGAGTACCGGCAAATACTACCTCTGACTGGAGATTTTACAGCATCCTTCCCCTGTCATGCCCACCAAGCTATACCACAGAACCGGTAATAAAAAGAATTGAATCCCACCACTGGCTATCCTGATGTATTTGCTTACTGGACAAAGTTCTTGGAGCTGGAATACTTTAAGTCAATATACTATTTAAGCCTCAAGGTATTCACTGTAAATAACCAGGATTTAAAATTTTAATTGGAAGGTATGATATCAGTGTTTGCTTCCCTTGTTTAGTTTATTCTCACATACTTGCTTTCTAAGAAAATGTGAATTATAGTTGTTTTTTTTAAAAATAAAATTAGTTTGCTTACTATGCATTCAACTTCAATTCCATCTTCATTGTGAGCTATTATGACACAAAGGTTATAACAGCTGGATAGATGGAGAATGAATGTACACAATTAAATGCATGTCCACTATCAAATATTGAAGCTTTTGGACAGAAAGCCAATTTTCTTCCAGGTTTGTTGTTGAAGGAAAAAATGAAGAAGGGATACATGGCAAAGTATTGAACTTCTAGAAAAAAACAAGATACTCTTATAACAAAACAAACAAAATAAATTTCAAAACAACAGAGAAATAACATAGTCATGCTACAAGAGTAGCACATTGTAATTTAGAAATATAATCTCTAGGGTCACTAAAGATTTTATGAAATAAAAAAATTAATCTAACAATTTTGAATTGTTTTTTTTTAATCTTTGGACTATAAAGAGCATGCCTGAATTAATGTATTTCAGGAAACACAATTTTAGAATTGTGGTTTGTCTTATCAGTCAACACAACCAAATGTATATCCTTTGTTGCATGCCAATATAAGAGCAAATATTAGCTCTTATATTTTTGCATAGAAATGTCTTCTGTCCTGTATATATATCTGCTCATTCTTTAAAGAAGCCTAAAGAAAATGTGGTTGCTGTGGTAATTGTTATATTATGTTAGAAAAGTGCCAAGCTTATAATTACTTGCAAAGTGACTTCACAGTTCAACTTTAATATACACAGTAGAGCTGTGGGATAGTAAAAGGCAAAGAAAACTAGATAAACAAGTCTATTTAGTGGTAGTTTCTTTATTAAATTAAATTTTTAATACTCTCACTGTGTTTACAGTAAATTAACTAGTCACAATTTTTAATGCCTGCCATTTGTTCTTTTTTAAAAAAAAATTCTAAGCCACGAGAGGATAAATTCTTTAAGAATGTTCTCCCAGGTATGTGTAGAATATTAATTAGGACTGTCTATTTCTGTTGGATAATAACAATGTCCAAGAAGTGAATAGAATCTGTGACCTGTGAAAGAACTATTCATATGCTTTAGACTGCCTTGGGACATTATTTAACAAGAGAACATGGAAACTTTTCACAGTCATCCCAAACTTTTCAACTGCATGTTTCATGGTTTGCTTGTTGTGTCTGAACATACACACACATTCTCCCCCTTTCTATCCCTACCCCCAAAGTCTGCTCTGTTCTTGGGAAGGAATCTATACTTCTACTCCTTTCAACAAAAGTTTTAATGCTTTTAGTGATTATTTTTGCTGTGATCAGTATGGATATTTGAATGGAACACAAATAACAGCAGGAAGTGACTGCACGTCATCTTAATCTTCGCTGTATCATTAAAAATAGAAAGATAAAATTTAAAAAAAATAACTGTTCAAATGTATATAAAATAATCAGATTTCAACATAGTTTGGATTAATAGATTCTTTTTCTGGAAGATAGGGAGGTTTTTTGTTTTTTTTACATGCTCCTCTGCTTGACTTCAAGCTGGGTAATTTTTCAACGGAACAATACAGAAAAATATATGCTGGAAAGAATATTATATTCTTAAAAAATATTTCTCAAGGATATGGGAAGAACATTTTTCCAATTCGTCTTGGAAATATCAGTTCCAAAACATGTATGCTACCATTTGGTTCTTGTTCTCCTATATATATATATACTAAACTTGAGGTAGATAGAAGGATTATAATACTAACCTTGTAACCTAATGTCAACCCAGTGTCAATTTTCTGTGGTAAAGGTGAAGTGCACATTTTGGGGATGATTAGCAAAATAATGTATTAACACAAGAGATGAAGCAAGATGAATTCCTCCGGCTGGACTTGAAAAATATTGGACAACTGACAATTCTGTTAAGGATCCTCAGTCTTTTCAGATTGGAATTCTATTGAGTAATCTTGCATGATGATACAGGGATACACATGCATGTACACATGCATACATACTTACAATATTATAAAATCTTGCAATATTTCAGTGAACATGTCAGGCCAAGATATCAAGTGAGATTGCAGAGGGATGTTTTGTTTTTTTTCATGAATACCAACTAGAGTGATGTTGTTGCCCTGGAATCCATCTCTATTGTATGTTGTTTTGTAGTATAAATTTCATCTGATTATAGCACACTCAAGGTTTAATGATAAGGAACAATACAGTATTGAACTACGTTGTTGAAATGATTTTGTGGAGTAGTCATAATGGAGATGAGATGAGGAATTAAGAAATGTTACCCTAGTCTCAACACACTATACAGCACACCACAAACACACACACATACAGGTTCATTTTTTTGGCTTTTTTATTATTTTACTTCAAGTCTGTCATGATATCAGAGGATGACTTTAAATTCATAACTGGCTCACATTCAGTATTTACCAGTAGCATATGATAAGACAGTTTTCTGGGCAAGTGTATCTACTATTAAGAATTCTTGCAAAAGAACTTCCAAGTATTCACTGAATTTCTAGAAAAGGATAATACACAGATTTTACACTTGAAAAACTAGTATTTCTGATGCAGAAAGTTAACTTTTGAACATATTTCTGAGATGCAATATATGAAAATTAGTGTTAGGGCCTATGTAAAAAAACCATGATAATATTTGAAGAACTTTATTTGGAAATTCATAAGTGGTTAACAATGTCCCATTGATGTGAAATGCTTCATTGTCTAAAGAAATAAAAGGGCATACATTGAAACCTGAACTGAGATGACATGAGATCTAATGTCATGTGGTTTTTATAATGTCAAATTAAAAGCAAGTTGAAATTTTTATTCAGCTGTACATTCAATTGATAACTTTGATCCTTCAGCCTAATATATTTGTAAAAATAAAATGGGGCAACTGAAATGCTGCTTTGCTGTTTTGGAGGAATGTGGAAAAATATGATAAATAAAACATAAAATGTAGAAGAGATTTCTGAGCAGTGGTGTTTTGATATTACATCCTATACATCCTGAGTGATTAAAAATGAATACTTTCTCACATGGAAGTTGCTATTCAGAAAATAAATGATACTCTGACACTTTCATAGTTTTTGTATTCACATTTTCTCTCCTTCATTTAAGCTATGAAGCCTTTTGAAGCCCTTTCATTTCTTTCTTATAATCAGCCTTCTTTATTCTTTATTCTTCTGTCCCTGTTTTTTTTTAAGTCACAAGCACACTTGACTTATAAAAAGAAAAAAAGAGATATACATTCTATATTTCTTCAAAAGAGAAAGATATGATATTTGTTATACCAATCTGATTTGTTTTGGGTTGCCTTGAAAACATAAACTAAGGACCAAGCATCTGACAATATTGATTTTGAAAATGATTACAAAATTGCTATGTGAGACAGAAAAGATTGAAGTTGCTATTAATTCCCACATCTTCTAAGAATTTAACCATTTGTTTAAAAATAAATTAATATCAAACTAAATAATTGATTCCAGGCAAGTCCATGTGGTCATTTCTTCCTCCACCATGCTTTCCAAATAATATGCACAGAATATTTGATAGTAATTGGATTTTGAACACATGCAGGCTCTAGTTCTCAGTGATATTCCTTGGCTACAAATGATGTTATTAAGAAAATGCTGCAAACTAAATGCTACAATATCAGTTCAAATTCTTCACATGAGGATTACTTTCTTCAAATACATCTTTAAATACTCTCAGGAGACATTCCGCGGAGAAAAAAAAAAACCTCACAATTTGCGTGATTGAAGTAATCAAGTACATGAAATTAAATTCTGCAAATAAGGACTCAAAGAAAATTGAGCTTTCCATCTATGTTTAGATGTTTGCTATGATGTTGCAGACTTTTTTTATGATATTACTTTTCATAATGTCTGTAAACTTGTAAAAGCATAAAAAGTATACCAGATCACGAGAAATTGCCAATAATTAGCAATTTGCAAAGATTAATCCACATCATCCAAAGTAATGCTCCTAGAAGCAAATTGCAAACTGAGTGCTTTTATATGAAACAGATCATGGAATTTCTCCAAGACACATTCTGGTACACTTGGACTTAATATTTTCTTCTCTTAAGTTTGATAACAATTATTGATGTAGTCATGAACATCCACCTTTTCCAATTTGGTTCCCTTTTGGTAATTTTAGAAAGTACTGCTGACCAGTTATGGTGGATTTTAAAAAGATGGAACATTCTTCAGAATTAATTCCAATATTGTTGGTGAACTGATAAAATTTCTATCCTGTGATTTTCCTTCACAAACGTTGTTAGGCTGGTCTCTTTTCTGAATCTATTATTACTTTTAGGATGAAGATAACCAGTGCATCTGCAAAGCTTTATGTAATGTTGCATTTCCATATGTATCTTTTTTGTCCCTGTAAAGTGTCTCAAGATTTCTACTGGGAATATTTAATAGAAAATTATTTTTACTAATTATGGCTTTTACCAAAAATGTTTTATTTTGGTATCTTGTAAAAGCTTGTGGTGTAATACATAAACTGTCAAGACTAATTAAGAAAAATGCTGATATTATGCTGCATTGCAAAGGGTCGTATTTTTGGAAAATAACTATTTTCATCCACTGCAGTCAATCCCTTGGCAAATATAAATAAAAGTGTTATTACTTCATTTTAGATTATGATGTGTTGAATCAGTTTTGGTGAAGATAAATGTTTTGGAGAAGTAGTAAGAAAGTCATATATTAGAAAGATTGGAACAGAAATCAGAACAAAATTATAATCAATTCATGACAGAATCCTTTTATAATGTATAGATCTGGCTTGTTTTTCCATTAGATATTTAAATATAATGATGTAAAGAAGTTAACAGTATGGGTAAAATAAAAAGTCAGCCTATTAAATACTAGACTTTTTAAACATAGCAACATTTCTTTTTTATACTTCTAAATATTTTGCATATGTTTAGCATTCAGAAGTGCAAATGCAATTAGATCAATATTTGGATCTTATTGGTCAGTGCGCTCATTAGATGACTGCCTCTTTGGGAAAGAAACCCTCTTATTTATGAGGTGTTTTTTTTAAAAAAAAAATACCATTCATTCTTAGAGAAAATGTGTTTAACTCTAAATCTATTGTACTGGATAAGATAAGGATGCTGTAGGGATAAGATTTTTCCTCTCAGACATATTATTGCACTTGTCAAAATTGGCAAACCACCAGATGGATTGCTTATTCCTACACAGATGCAGAAAACTTATCTCTCTTTATGGAGTCCAGGACATATGTACTTTTTCACTAAATCTGCCAATTGATGCACTGCAGAAATGGCCACCAGTCTCAATAAATGACATGAAAAAAATATATAGAATGTCTGAACACAGAAAAGACATGGGAAATCACTGTATTGTCCCAGATTTTTTAAATACAAATTTGTCTAGGTGCACATCAGTCCCTCCATCCTTAAAAAAATGTTTATCAAACAGAATTCAGCCACAGTGAGTGAGAGTAGCTGTTATTATTTTAATCTTTATGTATAAAAGTGAAATGCATCATCACAAAATTTCCAGAATTGTAAAGCCTACAAACTGGAAACTTGGTATGTATGTTCCTCTTGGCTTCTACTGTAGATGCTCATTAAAAAAGTGAGCACCCTTTTTTGAAATGACCATCAGACCATTAGTATTTAGTATATTATTATTAATATACTCTGATGTTCCAATCCTTCTCCTTATCTGAAAAGTTCTAAATGCAATACAAGCAGAGGAGAGGAGTTTCCATTTCCATTTTAGTTTCACAGCACCAAGCAGCTTTATACAGATAGCTTTATACAAAATAGATGTTTGTGCGGGTAAGATTATCAAACTTGATGCCAACCAAAACCAAGCATTTAATAGCGCCATACCATGTGCACTAATCAAATAGGTGGCAAGAAAGTAGGGACAGGCAGGCACAACACAGGTTATGTAGACAATAAACACAGTGTCAGACATAAAGATCTCAAGTGCCTATATACAAATGCATAAGTCTGGGGAACAAACAGGGTGAACTCGAACTACAAATACATGAAGGTAAATATGATATAGTTATAATAACAGAAACTTGGTGGGATGAAACCCATGACTGGAACATACTGGTAGAAGAATACAAACTATTCAAAAATAATAGAACCCATAAAAGAGGAGGTAGAGTTGCACTGTATGTAAAGGACTACTATATTGCTACAGAAATGCATGAAACCAAAGATGAAAACCTCCTAGAATTCATATGGGTCAATATAAAAGAAAAAAAGAATGACATGGCCACAGGTGTATATTATAGGCCACCCACGCAGAAAAAAAATAGATATCTTTTTTGCCAGCCAACTAACAAACATATGCAGGAAACACATAAAAATAGTAATGGGAGACTTCAATTATCCTGATATCAATTGGAAAACTAATTCTGCACTAAGTGAGAAATCAAATAAGTTCCTAACCAACCTAGCTGACAACTTTGTTGTCCAAAAGATAGAGGGTAAAACTAGAGGGACAGCCATACTGGACTTAATTCTTACAAACAGAGAAGAAGTGATAGAGGGAGTTGAGACTGCAGGAACCTTGGGTGAGAGTGACCATGTCATACTAGAATTCAACATAACACAAACACAAGCAACAGAACATAATGACACCAGAGACTTGGATTGTTAAAGAGCTGATTTCAATAAACTCAGACAGAATTTGGGAAAGATTCCATGGATGAAAATCCTAAAGGAGAAAACAACTCAAAAATCTTGGGAAACTCTTAAAAAGTATGATCATAGAAGCCCAGACCGGCACAATACCACTGAGAAAGAAAAACAAGAAATCCAAGAAGAAACCAGTATGGCTGCACAAAGATCTTTCTGGCAAATTGAAAGAAAAAAAGGACAAGTACAAAAAATGGAAAGAAGGACATACAACTAAGGTAGAATATCAGCAGATAGCCAGAATCTGCAAAGACGAAGTCACAATAGCAAAGGCTCAGAACAAACAAAGACTTGCAACAAAAGTCAAAGATAATAAAAAAAGTTTCTTCCAATATATAAATAACAAGAAAAAAATCAAGGAAACAGATGGTCCTCCAAAGAGAGAGGATGGCAAGGAACAGGCAACAGAGAGAAAGTGGAACTGCTTAATTCATTCTTTGCATCTGTCTTCACACAAAAAGAAACTATAGCTCAACCCACCAAAAACATAACTGTAAAAGACAGACCAGAAATAAAAGTTAAAATAAGCAAAAAAATAATGAAGAGAAGGACCAAGAGAGACATGATAGCGGTCTTCCAATATTTCAAGGGCTGCCATAGGGAGAAAGGGGTCAAGCTGTTTTCTAAAGTGCCTGTACAAGGAATAATGAATGGAAATTGAACAAGGAGATATTTAGCCTGGAAATAAGGAGAAACTTTCTGACAGTGAGAACAATCAACCAATTGAAGAGCTTGCCCTCAGAAGTTGTGGGAGCGCCATCACTTGAGACTTTCAAGAAGAGATTGGACTGCCATTTGTCAGAAATAGTGTAGGGTCTCCAGCTTGGGCAGGGGGTTGGACTGGATGACCTACAAGATCCCTTCCAACTCTGATTATCTGTTATCTGTTATATAGAACAGTCGAGTTAAGCCATGCCCAGGCTCCTCGCTGTCTTCTTCCTAACACAGCAAATATTGTTTCACTTTCCAAACAGCACTCAACTCTTTCACACACTGTCAGGACACTAGCCAGATGAATATCGATGGATGCTGTAGGCAAAGGCAGAATTTTTACCCTCTTATTTTCCTCCCCAAAAACTAAACCCAACCACATAGTTTCATAGAGTAGCACGGGTATTGAGCTAGTATATAAGAAATAGAATAGAGATAGCCCTGTTAATTTATACCATTAATTTTCTCAACATCAGCAGTACGATCTCTTTTACACATTTAGCAACCACACTTAAGGACTGGATTATTCAAGAGAAAATTTTGAACAGGAATTGGCTACATTCAAATTGGACAGAACCCTCATAACTTATTGTTTGGTCTTGCAGCATTTTTTAGAAAAATATGTTTTTAGACTTTCCCAGATTGCTTTATGATTGACTTTGACTGGCCCCAGGCAAGAAACATGATTACCTAATGATTTCTGGAAATAGAATTACAATATAAACTGGAACAATTATCCAGGACATGGAAGACAACAAGAATTGAGAGATGGTTTATTTTTACCCTGATACACCAAACAATGAAGACTGGAGGATCTTCGTTGGGCATGTTGTAATATCTTTTTTCTGTACTGTTATAGTTTGGAAAAACGTAATGTTACTAAAGCAGATCATGTGACATGGAAGACATTGCAATGATCACCCCCGTAATTTCATTCTATAGATTTTAGTTGACAGTACATTAAAATCTTATTTTTCCTATTTGAACAACAATCTCTGGCAAAGTTTAATTTCAAGTAAAATGACCTGAATACCACTGTACATACTGTTGCTTATGCTTTTATTTGTTTTTATTTTTGTCTTTTCTTGGATCTGTATTTATTTGCTGAATTGACTTTTATTAAACTGAATTTGCTTTTGTATCACTCTCATAAAGAAGCAGGAGCCTCATTGATCTATTATGTAATATTTAATAGCAGCAGAACAATAGAGGAAAATATGTAGGAAAAATATGAATAAAGTTAAATGGTCCCCTTGCACATACATTCCGGTTCTAGTGGTGGTGCTCATTTCCATTATAAAGCTGAAAAGCCAGCACTGTCCAAAGGCATCTTTGTGGTTATGTGACCAGCATGACTAAACACTGAAGGCACACAGAACGCTGTTACCTTCCTACCAAAGTATTTTTCTACTTGCATTTTTACATGCTTTCAAACTGCTAAGTTGGCAGAAGCTGGGACAAGTAACGAGAGCTCATTCTGTTATGCGGCACTTAGGGATTTGAATGGCCAAACTGCCAACCTTTCTGATCGACAAGGTTTATATATAAAGAGATACGATTTTTCTCATTTCTCCCCCAAATTTATGTTATATTGGAATTTGTTGCTGGTTTCAACTGTATTTTTCTTTTTAATTTTATTATGGTAAACTGCCATGAGTTGCACAATTTGCCAGTACTAAAATAAAGTTATGAATCTTAGCGCTAAAAATATTTGATAGATGTGAATTAAAACTGGGATAAATTATTATTTTTTTAAGTGAAATAAATAATATTACTTTGTTCAGACAATGCTTTGGGTACATCTTAAAAGCTAAACTAAAATACTACATTCACAGTGTTTGAATATAACTGAAAGAAATATATAAAACAACCATAAACAGGAATTAATATTTTCTTTTACTTGGTCTCATTTCTGTTTCAATATAGTGTTTGATGAGTTATTTATGTTTTTTTAAGCACCCTTTGGTTGGAAAATGTGGACACAATAAAAAAGCATTTTGAGTTCAAAGTAATCTTGTTTTCATATAAATCCTTCCTATCACCTGCTGTTTGTTGCTCTTTGGTTATGTCATGAATCCCACTGGATTGTTTAAAAAAAAATCTAACTGGTCCTCAGTAAACTGGTGGTGCCTATTCATTTTCCATGTATGGTTTTGTCCCCACAGCTTCTGATGTGAAACAGATTTTAAGTTTCTGGAGAGTAGAGGTCAACATAAAAGCTGCTTGAAAAAAATCTTTTGACATTCAGTTTTCTGATTTGTTAAGTTCTGGTTTCCATTATGCTTTAGAACTACATCACAAATGTAAAATGAAATTATGCATTAAGTTCTACATTTGATTTTGGTGAGAATGTTTCAGTTCCACCATTCCATTTGGGTGGTAAGCTTACACTGACCTCTCCTGAGGTTTGCAGAAACTATAATATTTTATGTTCATGGCACTTCATAAAGTCTTGGTGGAAATGCAACCTTTTTGAAGGTTTTTCATTTATGTTTCACATCCCATACATGGAAACAGATTAACTGACTACTTCACTTTCATGGTTAAGGTATCTGCAAATCTATTTTGTGTATCATCTAGGGACAGCTGAATCAGCTAATTTTATATTATGCCAGTTGCACTGTTTTCTTGTTTGATTTATATTCTAGCTTTTTTCCAAAGCAGCTTATACGGGAATTTTCTGCTTTTACCCCTATATCTTTGTTAGACGCGTTGGTCTGAGAGTATCAATTGTTGACTGAATTTCTAGGGTTCAGGTTGGCTTCAAATCTGCATCTCTCAGGTTTAATTCAATACTACACTGATATTTATCTGTTCTAAACTTGTTCCAAACTACTTTCATATCAATATGCACATTTTAGAAACATTTTCTCATATACGTTCTTCATATATGGGTTGACTAAATTAAATATAATACAATATAATAAATGTTGTTGCTATAAGGCACATTATTCATTGTTTTCATAAAAGCACCAACTCACAAAGTCCAATAAATGAAGAGCAAACTGATACACATGTTCAGGTTGTAAGCACTGATATTCTTCACATAGTGTTTTCATTGTTTTTATCCCAGTGTAAAAGAAAAGCGATAAAAGAATGTTAAACAATAACTACAATAACTACACTCTTACTTGCATATTGCTCCATGGAGTTTAAATTTTTTAAGTTTCAATTTAAAGGAAAATTAAATGAAACCTTCATCTACCTTTAAATGTGACTTTGACTGACTCACTATTTTGATGTAGACATATTAAGCCTACTACTGATTTATAGAATATAGAATTTTCAATTATTTTACACTGGGATAAAAACATGAAATGAAAATGAAAACACTACTGCACAGAATATCAGATGCAAATGTCAACATATTTGTCACTGAGATGTAGATTTTGTGTGCTATGTTTTTTATTTTTGCATGCATGTGTGTGTCAATTTGCTCTTCATTTTATTGGATTGCAAATGTGTGACAACCTTTCCCACAGTACTATGTAAAAACATTTTCTTTGAGTTTCATAGCAATGCAACTTCTGCTTTTGAGAAGTGAAGGATAGTTGCTATGCTGCTTCACTTCATGCCAAATTGTACTCATTAGAAGGAACAGAAGAGGTTCTGTGCATATAAGACACATGCACCAAAGCCCTATTTGGCTACTGGATATGCCAAGAGAGTTGTTGGAAGGGCACCAGGCAAAGCAATGAAGTGAATAATGTTGCTTTCACACTTTGATGAGACAAACTGCTGATGTCTCACATAGGCCTAATAAGTAGCTAATTACCTTAAGAAGTAATGATAAGTTTTTAGGAATGCAAGAATGTAGGATGAAATGGCTACTTTTATTCCACCTATCAATAATTATCCCTAGATAGCATTTTCTACAGGGGAAATTTCTACATTCTAACAACCATGAATACTTTTCAGCAAAAAATGAAAAAGAAATGTTCTTACTTTGTCTTATAAAAGAGAGCTGAACATTTTATAATGGTGATATGGATGAAATTTGAACTTAAATTCATTTGCTGGCTTTCTAAACAATTACAAATCCAGATGTTCCTGCTCAGTTGCTGAATTTTTCTTCAAAGATTTATTTTCCATATGTCATACCTGAAGAAACAATGTTCTCTGTAATGTTCCTACCTATTAACATATTTCCTAAAAAGATGTTCCAAGCACCATCATTGTATATATTAGATGCCAAATTCAAACATCAATTTGTACCAATGTTTAGTCAGTGTTTTTTTCTCCCTAGGCCTGGAACAAGTAAGTATGCTTTATTTCATATTCTTCTTAAAACTAAATTATAGGAAACAACAGAATTTCTTTGTGCATTCATTTGGAGTCTCAAAACTATCCAACCTACTTTTTACTGGATACATTATCCAAAATCACCAAATGGTTTTCTTTATGATGTTGCAATTTCTTATGTGTCCTATTTTCCATCTCTGTTGGAAAATAATGTGCCCCTAAAAAAAATTGGAAAAACTAAATCCTTTCCATGCTATTATCAAGAAGCTTTGAAAAGTTCTGGTTTTTGATATAGACTGATATAAAGGTAATATAGATTATTGGTACTAAATCATAAATCATATTGTTCATTGTTCATGTTTCTCTATCCCTGTTTTTGCTTATATTTTGTCTTATTTTTGCAATAATAGTTTTTAAAAAATGTTTGTTTATGGTTAAGAAAAACCATCAAATTAATTTTTCGCTAAATGAAGTGAATGGCCCATGTGCTTATCCTGAGCTGGATATAGAGACTGACAGGGAGTTCACTCAGTATAAAGTACACTATAAATGTTATCTACAGTAATTTTTCAATAATTTTATAACCGTGAGATGAAAATATTTGGCATTCTTTTCAACTGGAACATAATTCATGTAAAATATTCCAACAGAATGAGAGATGGGGCAATTTTGTTACAAGCTAAGAAAAAACTTTTTTCCCCATTTTGTGTATTTCCGATAAAGCAGCCACAGGTATAGCAACAGGGAACAGAGCAGAGGTGGTATTCACAGTTTCTGACCAGTTCTGGAGAACAGGTAGCGGAAATTTTGAGTAGTTCAGAGAACTGGCAAATACCACCTCTGACTGGAGATTTTACAGTATCCTTTCTCTGCCATTCCCACCAAGAACCGGTAGTAAAAATTTTGGAATCCCACTACTGGCACAGAAACTGTTTACATGATCCCTTTAAAATGTGGTTTTAGTGCATGATGATGTTTGTTCTTTTCCCCTTACATCAAAACTATAAGTCTAATGCAATTAGATATCAAGGCTATACTCAGAAAGTGACAAACACACATAGTCCTGCTTTCTTCTCAGTGCATTCACAAACTGTATACCAAAAATATTTGGTGGTGTGTTCCAACACCATGCAATGCAGATAGATTCAGAGGAAAAGCTTACTGTATCCAAAGGAGCTAAGTTTGCAAACCAATTGGGATATGTGTGTGTGTGAGTGTGTACATGTGTTTTACGTATAATATGGTTATGTGTCATCAATGTTTAGCAACCACACTGATATGTTTTCACCAGGATATTTTGTCCAGAACCTGATTCTCCCAACTGGTGCTACAACTGAATTCATGTACCTACCTGGTGCTTATTCTCCTTTATTTATCCTTCCTTTTCCAGTATTATAGAATCCTCCAGAGAACTAGCTCTTTGCATGATGTGTCCAAAATATGATACTTTGAACCTGGTCATTTGTAGCCATGTGAGGTCTCTGAGTAATTTAATTTTTAAAAAAGCCATTTTTTTTACTATTTGTAATGCTTTAAGAAATACATTCCTATATCAACTTCAAAAGTATGAATACTTTTTCTATCATGTATCCATGTTTTGTTTCCATACAGCACCACATGGATTACATATAGTGCCTGCATAGTCTAATCTTTGTAGCTACAACACATCACATCCTGTGAATATCTTTTCCAAGAGCTAATCTGCAGCATGTCTTGATTTCTGGCTCCATCCTAAAATGCAGAAACTATCTGCCACTTCAATATTGTTTATGGATGATTGCTGTATCTATTGTTACTATTTCTTTGTATTTAATTTTAGTTTCATTTTTTCACTTTGCTCTTTCACTTTCATTACCTAGGGATGGCCGGTAATTTGCATTTTTGGCCAGCAGAGTCATCATCAGAACAGAAGTTATTGCTATTTCTTCTTCCAATTTTAAAATCATGCTTATCTTCTTCCAATACATCTTTACTCAATATAAATTCACATATTGAATAGAATGAAATAACAGAATGAGGATATACAGCCTTGTCCTATTTCTTTGCCAAATTGGAGCCAATCCCATTCACTATATTTTGTATTTATTGTGGCTTTCTGAATAGGGTATAGAGTCACTCTCTCTCTCTCTTCTCTCTCTCTCTCTCTTTGTGTGTGTGTGTGTGTGTGTGTGTGTGTGTGTGTGTGTGTGTGTGGGCGGGGCTGGCTAGGCTTTTGTGTGTAGATGTGTGTGTGTACTATAGGGGTTTGTGTATGTGTCCGTGTGTGTATTCTTGACTTCAAATACTATCATTCAAGTCTACTTTACTCTTTATTTCAAAAGTGACAAGAAAGGATGTACATGTAACTCATTCCCTTTCTCACATTCCAGTAAATGTGCAAAAAGGAAAATCCATTCTGTCTTTCACATGAAAAGTTATATGCTTCTGATGTGGATGTAGCACATCCATTGTAATGTAGGTGAGGTATGTTACTTTATTTTTACAATGTAATCAGAAGTAAAGAATATATGGATGAAGATGTCACTTTGATTCTTTGGTCAGCAGCTCCACAGAAACACAGAGACTAGCTGAGCAAGTATTTTTTTCAGAAGTTTAGCAGGCAAGTTGTTTTATGTGCTTACAAAGTGAGCCAGCTAATTGATCCAGGAACTTCTGCTGTTTCCTATGTTTCCATAGGAATTTATCATAATTTTTGTGCCTTCAAGTTAAGTCAAGTCTTGACTTCTGGCTTTGCTGGGACAATCTCTACTTTTTTATTACAAAGTTTTCAGCAGTTGTTTTTCTTTACCTCTTTCCTAGGACTAAGAAAGAGTGACTATCCCAAGGTCACCTACCTGGCTTTGTGTCTAAAACAAGACTACAACTATCAGCCTTCTTATTTCTAGCCTGATGCCTTAACAAAAAACCAAACTGGTTCTCATGAAAGCTAAATATTGACTTAATTGACTTAATTGTTCTGAATCAAAATAATTGTCACCTAAATGTGCCTAATCAAGTAAATCTGGTCCATAAAGTTGAGCAAGAAAAAGATAATTTGTGTGCCAAGTTGGTCAATGACTTTCCATTGGGTGCTATTATCTGTCTAGGTTATTAGGCCACAGAATCAAGATATTCAGTCTGCAAAGGATATATTTTCTACTAAAGCCCATGTCACACTGTACCAACGGATGGAAAGAGGATGTAAAACGGAGAGAAACACTTGCCATCCATTGGTTAACGCAATGCATCCATTCTGTACTCACTGCATCCATTTTTCTTCCTCTCTATCCGTCCAGCATCCGTCGACTGAGGTTCCATCCACTCAAAAAGTTTTGAGCTGCTCAAAACTTTCTGAGCAGAAAATGTATCCAACATGTCCATTCTGCATCCTCAACGCAAACAGGGAACATCCGTTCTGCATCCGTCGTCATCCGTTACACATCCACTACATCCGCTAGGCATCCGCAACTCAAATCCGCTCCAGCAGAAAGCGGACACAGGGAGGAAGTGGAACGGACGCGGAACGGACGCGCAGCATTAGTAGCACAGACGGAGAAAGGAGGATGCAGCTCGCAAAGAAAGTGGATGCAGCTCGCAAAGAAAGTGGATGCAGCTCGCAAAGAAAGCATTTAAAACGGAAAAAAACATTCGCAGAGGGGACCTATCTCGGATATTAAGGATGTCTAGAGGATGCCTAGAGAATGCAAAAGGACACATAAGGGAAAACCTATATTGCCTATAAAAAGGGGGAGCAACTCACCTGGATCTCACTTTCAGTCCAGCAGCCCTGCTGTGCAGACCTCTGCAGCCTTCATCTGCCTCTTGCTCATCCACAGCATCCAGTCATGTCCACCATGGATCGTCACAAACTCCTTTTGGTAGCCACCATCATTCTTCAACAGTGCGAAGCCATCTACAGGCTCTTTCAACTGTTCTATGGGAAGAAAAGGAGGTGGCCAAGAAGCGTCTGGGTCCGGAGATGGATTGGGAGAAGAGCAGAGTACAGACTGTACAACAAGCTGATGGTGGAGCTGAGGAACGAAGACCCTCGTGCATTCCAGAACTTCATGAGGATACCTACAGTCATGTTTGATGAAGTTGTGGAGCGGCTGACACCCAAGTTAACCAAGCAGAGCACGAACTTCCAGCCCAGCCTGGAACCTGGCACTGACTCTGCACCACCTGGCCTCAGGGACCACCTACAGGAGCATGCAATATGGCTGGAGGGTGCCATCCAACACCATCAGCATTGTGGTCAGAGAAGTGGTGCAGGCCATCATCGAAGAATACCTGGAGGAGCTCCTCCAGTGCCTCTCCACTGAAGAAGGATGGAAGAAAGTTGCAGAGCAGTGGTATCAGAGGTGGAACTGCCCCCACACCATTGGAGCCATAGATGGCAAGAACATGGCCTGCAAAGCTCCAGCCAAGTCGGGGTCCACTTATTTCAACTACAAGGGCTTCTTCAGCATCATCCTCTTCGCCATCGTCGATGCTGACGACAAGTTCATGTACATCGATGCTTCAGGCAACGGCTCATCTTCAGATGCCCAGGTATACAATGCCAGTCACCTCAAGGAGGGGCTGGAACGCAACCTCATCATGGGCTTCCCAGATCCAGACCCATGCCCAACGACACGCAAGATGTGCCCTACTTCATCGTGGGGGATGACACCTTCTCCCTCAGAACCTATCTCATGAAGCCCTACACTTCCAGATACCTCACCCGTGAAGAGAGGATCTTCAACTACAGGCTGTCCAGGGCAAGGCGGGTGGAGGAGAACGCCTTTGGCATCTTGGCAAACAGGCTTCAGGTACTTCTCACCACCATGCAGCATCGCCCAGAGACCGTGAGAAGGATCGTGGAAGCTTGCTGCATCCTGCACAATCTCATGCGCACCCTCTACCCAGTCTTGCAGAACAGGCTTGTGGACCTACAACAAGGCAATGGGGACATGGAGCCTGGGGAATGGAGGCAAGGGCGAAACCTGATAGACGCTGAGGATGTGCAAGGCCCCAACAGAGCCTCATGTGAAGGGAAGAAGCAGTGCAACCTCCTGAAACACTGGTGCAACTCCCCAGCTGGAGCAGTGGAGTGGCAAGACAGGATGATAGATAATTAATGGATGCTTCCTTCAGCCTGTCTCATCACACTGATGAGATTGGGCCATGTATGTTGGGTGGGCCTACAATGAACAGGGCATTTAATAAAGAGTTCTGTTTATATGGACATATGTGGATCAATGAATAAATTGCTTTTGATAATAAAGGGCCATATGTTTGGCAGCTGGGAGGGTGGACCATACAGTCCCACTATGCTTGCACTGGAGGTTTATCAATCCCACAGCTATCTTAACCCATCCCAAGGTATCCCTGCCCATCCCACAGCTACTACCCATTCCACAGGTATCCCTGCCCATCCCACTGCTATCCTTACCCATCCCACAAGCATGCAAAGGCTTAAACCATTTCTAAAAGTTTCCACCAAGACTTTATTTACAAAAATAAATGAAGCAAGTGTGTGAAGCAAAGATAATCTTTATTAATAACAAGCTGTAAAAGACCCAAGTCAAGTGTCCAAATAAAGTCTACAGGTAGCCACCCAGTCTCTGGTACTCTTCTTTGTCACTCAGAGGTGTGCCCAGTCTCAGGGGTGAAAGGTCCAGGTGCTGTGGAGGTGGCTGCTGCTGGAAGTGCTGGTCTGAAGCACCACTGGAGTGCCTGGCCCCGAGAGGACAACAGGTGACGGTGTGTTGAGGAAGCTCTCAGACAGCTGGCTTAGCCCCATGATGTTGAGAGTTCCTTCCTCCATGACATGGGGTGTCAGCCCCAGTACCGACAACAGATGTACTGAGGCCGGACTTGGCTGTGGGGTGGAGGAAGGAGCAGTGTAGTGGGGCTGTCTGGTCTGCAGCTGAGTGAGGACTGGCATGGGTGGCATCGGTGGCGTGGGTGGCATCGGTGGCGTGGGTGGCAGCAGTGGTGTGGGTGGCATCGGTGGCATCAGTAGAACCAGTGGCAACGGTGTCATCCGATGAACCTGTGCCTGGACTGGGAAGGGCTTCTGCTTGTGCTGCTGGACCTCCTGGTAGCCGTAGCCCGGATAGGTGAGGGCCTGTGGAAAGCCTTGGAATGGGAGTGACATCTCCTGGGGTGGAGGAGCAGACCTGGACTGGGTGGGAGCAGGTTCATCTGGATCTGGAGGGTTGTGAAGCAGATCGGTGATCCTGTCCTTCACCACCTAGTACTGGGTTCCGCCATGTCCGTGAGGGTCAGGTTCACATAGGTGAGGAAGGGCTTGTGGTTGGAGGATGAGGAGTCGGTGTGTACCAGCTGAGAGAGGATATCTCTGCTGCTCCTGATGGTGTCTCTTATCTCCAGCAGACAGTGTGGCTCTGTCCCTCCTGTCTGGCTCTCTGCCTTTCTGTGGAGGTGGAGCTGGGGGTGAATGCGGGTTGGACTGTGGTGGAAGTGCTCTCTCCTTTCTCCCACTGCGCCAGGGGGTCCTCTACATGCTCCGCCACCATTAGAAGAGCTGTCGGGGGGGTTCTCCATTGTGGCACACTCCACAGACACCTGTCTGGAGACAGGAGCTGACTCTCTGCCGGAAGAGGACTGGCTCTCAGCAGGCTGCCGGAGAGAGAGGGTTGTGAGAGGGGCCGCTCCTTGGTGGTGGATCTCACCCTCCAGGAACCTGCACTTGGCCATGATGTAGGTCTCTGTCCATCAGCTTGACCGTGGCCTGGCCAGATTTCTTGAGGTGCAGCTTCCTGTACCAGGTGGGCATGTGCTTCCACCAGCCGAGGAGCACCTCCGATGTGTAGCCCAGACTCTCCGCCTTCTCTCTCCAAGCAGCCTGCTTTCTTTTGGTGTCCTTATAGAGCCTGTGTCCCTTCTGCCATAGATACTCATCTCTCTCAGCCACTCCAGCACCTCATCCTCATGTTCCTCCTCAATGTTGTATTGCCTCCTCTCCCGTTCTCATGTCTGCCTCTTCCTCCCTTTGGCAGGACCATATGGGCCCTCATCAGAGGGGCTTCCAGGTTGTAGGGGCTGCTCCTCCACACCACCACCAGCAGCAGCACCAGCAGGACCAGCAGCAGCAACAGCAGCAGCAACAGCAGGACCAGGATCAGCAGCAGCAGAGTAAACACCAGCAGCGCCAGCAGCGCCAGCAGCACCAGCAGCACCAGCAGCACCAGCAGCACCAGCAGGACGAGGAGCAGCTTCAGCAGAGTAAGCACCAGCAGAAGCACCACCGCCAGAAGCAGCATCAGCAGAGTAAGCACCAGCAGAAGTACCACTTCCAGAAGCAGTATCAGCAGAATAAGCACGAGCAGAAGCACCACCACCATAAGCAGCATCATCAGCTCCTCCAGAAGCAGAAGCAGCAGAAGCCCCAGCCCCAGCGCCAGAAGAGCGAGCCCGTGCTGCAGAAGCTCCAGCAGAAGCAGAGTGAGGGCCAGGGGGTGGGAGGGTGGCCCTGTCTCTCTTGCCAGGGCTGGCAGCAGATGGCTGAGGCTTTCTTTTCTTCCCCATGGTTGTGGGGTTGCTGGCTGGGAGGCAGGCTGCAGGCAGGCTGGCAGGCAGGCAGCAAGGCTGGCAGGCAGGCAGGCAGGCTGGCTGGCAGCAAGGCTGGCAGGCAGGCTGGCTGGCAGGCAGGCCGGCAGGCTGGCTGGCAGAAAGGCTGTCAGGCAGGCAGGCTGGCAGGCAGGCTGGCAGGCAGTCGATGTGTCTGGAAGCAGGTCTTTCCTCTGAATGTTGACCTGCTTGGGAGCTGCTTCCCTTTATATCCATGGGGCTGACGCAATGCATCCTCCCCGCATGCATATTGAATGCTAGGCATCCGCTAGGCATCCACTAGGCATCCGCTAGGCTTCCGTTCTGCATCCGCTTCATCCGCTAGGCTTCCACTGTGCATCCGCTTCATCTACTTGGTGTCTGCTCTGCATCCGCTTTCCGTTTCGCGTCCGCTTTGCTGTGCTCCCCTGGAAGCCTTGTGGATGTGCCATCCGCTCTCATCTGCTTCCATCCGCTAGGCTTCCATGGAGCATCCGCTTTCCATCCGCCCTGTGTCCTCCCCCCATCCGTTCCTTTCTGTGTTGTCTGCTCTGGTTATGCAAATTCAGGGCACTTTTGAGAGTGGATAACAATGGATGGAACATTTTTCTCGTCCTCTGTGTCCTTTTTACAAACATTTTGCATCCATCGGCCAGTGTGACAGGGCCTTAATATATGGCTAAAATGATTGGATTAAAGTAGCTCTATTGAGGGAGTCAGTTGAATGCCTGGAGTTTCCAACCTGGTAGAGCATGGTCCCCAAACTTGGCAACTTTAAGACTTGTGGACTTCAACTCCTCAAATAGCATAGATGTCTGAAGAATTCTGGGAGTTGAAGTCCACAAGTCTTAAAGTTGCCAAGTTTGGAGACCTTTGTGGTAGAGAATGGGGTTGTATCTGGAGCCTTCTTCTCTTCTAAATTTTCATGTATTCAGATCTAAATAAAGCTCTATTCATATTTGCAGAAACATGAGTACAGCTTTCCTTGGGATCTGGGTCCAGAGTATGAGCAGTGTTAGTTGCATTCAAGCCATTGCAAGTATAACTCTAGTACATATCTATAACTTTGTGCATGAATTTTATGGGGTGAAGGAGATGCAGGTCTTTTCTGTGCCTACTTTGAAGCCCTTTGTGCATTCAGTTAAATGACTACTGTTTGGTTCACCTTAATGCATAAAGAGGTACTGTACTTCATGGTTGTAACTCTAGAAACTCCATGCAAAATAATGGAATTAGCATCTTCTTTGTTTTACAATTTTAATTAAACATCTGCATTACTTTAGGATCTCAGAGCTCCAAAATGTACTTAAATGCATTTGTCCAGTAAATTTGGTCTGTCCCGAGGAAAGTTGTTAGCTGTGACTTCTAGGACAATCTTACAATTTTTTGGTAGCTTTATACAAGCAGTGCACCATTGCCTTCTTCTGGTAGCTCAAGTTCCCAGTGCTGATAATATTAAACACGTATAAACTACAGAAATGTTGAACCCAATTAAAATTCACACCTTCCACACAGGTTTTTTGTAATAATTTTTATTGTTCTTTTTCATCTTTAAGACACATTAATCTTGACTTTCACAGTAGAATTAGAGTTTCAATTCTTTTATTGGAGTTGAAACAGTTTATGTCCGGGATGTGAAGGGACTGTTTATATTTTCACAGCCCTCTTTTTACTGTGTTATCATTATTATACACATTATTCTACACATCAATCTCATATAAATATCTACATTTATACATCTTTATATACATTCATTTACTTTTATCTATAATTTTCTTATTTCCTTCATCTTTATTTCTATTGTTCAACCTATACCAATTATTCCAAATTTTGTAATACTCTGACTGTTCTTTTAATGTCAATTTTAATGTCAATTTGTCCATTTCAGCACAATCTAGAATGTTTTGAATTATTAATTCCTCAGTAGGCATGCTATTTTGTTTCCAATACTGTGCGTATATTATTTTTGAAGCTGTCAGAATATGTAATAGAATATATTTAATCTTCTTTCTATAGTTCCCCTTAATTATTCCCAATAGAAACAATTCCAGTTTAAATTCTATTCATTCTTCTACTGTCTCTTGTAGCCAATTCCATGTTTTAATCCAATATTTTTGGGCTTCCGGGCATGACCACCACATATGGTAGAAGGTATCTTGGTTCTGTCTGCATTTTTAGCATGTTGATTCATATTAGGGTACATTTTAGCCAGTCTCATTGGGGGCAAATGCCACTATAGAACATCTTATGCATATTTTCTTTATAGGCAATGATTTTGTTAATGTATAATTTTTATTCCACATTTTTCCCAATTTGCTAAATTTATATTATGCCCAAAATTTTTTGCCCATGCTATTATGCAGCCTTTTACTACCTCTTCTTCTAACGTAACTTTTAATAAGTAGTTATACATCTTCGTTATACAGTTCTCTTCTGGGCCTGTTAAAATTACATCTAATTGTTGCAGTTCAGTGATATTCCATACTCTTCCATATCTATTTTGTAATTATAAATATGGCCACTAATCTATGAATATACCTTGCTCTTTTAATTCCTTATTTGTTTTTAGTTTTTCTTGTTCGTCTAATGCTACCTTCTGCATATTGTTGACTGACATTTAGGAGGTCTGATTTGATTTCCAATGATATGTCAAGCCCATTATAGCAGAATGGACTACTAATGTAACATTCCTGAATAATATGATGTATTTAACCACCTGAATGATGTATCCATCAGGCAGACAGAATTTAACTCCTGAAAAATTAAAGAGAAAGCAATATAGGTGAAGTGGGACACCTCTCCTTTTTACATAGCTGAAAAACAATTTAATTATCAGGTGTAAATGTTCAACTAATTAGTTAAGGCCCTGTCACACTGCCCAACGGATGCAAAACGGACACAACGGATGAGAAAAATGTTCCATCCGTTGTTATCCGCTCTCAGAAGGGGCAAAAATTTGCATAACCGGAGCAGATAACATGGACACGGGGAGGACGCAGGGCGGATGGAAAGCGGATGCGGAACGGAAGCCCAGCGGATGGAAGCAGATGAGAGCGGATGGCATATCCGCAAGGCTTCCAGGGGACCTCAGCAAAGCGGATGCGGAACGGATACAGCGGATGCACAGCGGATGCACAGCGGATGAAGCGGATGCACAGCGGATGCACAGCGGAAGCCTAGCAGATGCCGAGTGTTAATTGCGCATGCGGGGAGGATGCATTGCATCAGCACCACGGATATAACGGAAGCAGCTAGGAAGCAGGTCACCATTCAGAGGAAAGACCTGCTTCCAGACACAACGACTGCCTTGCCTGTCCTGCCTGCATCTCTGCCTGCCAGCCTTGCTGCCAGCCTCCCTGCCAGCCTTGCTGTCTGCCTGCCTACCAGCCTTGCTGCCAGCCAGTCTGCCTGCCAGCCTTGCTGCCTGCCTGCCGGCCAGCCTTGATTCATGCCTGCCTGCCAGCCTTGGTGGCTGCCTGCCTGTCAGCCTTCCTGCCACCCTTGGTGCCTGCTTCCCTGCCAGCCTTCATGCCAGCCTTGGTGCCAGCCTTGGTGGCTGCTTGCCTGCCAGCCTGCCAGCCAGCCTTCCTGCAAGCCTTGCTGCTTGCCTTACTGCCAGCCTTGGTGCCTGCCTCCCTGCCAGCCTTCCTGCCAGCCTTGGTGCATGCCTCCCTGCCAGCCTTCCTGCCAGCCTTGGTGCTTGCCTTACTGCCAGCCTTGGTGCCTGCCTGCCTGCCAGCCTTCCTGCCAGCCTTGGAGCCTGCCTCCCTGCCAGCCTTCCTGCAAAGCCTTGGTGCATGCCTCCCTGCCAGCCTTGGTTCCTGCCAGCCTCCCTGCCAGCCAGCAACCCCACAACCATGCTGAAGCACAGCAAGCCTCAGCCATCTGCTGCCAGCCCTTGCAAGAGGGATAGGGCTACCATCCTGCTCCCTGGACCTCACTCTGGTTCTGCTGGGGCTTCTGCAGCACGGGCTCGCTTTTCTGGGGCTGGGGCTTCTGCTGCTTCTGCTTCTGGAGGAGCTGATGACAAGCACTCCAGCACCAGCCACCTCCACAGCACCTGCACCCTTCACCCCTGAGACTGAGCGACCAAGAGGAGTGCCAGAGACTCATTTTTGTCTTATAGCTTGTTGTTAAAAAAGTCTATTTTTGATTCACACACTTGCTTCATTTCTTTTTTTTAATAAAGTCTTGCTGGAAACTTTTAGAAAAGGTTTAAGCCTTTGCATGCTTGTGGGATGGGTCAAGATAGAAGTGGGATGGGTTGAGATAGCTGTGGAATGGGCAGGGATACCTTTGGAATGGGTAATAGCTGTGGGATAGATAAACCTCCAGTGCAAGCATAGTGGGACTGTATGGTCCACCCTCCCAGGTGCCACACCTATGGCCCTTTATTTTCAATAACAATGTAATCATTGATCCACACATTTCAACATAAACACAACTCTTTATTAAATGCCCTGTTCATTGTCGGGCCACTCAACATACATGGCACAATCTCATCAGTGTGATGAGACAGGCTGAAGGAAGCATCCATTAAGCATCTATCATCCTGTCTTGCCACTCCACTGCTCCAGCTGGGGAGTTGCACCAGTGTTTCAGGAGGTTGCGCTGCTTCTTCCCTTCACGTGAGGCTCTGTTGGGGCCTTGCACATCCTCAGTGTCTATCAGGTTTTGCCCTTGCCTCCATTCCCCAGGCTCCATATCCCCATTGCCTTGCTAGAGGTCCACAAGCCTGTTCTGCAAGACTGGGTAGCGGGTGTGCATGAGATTCTGCAGGATGCAGCAAGCTTCCATGATCCTCCTCACGGTCTCTGGGCGATGCTGCATGGTGGTGAGAAGTACCTGAAGCCTGTTTGCCAAGATGCCAAAGGCGTTCTCCACCACCCACCTTGCCCTGGACAGCCTGTAGTTGAAGATCCTCTCTTCACGGGTGAGGCATCTGGAAGTGTAGGGCTTCATGAGATAGGTTGTGAGGGAGAAGGCGTCATCCCCCACGATGAAGTAGGGCACATCTTGTGTGTCGTTGGGCAGGGGTTCTGGATCTGGGAAGCCCACGATGAGATTACGTACCAGCTCCTCCTTGAGGTGACTGGCATTGTATAACTGGGCATCTGAAGCTGACCCATTGCCTGAAGCATCGATGTACATGAACTTGTAGTCAGCATCGACCATGGCGAAGAGGATGATGCTGATGAAGCCCTTGTAATAGAAATAAGTGGACCCCGACTTGGCTGGAGCTTTGCAGGCCACGTGCTTGCCATCCATGGCTCCAAAGATGTGGGGGAAGTTCCACTTCTGATACCACTGCTCTGCAACTTTCTTCCATCCTTCTTCGTGGAGGGGCACTGGAGGAGCTCCTCCTTGTATCCTTAGATGATGGCCTGTACCACTTCTCTGACCACAGTGCTGATGGTGTTGGGTGGCACCCTCCAGCCGTACTGCATGCTCCTGTAGGTGGTCCCTGAGGCCAGGTGGCGCAGAGTCAGTGCCACCTTGAGCCTAGGTTCCAGGCTGGTCTGGAAGTTGGTGTTTGCCTTGGTCAACCTGGGTGTCAGCCGCTGCACAACTTTGTCAAACATGGCTGGAGGCATCCTCATGAAGTTTTGGAATGCACGAGTGTCTTCGTTACTGAGCTCCACCATCAGCTTGTTGTACAGTCCATCCTCTGCTCTTCTGGTGAACCATCTTCATACCCAGACGCTTCTTGGCCGCCCCTTTTTCTTCCCGTAGTAGAGTTCACACAGCCTGTAGATGGCTTCGCACTGTTGCAGAAGGATGGTGGCTGCCAAAAGGACTTTGTTACGATCCACGGTGGACATGACTGGATGCTGTGGAAGAGGAACAGGCAGATGAAGGCTGCAGAGGTCTGCACAGCAGGGCTGCTGGTCTGAAAGTGAGATCCAGATGTGTTGCTCCCCCTTTTTATAGGCATTATAGGTGTCCCTTTGCATCCTCTAGGCATCCTCTAGGCATCCTCTAGACATCCTTAATATCCGAGATAGGTCCCCTCTGCGGACGTTTTTTTCCATTTTAAACGCTTTGTTTCCACTAGACATCCATTCAGCATCCTTTCTGTGTCCGTTCCACTTCCTCCCTGCATCCGAGTGGATGGAGTTGTGTGGATGCTCAGCGGATGCCGAGCGGATATAGCGGATGCGTAATGGATGCAGAACGGATGCATAGCGGATGCGTAGCGGATGCAGAACGGACGAATTGGATACATTTTCCATGCAAAAGTTTTGAGCAGCTCAAAACTTTCTGAGCGGATGAAACATCAATAAACGGATGCTGGACAGATAGAGAGGAAGCAAAACGGAGGCAGTGAGTACATCGCGTTAACCAACAGCTTTTTTGTCCATTTTATATCCTCTTTGCATCCATTGGTGCAGTGTGACAGGGGCTTTAGTTTGATCAAATGAAAACTCCTAGATGTATATAAGGTAATTTACCACATGCAGCTGAAAGTTTTATGCTGCAAAACAACCAATGCTACTTTCCCATGAAAAGCAAGTAGTACTAGTACTAGTGGTGGTAGTAGTAGTAGTAGTAGTAGTAGTAGTAGTAGTACTAAAAAGTAACAATAAAATTAGGAACTAAATTTCCTGAAAAAAGAAAGCAGACACATTACTCCATTAATTGGAAATATATGGCCCTCTTTAGCAGTAGCAATACACTTAGACTTATATACTGCCCCATGGTGCTTTACAGCACTCTCTAATATTAAAATGTCAACCTATTGCTCCCAATAATCTAGGTTCTCATTTTACTGACTACTGAAGGATGGAAGGCTGAGTCAACCTTGAGCTGGTCAGGATCGAACTCAGCAGTATTCTAACCATTGCGTCCCTAGGACCCTTTCCTCAACATATAATGAAACAGAGTAAGCAATAATGGAAACTCTTAAAAAAATCATTCATACAATCTCAACCTTACGTAGGGTTAAACCAACCAACCTCTGCTCATTAGAGGTGTTTGGCACAGGAAAGGGAGAAAAGGATGGAGTAAGCCATAAGACATGTAAAGATGATATGGAGAGCAAACATATCTAAATAAATAAACTTCATGGCAAAAACTCTACTCTTTTTGTTCTTATGTCATGACATCATAAATTTACATCTGAGTCATAGGTTAAAATGTAATGTCATGATGCCTCTTTCATCATTTTCATAAAATCTTGGTGTGTGTGTGTGTATGTGTATGTATCTGTGTGTGTGTGTATGTACACACACACACACAAACACACACACACATGTGTGTGTGTGTGTGTGCTGTTCAGCTTCCTTCGGGAATTATCCCATGTCATTGGAGTTGTGTTTTTAAAGTTGTAGCAACGTTTCAGCAGAATCTCATCTGCCATCATCAGGCTTCTGTACTGAGTTTGTATGTGGGTCAGGCTATCACAGCCATTTGTTTTAAATTTGGGGTTAGCCTACTGCTGTGCCAGGATAGTTTTTTCTATATCCTGATTGGTTGGGAGTCTTGGTCTGTGTTTATTGGACTTGGAGTTTGTTTGATTGGTGTTTCTGATTTCTTCTGTCTGTTTTGTGGCTTTGATTGGCTGGCAACACTGTGTTCCTGTATTGGAGGCTTTCAGTGCAGCTTGGCTTCACATAAAAGGATGGCTGTAATCTATTAGGAAGGTAGGTTTCATCTGGGTGCCTGATTGGGGTGTGTTTGAGCTGGAGGTATCAGAGGGAGTTCTCATAGCTTTTGATCTGGCTGTTTATTTCCTCCCCGTAGAGGTCAGATATTTGTTTTCTTAGGCTTTCGAGGGTACTTACATGTGTGCTGTTTAGCTTCCTTCGGGTATTATCCCATGTCATTGTAGTTCACACACCAACTGCTACCTCAACGCCCAATCCCACCACCACCCAACACAGATAAATTCCGTAGCGAAAACACTAATTACCAGAACCAAACGCCTGGCAGATAAGACGCATATAAAGACTGAACTATGCACCCTGACTGAAGTATTGACAGCAAATGGCTTCAACAAAAACAAAATCACCAACTTGATCCACAAAAACACACCAAGACATAACAGAGACCTAGAAGACCAACAGATCTATGGAACAGCTGTCCTGCCCTACATAAGAAGTACCACAGATAAAATCAGTAAGATATTACGCAGGCATCACATCAAGACTGCCTTCACAACAGACAAAAAAATAGCAGCCATCCTGAGGAACCCCAAAGACAAAATTGACCTGGAAAACCAAGGCATATACGAAATTCCCTGTACATCATGCCCGGCCACATACATTGGACAGACCAATAGAAGAATAAGTACCCGCCTAGATGAACACAAAAATGCAGTAAAAAAGCTGGAACACACCTCCTCACTAGTCCAACACATGAAAACCACAGGTCACAACATCAACTTCAATGGCACTAAAACCCTGGCCACTATAGAAAACCCCAGCCACAGAATCATCAGAGAAGCCATAGAGATTGAAAAAAGACCTGACAGCATGAATAGAAGAGATGATTCCAGCAGACTGTCAATCATTTGGAAGCCTGCACTCTCAAACAAAAAAATGTTCACACCACAAGCCAGGCAAACACCAGGGCACAAACAGATCCCCCCTTATACCTCCAGCTCAAACACACCCCAGTCAGGCACCCAGATGAAACCTAGCTTCCAAACAAGTGATATCCGTCCTTTTACTCGGAGCCAAGCTGCACTAAAAGCCTCCAATACAGGAACCCAATATTGCCAGGCAATCAAAGCCACACAACAGACACAAAAAGAGAGAGAGAGAGAGAGAGAGAGGGAGGGAGGGAGGGAGGGAGGGAGAGAGAGAGGGGGGGCATTCAGCCTTGTTTGGGTATTTTCCCACATCATTATAGTAATGCTTTTAAAGTTGTAGCAACGTTTCGGCAGAATCTCATCTGCCATCATCAGGCTTCTGTATTGTGTTCATCTGGTTAATTCTTAAGAAAAAATATAAAAATATATCCAAAATTTTGATCACATGACTGTGGTGGAACTGGAATTTATTGGCAATATGTTATTCAAACTTTTATTCTAATCACTGGTTTCAGTGAAACAATAGTCATGCAGAGCTGAGAAAATGCAGAATTCCCTCATAATTGTGATACTTGAAAAAAAAAGTTTTTCTTTATCAACAACAAACAAATGTTAATTGGAATATAACTTTGCTCCCAGAATAGCCTGCTATTTTGCATATGCATTCTGATTGCTTTTTTTTCTGGAAAAGTTTCTTTTTAACCATTTAAAATCTATTATCGATCTTTCTTTTTAAGGTGGAACTCAGTGGGACTCATACAATTGTCTTGAAAACAGAAATGATTTGATACTGTCTTCTTCTGGGATGCTTTTTACTTTAAAGTAACCTAACTCTGAACCAGTGCCATATGAACCAGGCCTGATCCTTTTTAAGCTTCAGAGTCCAAAAGGGTCAGTCATGTGCTGCCACCTGCTGAGATTCTTTTTCTGTACTATGAAGCAAATAAACAATGCAAAAAGCACTGAACAAAAAATGGGAAGGAATTGAAAACCTCATTTCCAATTCTGTATTTTATTATTATCATTTTGCTTGTTCTTGAATCTTCTGATTGACTTCGTTTGACTTCATAATTATCCATGATGAAATTCTTTTGTGATGATTTCTATCTTTTATAGTAGCAAACTGGTCAATCAGGATTACACTTACAAAGGGTGCTAATGAAATGCCTTGGTCACAGGAGTCAGCATCACTTTTGGGTAAGTTACGGCAACCAGTTTCTAAAGCCCATTTAATTCATCTGTTTGGTGGTAATTAAGTACTTTGTTGGCTATTTTTATCAATGGATGGATGGCTGTAAATGAACGAATGCCCATGCATTCAAAATATTATCTTTAAAACCTTTGCATTGGCTTCTTAGAGGTTCAGTGAAGTGACCTGTTGGATTTTGCAGCAGCAAACTTGTCTGTTGATAGATAAGTGTGTAACATGCAAAGCATCATGCATTTGTAAGCAAAAATTGTACATGTATAAAACAATTCCATTTTTGACATGCAGCATGTGTTTTTATCTCAGAAACAGATTAATTCTTCAGCATTTATTATCTTTTACATCAATCACTTGAGAGCACAGATGTAAATAAAAAGGTGCAATTCTTTTCAAATTAAAAAAAATGAAACACGGAGCCCTACCCTGCCCTATCAACACTCTAGGCAGTTAGGAATTAAGAAAGCCAGTTTCCTCCATAAAACAAAGATTTGATCCTGTTGGAAAATGAAAGAGGTTTTAAAAATAGGCAAAGAGAAAAGACACATAATAATTATCATCAGAGGTGAGGGAGAGAAAAAGCAGTTTTTTCTTCATTTTGAGTATATTCTCCCCAAGATTTTTGTACCTGGCATTAATAAAAGAAACAAAAAAAAATCAGCATGAAAATAAATACCGTTTGGTCCCAAAATTTTAAATTAGCAGTTCTATTCTTTGTATTCTAGCCCTTTTAAGGAAAAAAATGTAGATATATTTCCTAACTTATTTTTTTACTAGGTCATTTGATTCTATGTTCATCTTAATCTATTTCTGTAACATTGCAGTGGTCTAGCTTCATTCTAAAAATTAACTCTTTATTTTACTCACACTATCTTGTACTTATAATACCACAGACAGAGAAACACACATGTCTATATGATTACCTTTGCTTAATGCCAGCACTGCCATTGCTTCATTTATTTGTGGATGCTGCAGAAATCAGCTCTTTCTCAGAATGTTGTCTGTCTCTCAAATGTACTGCAGGAAAAAAAATCCCACTTATTAGCTGCCAGCAGGAGCAGCAAAGAGAGAATGTAAAACAACAGTCTTCATTATTTGAGACATGCCACGTGCTAGTGGGTCCCCAATATCTCTTATTAGAAAAGGGACAGATTTCAGGATTATCTTCTACTGCTTCAGAATCCCAACCATATTCAAATGAAAAGAAATGGATTATAACCCAGGATTTATCTGTCTACATTCAGAATAATATTTTTAAAACTCGCGTACAACAAAGGCACCCATTATCCATTCCCTGTCTTTAACTGTACATACAGAAGTGGGATGCTACTGGTTCAGCTCAGTTCTATCGAACCAGTATCTCTGTTCTACAGAACTGGTTTGGTGTCTGCTGCTCTTCTTGGCCCAACTGCCTGCCCAGGCTCTTGGATGTCCTTTATTTTCTGCTTTTTCAACCTCAGTTGCTTTGCTGGAAAGAAAAATTATGGACTGTGCTGAAATGAGTAAATTGACATTTTAAATTAGAGAGCAAGAAGATAAGCAATTTTATATGATATGAGATTTGTTTTATCAATGGCTGGACAAAAAGACATGGTAATGTAATAGATTAGATAATTTTGTAATATAAGTTCAATAGATTGATATTGATATAAAATATAATATAGACACATAGAACCATTGGATGAAAGTACAATATGAATTTCAAAATAAAATTTGGAATATCTCTTATAAAATGATGGAATAAATAATTTAATCATGGATGATTAATAACTGACAAATATATAAGCATATGGTAGTTTGACAATATGAAAATTTATATAAACTGTGAGTAATGACTACAAAAGGATAGCACAAAAGATTTGTAAGCAACTGACACACTGTATGTATATAAAATGAAAGATAGTTTTATGTTTGTATGTTTTGTTTGTATATGTTTGTCTTAAAAAATAAAACTTAAAAAAAAAAAAGAACAGGAAAGAAGAGGATTTTCAAACGCTATGCGCCTGCGCGCACCTGTCTGGGCAGCACAGCTGAGATTTTTAGGAAATAGTCTACATGCACATGTAAAATGCACTCTCACTAGGGGTGGGATTCTACCTGCCCGAGAACCAGCAAATCATGCCATTGGCTGGCCCTGCCCCACCCACTCACTCCTTATCTGGCATGCATGCCATCAAACTTGCCTGCTAAGTTGCTATTTTTCCTTTCACCTCCCTGACCTCCAACTATTCTGCTGTGCTGGGAAATTTAGATAAGCTAGAAAGCAGGATTGGATTTCTTGTTTTCTAGCTAATCTAAAAGCAGAGCTGAGCCTGAAGCTTCTATTATTCAGTGCAGACTCAAGTAGCAAATGACAGAAATACAGATCTTTAAGTGAATCTGTGATTCTGTGAGCAACTCAATCTGCCTCTCTGCTCTGCCTGATTTTGGGTAAAAGTTGCTCTTTTTTTAATAAAAAAATCAATATTTACATACATGTGTTGTGAGATAATTTTATAAGTTTGCTTGCTAGCAAATTTTATGTGACAGACTCAAGTAGTCAATTGCAGAAAGATAGATCTCTGAATGAATCTGTGATTCTGTGAGCAACTCAATCTGCCTGCCTGCTTTGCCTATAATATTTACATACAAGCCATGCCCAGCCAGTCACATGACCTCCAAGTCTTTTCTTTTGCCTTTTTTCTTTCGAGGAGGCAGACTAAGAATCTTGTGGGATATACTTGGGGCAGAGAGTTTGGAATACAGAATGAGTAGTTGTAGATCAAGCATTAAGTGTGAAATTCTAACTTTATTTCCCTAAAATTTTCTACTTTTTCATGTTATTTTTCTTTTTTTTTTTTTATGTTATGCAAAAATTAATTTTAACTTGTTTACTCCAAATTCCTGAAAGCTAAGAAAGTGACTCATGATCCTACAAGCTCTGGGAAACTGATGGTAAATCTTTCTCTGCTTTCAGAATCTCTCAGATATATGCTTGTGAATTCTTTTGATAAGTAAGCCTTTCTATAATGAGTACATAAAAATGGTAAACTGCTTCTAATGGTAAATATTAAAATCAAATATTATTGTAGAATAGATACAATCTATTTTCTGTCAATTACAAAGGAAAAACTTTTTTTTCTAAAATATACAAAACCAATCAATAATCCGTGTGTATTTGTGGATGTATACACATCATTCTTCATATGACTGAGCATAATCCAACAGTAAAGCTCTTTTTTATTGAAGTTAAATTCCTCAAGATCAGAGTTTGATCTTGTCTAACAGTGTTGTAATTTATCTGTGTTTCAGTGACAAATTTTTAAGATTCAGCAGTATATAAACTACTCATACTCAAAATATGTAGTTAGCCTTTTATTGTTTGAAGGTTGTTTTGGTTTTTTTAAACATTGCATCTGTTTTAATTGTATTTTGAATATGTGTCCAAAAACAGAAAGGTTATATATACAATTACTTACCAATTAGACACTAATATTGTGAATGTTAAATGGGCCTTCTTTACTGAAAATAAACTATAAAAATAATGTCTTATTGGCTTAACTCCCAACCACAATATAACTTTGAAAAATTTCATGTTCAGTGCAATGTGGATGCTATACTACCAACCAGCTGGATATCAAGGCTCAACAGATAAAAGCATATAAGAAGACTGGGTAATAAGGAAGAGGCTAGGGTCCCTGACTGTGGACTCAATTTTTGCTATAATTCATAAATGCATGCACACATAAGTACACACACAAATAAAATGTGATTAGAAAAATGTTAATATAAAAAGCATATTAACTATTCCATTGTTCATTTTATTTCTCCTTATCTTTATTTTCTTAGGAGGTGTGCTGCAGGAACTTGATAGTTCTTAGCCAAGAAATCTTTATATAGTTGGATTTAAGACATCATGAATTCAAAATTCATCCATTATATAAATGCTCCCAAACTAAAGAAATATATACATATATGGTATATGTTAATACTGGAAAAATATACAGACAGCAGGCAGATTTGTGCATCTGTGATAACTCTGCTGTTACCATACAAGTAAAATTCTATCAGCCTGCCTAGAGATAAGATCAATGATAAAAAAAAATTGTTTTCACAGTTGCAAAAGTAAAAAAGAAGCAAAAATATTGTAAACTTTGCTTCTTTTAGCTGACAGACTTTCTATTCTTAGAATGAAGAAATAGGCAACTCAAAAAAATGAGGATAGTTTTATGATTAGAACGTCTTTTTGAAAATTCACTAAGATACTGGAGCAGAACAAAAGTACTTGTTAAATAAATAAGAATCTGTCGCTGCTGATTTAGTCTCAATGATATAGAATGTTGTCTACGAAAAACTGTCCTTGAAGATGGCTCAAAAGTTTTAGACTATAGACAACTCTAATTAGCTTGTGTAGATAGGACAAGAGATGAAACTATCACAGTGATATTATTCGTGTTCATTTATCAATGTGATTGTCAGCCTCAAAGTGTTAATTGAATGGGTCTTCTTATTCACCAGTTGGAAAAATGTGGCTTGTTTTTAAGACTGCCTTCCAATAAAATGCAGGTAAACCTTGACTTACAAGCCCAACTGAACTTAACATTTCTGTTGTTAAGTGAGACATTTGTTCAGTGTGACATTTGCTAAGTGAATTTTGCCACATTTTACAACCTTTCTTATCACAGTCCTTGAGTGAATCACTGCAGTTGTTAAATTAGTTACACGGTTGTTAAATTAATCTGGCTTCCCATTGATTTGTTAGAAGGTTACGAAAGGTGATCACATAACCCCGGGACACTGCAACCATTACAAATATGAGTCAGCTGCCAAACATCTGTGTTAAGCCTGGGTTCCCCAACCAGGGTTAGGTAGACAAGCTAAAC
>BLBF01000040.1:31062611-31137815 GCA_015471245.1 Laticauda colubrina
GATCATCAAAGCCAGAGTGTGTAAGCTGTAGACTTGCTACTTTTATAGTGTTTTCATAACCACTCCCTTAATTACTATTCCACAGTTAAAGCTGCAGACACTTTAACATACATAACTATGAATCATAGTTATTATTTCACCTAAACCAGTTAGGGTAAACAATGTTATCCCTAACAATCTGAATTTTGTTCAGATGACTCTGGAGATGCTGCAATGGTCATAAGTGTGAAAAAAAATTAGAAGTCACTTTTTTCAATGCTGTTGTAACTTCAAATGCTCACTAAATGAACTGTTTTAAATCAAGGACTACCTGTATTGTCTCATCCTCTCTTTGACAGTATTTCAGAAAATGGTGAAAATTTCATTAGCATAACCTTGGACTTTTCGTCAATGCTGAGATTAAAGGCTTTCAATCCATCCTTGAACTGGCAGAAAACAATGTCAGTGAGAAATACATTATTCCCTTTACCAGTTCCTATTCTGCTTCTTTTTCTTTATCCTGACTAACAAATGATATTGTCCTAAATTTTCATATAATTTTCATGATTAGACAAAACAGTTTGGTTTAATTCTCTAATTCTCCCTTTTTACCACAATAGCAGCCATCTGGAACTGAACCTCACAGATAATGAGGGTCACCTTTATATCCTGTGCTTATTATTTGTTGGATAAACACTTTTATAGGAAAGTGAAGGTGTATTTCTTTTCCAAGGAGAGACAAATAGCAGAGTTTCACTGTTTGCAATCTACTATCCTTTTCGTAAATTGTATCATATCCTTTTAGTAGATTGTATCAATAGAGAGTGGATTGCCTAGGAGCAGACATGTTGAAAACTATTTGTTATGGTAGGATTCTGTGAAGGGACTCACAAAGATTGCAAAGAAGGAAGTTTTCCTTTGTTTTCTTTTTATGTGATGAGGGAGCAAATTTTTAATTCTCAGGGTGATCTACACTGTGATTACTTTCACTCAAGAAAAGGTGTTTATTCTGATTCTGAAAGTCCAAAATGGATTGTAATGAACATTCTTAGTAGCTTTCCTTCAGGTGTCTTCACTAAATAATCGGATTGTTGTGTAACCTTCAACCATGGAAAATTGTTGCTTGGCTGTGCGTTAGTCTCTAACTTTTGGTCCAGAGTGCTAGTATCAGGATAAGATTACTTAAAGCTGAAATAGGTTGAAGATGAAACCCAACAGCATTCTTCAGTTTGTGCAAAAAAGTTCACTGGACACCCTGGATGGGATGGATCCCTTTATTAAAAACAGGTCTGCAACTTGGGTCTCTTGAACTCATACTTACTTCAAAATAGGCAAGTGGATGCCAGTTCCAGATGATGTACCAGTTATAGTCCTGCTGGAAGACCTGACAGTGATAAATCACAAAATTAGCCAAATGCAGTAGCTCTACCAGGAATGGCTTGAATGGTCTAAAATATAGTAACATATATATTGGCAACCATACTCATCAGTCATAAATAGTTGAGTTATGACATTGTATTAGTCATCACAAGTTTATACGTACTATTCAAAATGCTCATTTTAACTTATAAAACTTACATGACTTGGCGTCTAGGTGTTAAGATGAATACTCGTCCATATGGAATCAGTCAATCTGATCAATCCAGCCCAAAGAGTATGCATGTTTTTCAAAAATAAGTCCTACTGCTTTCAGTGACACTTCTTTCCAGCCAATGCATTCTAAACTCTGTATAAGTTATATTTAACAAATCTTTTCATAGAAATAATGCCATACATTGAAAATGCTTCTCACATTTTCTAGGAGAAACAGTAATATTCCCTGATGTTGCAAATCCATCAGATTCAGTTTCTACCATTTTCTGACTTGCACAAAAGAAGATAATATTTTTTAAAGTGCCAAATCTTTCCTCAAACATTTCTAATGGCTATGCCAGTTTGCAATGATAATGCCAGGTCATCTTGTCAACATTCATAACAAATATAGTTCTCAGCCAATTTTTCAGGGAATAAACAATATAATTTCTTATACAGTACATCTGATGATTATTTTTCTTTTGGGCTATTTTGGTACAAAGCATATAGTTTGTTGAGGTAATTCCCCATTAGGAGAATGAGCGCATACAGGGAGACGTATTTTGAGAGAAGTGCTTGAATAATACACACACAGTACACAGATACACTGTACAGTAAATGTAGGCTTTTACTTCCAGAAAGTTTAAGCAAAGTCCAAACATAGTCCAAAGTCATTCACAAGTAAATCAGTCAGTTTTTAATCCAGGGATAATCCAAATATCAAATTCCAGTGTCAAAAACAGTTCAGTATCAGACTTACATTAAATCCAGAAATATCAGTCAATTAGGAAAAATGAAGGAACAGGAACTCTTTTCAACAGAAGGAAACAGAGACTGAGACACACTCTCTTATGAGATTAAGACGAAGACAAAAACAAGCCAGGTTTCTGGCTCCATCTTATGGCCGTTTGAAAAACCATACCTAATTACAGTTTTGCATCTTCTTAAAGATACAGTTTTAAAATGTTTATTCTGGTTTATATATTTCTAACCCAAATACCTGTTAGGTGACTGATATTCTGAACATTCTCCCCTTTTGGGTAAGACAATATATACAACCTTACATTCTAAGTCCATAATATTCACAGCTAGCCTTTTGCTTTATAGACCCTTGGGCCTTTGTAAAATGATCTGCTTTATTGTTTTCTGACATACAGTATTCCAGCTTCATCATTTTACTTTGCACACATTGTCTCACATTTAAATATCTTAAATCTGTGTGTTTAGTTCTTGTTTTAACAGCAATATTTGAAGCTATCTGTATTGCTGATTGATTATCTTCGTAAACAACAATAGGATCTTTTACATCAATTCCCATGTCAATCAGTAGTTGCTAATACAAAAAATAAATCTGTACATAATAAAGACAAACATGAGAATTCAGCCTCCATTGTTAACAAACTTAGATGTTTCTGTCAAATAGATCTCCATCCAATCAATCAGTACCCGATGTAGATTTTCATGTATTTATGTCTGTAGCAAAACTTGCATCAGCATATGCAATTAAATTCAGCTCATCTTTTGGCTCCAAATACAATGCATAATGCATTGTTTGTTTCAGGTATCTTAACACACATTTAGCAGCTTGCCAGTGCCTTTCAGTTGACTCAGCATTAAACCTTGCTAATTGATTCACACTGTATGCAATATCTGGCCTTGACCAATTACTGAGATAAGATAAACTATCAATCAAGGACTGATAAATGTTCTTATCAAAAATAGGACTTTGAACATCACTATGGCTAAACTCCTAGCTCATTAACTGGTTTACAAAGTTTCATTTTAAAACTTTTTAGTAATTGGTTAATTTTATCTGCCTGTGAGATTTTGTATTCTCTCCTAGTTCTATCTATCTTTAAACCAAGATATTGTTTGATTTCTCTTAATTGTTTTATCTTAAATTTCATTTCCAATAGTGAAATTATCTCAGTATCTTCTTGTTCAGTGTTGGTGATGAATGCTATGTCATCAGTAAATAATAACAATAATGAAACTATACCATCACTTTCTCTTTTAAACAAACATGGATAAGCCATGTTTTAATTAATTATTAACTATCTTAGTTAATTCTTTAACTACACATTGGTTCCAATCATATCCTGATTGCTCCAAACCATAAAGACTCTTTTTCAATTTCCAGGAATCAGTTGTATTATCATCTTTGATACCGAAAGGTTTCTTTAAATATATAGTGTGTTGCAATGGTGCATGCAGATAAGCCATCTCTACATCCAAATGATTTACAATATGTTTCTCTTTAGCTGCCCACTAATGCTGCCCTTAATGTAGTAGCCTTCAGACTAGGTGCAAACAACTCATCATAGTCATTTGCTGTCTGATTGAACCCTTGTGCTACTAACCTGCCTTTATGGGTAACAATCCCATCCACACCTGTCTTCAGTTTATATATCCATTTACATCCTATGACATGTTTACCTGCTGGTAACTTAACATTTTCATATACCTCCAGTCTTTTTAATGATTCCAGTACCTTATCCATTGCTTTTTTCCAAGCAGCCTGATCCTTAGCAGGATACATTTTTAGTTCATTATAATTACTTGGAACTGTATTCATTTGGCATACAACACTAGCCTGATATTTATCAGGTGGTCATGTTACTCGGGTTGAACGTCTTGGTAATACAGGGCTTACTGGTGGACTTTCCTGTGCTACCTGCTCTTGTTCTTCTATTTTTTCCTGTCCCTGTTCTCCTACTTCCTCCTGTGCTTCCTCTTCCTCTTTAATGGCTATTTGGGGTGTACTGATTTTATCCTTAGGAACTATTTGGATGTCAATAATAATATCATTGATGGATTCCTGTTCCAGTTTATCCCAGCCAACGTGCTCAAGAAATTTTGCACTAGCACTACAGTAAACATAAGTTGTGCTTTGATCCCAAAATCTAAACAATCTATGGTTGGCCTCATAACCCACAAAAAATAACTTCTTAGATCTATGTTGCCCTTTCAATCTTACTTGTGAGGAAATATGCACCCATGCTGGTGCTCCAAATGTGTGTAGGAACTTAAATTTGGTTTTCTAACCATGCCAACAAGTGAATGGCAATTCTCCAGTTGTTGTATTAACTACATTGTTTAAAACTTAGTTACTACACATTATGGCCTCACCCCACAGTGTTTCAGGTAAACCTGAATCAGATAATATAGTGCGAGCCATGGCTTGAAATGCTTGCCACTTCGTTCTATAAATGAATTATGTTGTGGTCTGTAAGGTGCAGAATGTTTATGGTCAACACTAGCCAATTTCAGCATTGTTTGGAATCTTTTGTTTACAAATTCAGTCCCATTATCAGTTACTAAAATAATTTCTTTAGTTTTCGTTTTTCTCTCAGCAAACCGTAGCCAGTTAAAGAAATGTTGGAATGCTTCTGTTTTGTTTTTCAGAAGATAGCAGAAACCATATCATGAGTAGTGGTCCATAATACTCAAAATATAGCAGGCACCTCCTAAACTTGGTTTTTTGGGACCAATTATGTCAGCAAAAACAACCTCTAAAGGTTCTTTGGTCTTAAACCCATTTGGTCTGTTTGCTGGAATAACCTTACTCTTTTCTTGACTGCAAGCATTACAGTGTAAATACTTGCTACAGGGTTTCAATTTTATTCCCTCTGCCAATTTAACAGTTTGTTTGAGCATTTTGAAATTAATGTGCCCTAGACGTCTATGCAACAAATGTATACATTCATCGTGTGGCTTAACATTGTTGTTAACTGAGTTAGCCATCTTCAACTGATCATCATGCATCACATATAAATCATTCTTTAAAGTAGCAGTAATCCATTTACCCTCTTTATTATACAGTTATCTCCCCTAAAGATTACTACATAACCAAGATTAACTAAGTCTTACTCTTACTGATAATAAATTAAATTTTAGTTTAAGTACATATAACATAGTTAAATGTCTGTTTATACAAGAACAATATGCATTGCCTTCACCTGATACTTTAATCTTCCATCCATTTGCCAATGATACATGTTGTTTTCTTGTGGACATCTTTATAAACCTGTTTCTATCTTTAGTAATTCACTGTGATGCTCCACTATCAACAACCCACAAATCATTGTTTACAATTGAATTGCTAGACATAGCTAAACTAACATTCTTAGCCTTCTGGTGTTTACTAGTATTCTGTTGTTTTCCCTTCTTATAGAATTTAGCTACATGTCTCCTAGCCTCACAATCAAAACATTTCCTAAGAGTATAGGCAGTTGAAGATAAATCCTCTTCTTGTGGTTGTTCCTTCCTCAGTTGGTCTCTATCCAGCCGTCTTCTTGCTTCTTCTAACAACCTTCCCGTTATGTCAGTCAATGTCAGTTTATCTCTGGGCAGTACTTCCAGTGAAGATATATAATCATCATAACTTTGATCCAATGAGGAAAGAATGATGTAAACTTGATGCAGCTCTGAAAATATGAGTTCTTTTTCATGTAGCTCTTGAAAAATTATTTTCATGAAGTTTAAAGAACTAACATATTTCCACCTTTCAGAAGACGTGCTCTAAACAGTTTACATGTAAGATGTATGTGTGCACCTACACTGTCACAAACATAAATCCTCTTCAAATTCTCCCAACACCTCGCAGCAGACTCTTCTCCACAAATATGGACTAGCTGCTGGTCACTCAATGTTAGTCCAATTAGACAAAGAGTTCGTTCATTGTTCTGTTCAAAATCAGCAAGCTTCTTGGCATTATCCTCATTTTCTGGATCCCAAGCATTTACATCTGGTGGATCTTGAACTACAGTACATAAACCTTCTCTACACAGAAGTAGACTGCACTTCATAGACCAGGAAACATGGTTTGTTCCATCCAACCGGGTTATCAGTGATAGACTTGTAGAAGTGACTTGTGCCATCTTTACTAGGATAGTAAACCACAAGTAAACAGTAAACAGCTGTCTGTTGACAATACTGTGCATTCACACTAACTCTCAGTTATCTAAGCCTGGTATGGCCTAGGCCCATAACCAGTGTTGAGGTCATTCCCCGTAAGGAAAATGAGTGCATACAGGGAGGTGTATTTTGAGAGAAGTTTTTGAATACACACACAGTACACAGATACACTGTACAATAAATGTAGGTTTTTACTTCCAGAATGTTTAAGCAAAGTCCAAACATAGTGCAAAGTCATTCACAAGTAATTCAGTCAGTTTTTAATCCAGGGATAATCCAAATATCAAATTCCAGTGTCAAAAACAGTTCAGTATCAGACTTACATTAAATCCAGAAATATCAGTCAATTAGGAAAAATGAAGGAACGGAATTCTTTCCAACAGAAGGAAACAGACACTGAGACACACTCTCTTAAGCCCATGTCACACTGAACCAATGGATGCAAAGAGGATGTAAAATGGAGAAAAAAGCTTGCCATCCGTTGGAAAACGCGATGTACTCACTGCCTCCGTTTTGCTTCCTCTCTATCCGTCCAGCATCCGTTTATTGACATTTCATCCGCTCCAAAAGTTTTGGGCAGCCCAAAACTTTTGCGCGGAAAATGTATCCAGTTCGTCCGTTCCGCATCCGTTACGCATCAGCTACGCATCCGTTACGCATGCGTTACACATCTGCTATATCTGCTAGACATCCGCTGCACATCCGCGCAACTCGTATCTGCTCAGACGCAGGGAGGAAGCAGAACGGACACGGAACAGATGCAGAACGGATGCAGAACGGATGCAGCACAGAAACAAAGCGTTTAAAATGGAAAAAACGTTCGCAGAGGGGACCTATCTCAGATATTAAGGATGTCTAGAGGATGCCTAGAGGATGCCTAGAGGATGCCTAGCGGAAAACCTATATTTTCTATAAAAAGGGGGAGCAACTCACCTGCATCTCACTTTCAGAACAGCAGCCCAGTGGTGCAGACCTCTGCAGCCTTCATCTGCCTCTTCCTCTTCCACAGCATCCAGTCATGTCCACCGTGGATTATAACAAAGTCCTTTCGGCAGCCACCATCGTTCTGCAACAGTGCGAAGCCATCTGCAGGCTCTGTGAACACAACTGCGAGAAGAAAAGGAGCCACCCAAAAAGAGTCTGTGTCCGAAGATGGTTCGCCAGAAGAGCAGAGGACGGACTGTACAACAAGCTGATGATGGAGCTCAGGAGCGAAGACACTCGGGCATTCCAGAACTTCATGAGGATGCCTCCAGCCATGTTTGATGAAGTTGTGCAGTGCCTGACACCCAGGTTGACCAAGGCAAACACAAACTTCCAGCCCAGCCTGGACCCTGGGCTCAAGGTGGCACTCACTCTGTGCCACCTGGCCTCAGGGACCTCCTACAGGAGCATGCAGTATGGCTGGAGGGTGCCATCCAACACCATCAGCATTGTGGTCAGAGAAGTGGTGCAGGCCATCATCAAAGAATATAAGGAGGAGCTCCTCCAGTACCCCTCCACTGAAGAAGGATGGAAGAAAGTTGCAGAGCAGTGGTATCAGAAGTGGAACTTACCACACACCGTTGGAGCCATAGATGGCAAGCACGTGGCCTGCAAATCTCCAGCCACCTCGGGGTCCACTTATTTCAACTCCAAGGGCTTCTTCAGCATCATCCTCTTCGCCATGGTCGATGCTGACTATAAGTTCATGTACATCGATGCTTCAGGCAACGGCTCATCTTCAGATGCCCAGGTTTACAACGCCAGTCACCTCAAGGAGGGGCTGGAACGCAACCTCATCGTGGGCTTCCCAGATCCAGAACCCCTGCCCAACGACACACAAGATGTGCCCTACTTCATCATGGGGGAAGACGCCTTCTCCCTCAGAACCTACCTCATGAAGCCATACACTTCCAGACTCCTGACCTGTGAAGAGAGGATCTTCAACTACAGACTGTCCAGGGCAAGACGGGTGGTGGAGAACGCCTTTGGCATCCTGGCCAACAGGTTCCAGGTACTTCTCACCACCATGCAGCATCGCCCAGAGACCGTGAGGAGGATCATGGAAGCTGGCTGCATTCTGCACAATCTCATGTGCACCCACTACCCAGTCTTGCAGAACAGGCTCGTGGACCTCCAACAAGCCAATGGGGACATGGAGCCTGGGGAATGGAGGCAAGGGCGAAACCTGATTGACACTGAGGATGTGCAAGGCCCCAACAGAGCCTCACATGAAGCGAAGAGGCAGCACAACCTCCTGAGACACTGGTGCAACTTCCCAGCTGGAGCAGTGGAGTGGCAAGACAGGATGGTAGATGCTTAATGGATGCTTCCTTCAGCCTGTCTCATCACACGGATGAGATTGGGCCATGTATGTTTGGTTGGCCTACAATGAACAGGGCGTTTAATAAAGAGTTGTGTTTATGTTGACATGTGTGGATAATTATTACATTATTATTGATAATAAAAGGCCGTAGGTGTGGCACCTGGGAGGGTGGACCATACAGTCCCACTATGCTTGCACTGGAGGTTTATCTATCCCACTGCTATCCTAACCCATCCCAAAGTTATCCTTACCCATCCCACAAGCATGCAAAGGCTTAAGCCATTTCTAAAAGTTTCCAGCAAGACTTTATTAAAAAAAAGAAATGAAGCAAGTGTGTGAATCAAAAATAGACTTTATTAACAACAAGCTATAAGACAAAAATGTGTCTCTGGCACTCCTCTTGGTCGCTCAGTCTCAGGGGTGAAGGCTGCAGGTGCTGTGGAGGTGGCTGGTGCTGGAGTGCTTGTCATCAGCTCCTCCAGAAGCAGAAGCAGCAGAAGCGCCAGCCCCAGAAGAGCGAGCCCGTGCTGCAGAAGCCCCAGCAGAACCAGAGTGAGGACCAGGGGGCGGGATGGTAGCCCTGTCCCTCTTGCAAGGGCTGGCAGCAGATGGCTGAGGCTTGCTGTGCTTCCGCATGGTTGTGGGGTTGCTGGCTGGCAGGGAGGCTGGCAGGGACCAAGGCTGGCAGGAAGGCTGGCAGGGAGGCTGGCACCCAGGCTGGCAGGAAGGCTGGCAGGCAGGCAGGCACCAAGGCTGGCAGGAAGGCTGGCTGGCAGGCCGGCAGGCAGGCAGGCACCAAGGCTGGCAGGAAGGCTGGCCGGCAGGCCGGCAGGCAGGAAGGCACCAAGGCTGGCAGGCAGACATGAACCAAGGATGGCAGGAAGGCTGGCAGGCAGACATGAACCAAGGATGGCAGGCAGGCAGGCACCAAGGCTGGCAGGCAGACCGGCTGGCAGCAAAGCTTGCAGGCAGGCTGGCACCAAGTCTGGCAGGGAGGCTGGCAGCAAGGCTGGCAGGCAGACATGCAGGCAGGGCAGTCAAGGCAGTCGATGTGTCCGGCAACAGGTCTTTCCTCTGAATGGCGACCTTCTTCCGAGCTGCTTCCATTATATCCATGGGGCTGATGCAATGCATCCTCCCTGCATGCGCAGTGAATGCCAGGCATCCATTAGGCTTCTGCTGTGCATCCGCTAGGCTTCCGCTCTGCATCCGCTTCATCCGTTTGGCGTCCGCTCAGCATCCGCTCTTTCCGTTCTGCGTCCACTTCACTGAGGCCCCCCAGAAGCCCTGCGGATGTGCCACCCACTCCCATCCGCTCCCATCCGCTTCCATTCACTAGGCTTCCGTTCTGCATCCGCTTTGCATCTGCCCTGCGTCCTCCCCGCGTCCGTGTTATCCGCTCCGGTTATGCAAATTTTTGCCCCTTTTGAGAGCGGATAACAACGGATGGAACATTTTGCTTGTCCGCTGTGTCCTTTTTGCATCCGTTGGCCAGTGTGACACATGGGCTTTACATGACACTAGGATTCAAATCGCTGAATGCTGAACTTCTGATTGACAAGCTCAGCATCTTAGGCAGTGAGACACCATCTGCCCTTTCCTATAGTGTGTGCTTATGTTGAGCTCTTAGCTCAGGGTTGAAAAACTAACATTTCTCGACATATAAGATAAGTTAATATAAAAAGCCATTAGACTCTCCTTAGCTTAAATCTCAGCAGGAAGGAGAGTTTTATGAAATTCCTATTGTTCTGGTATACTCAATTCCTATTGGAAATCAACAATATAATACCAGAACATCATGGCAAAATTATTATTTGGCAAAAGGCATTTTCATGTTTGCTATAAAACATTGGATGAATTAAAAAAAACTGAAATAGGGAAAAGAAAGGTAACTAAAGAAAGCAGTGAGCTAACAAAGAACATTGATATACAAGCTTACTCAGAAATAAGTCCCATTGACTTAGTGTCTACTGTGGTGTAGTCATAGTTTGCACCAAATTTTTACTGTTACCAGAAGTAACCAAAACTAATCATAAAATGCATTTACTTCCCCAAATTACTTTAACAATGGAATTAATATATTGACAATATTTTCTTTCACACATTGTTTTAATTTAAAAGATTGTATTTCATTATTTTACAAGCTATTCAGAATCTAGTTGATGGGAAACCACAGAAGCCACAGTAAATCAATAAATTAATTAATTTTTTGCAGCTTATTTAAAAAAAGATCTGAATAAGAATTATAAAATTGTTTGCAGGACAATACATGCGACTGTGAATGGAAAATAAAAAGCAAAAAGATAGGGATTAATAATGTTGGGAGTACTTTGTCATTATTTTCTCTATGATTTTGGGAAATATCGTTTTCATTAATAAAGATAAATGTATCATTTGCCAGGCCTTAAGGGGCAGCAGAGGGAAGTAAACAAAGCTAGGGCACACCACATCTAAGTAAACAGAAAGGATGTAAACCCTTCAGCCTCAACTGTCAAGAGTCTTGCAAATTAACAGCCAGCACAATGGATCCTTTGGAAACAAACTTAATCCACCCGCATGTATCTACATGAGGGCCATGCATAACAATGTGGACACTGGCTTTCCATTACACTTGCCACTACAGGCTGTCAGTGATTTGAAGAAATGACAATTTCCTAAGCTTTTCCCCCTTCAGAATTCCCCAATAATGTGAAATAGATGTGACTTTACTTAAAAAAGAAAAAAAAATACTACACCTCCACTTTACCCCCCCCCTTTCCTCACAGATACAAAGAATGGAGGGGATGTACTTAGACCACTGACCCCCTACCAGTTTACCTTGTGGGATTATCTGTGCAGGTGTTAATATAATTGAAGGTGTGGTAGCAGATACAACCCCTAATAGCTTTTGCTAGATGGAGATTACCTAGGTAGAAAATGCAGAGCTGTACCTGAAGAATAGGCATGTGAGTGCCTTATTAACATATAGCCATTCAGTGGCAGCTGCATATCTGCAAAGAGGGGGAAAAAACCTTTAAAGAGCCTATTCATCTATGTTAATGGGCCCATTGCACATTACATTGTGTGGGAAATTAAGTCTCTGGCTGTGAACTTCCTGTGCTGTGCTAGCTGCCTTGAACCCCACCCCCACTCTCTTTTTTTTTTTTCATTTTATTATTGCTTCAGCATTATTATCTACTCCTGGAAATAAAAAAACAATCACTTATTTCATTGGTGAAATGAAAACAGTCTCTAATAATAAACTAGCCAAAAAGTTCCTTTGCTTTCTTATTTTTTAGTGAGGGAAACAATAACAACAACAAAATCAAACCAGTGTTTGCATATTGAAGCAAGACTTCAAATTAACATTATGGCCTATCAAATGTGTAGAGCTATCACATGCAAGGCAAGATGGACCCAACCCTCTCCTGCTTCTAAAATATGTGCCAGTTAAATTGTTTTTCCATATGCAATGTCCTTGCCTGCAATTTTTATATACAGCCCTAACATGCAACATAATGGGAGAGAGTTTTTGTGCATGTGTTCAGATGAGAATAGGTACTTTTAAATCAAAAGATAGGACTGACTTTTTTCAAAGTTGATAAAAAAAAAATGAGTTGGATTCTTTATATTTTTCTGCTTCCCCCCTCCAGGACATTTACAACCAGTGAATTTCTGAAATAAAATAATTAGTCTCACTTGCATATCAGAATCCAAAACCTGAGAAACTGGTTCCTAAAGTTCCAAGAATGTTTATACTTGATTATAACTGGATTATCAGTGTATGTGACATATGTGTGAAAGAGAGATAGAGAGAGAAGCATATCTTTGATCAACTTATTTGGTTGGGGACAAAGACAGAATATTGTAATATTAGATTTATAAAGTTAGTATTAAATATATCTGAACATTTGTTGTAAAGTTTTGTCTTACATATATACAGTCTGTTGATGCATAGCTATATTAGCATTCATATATACATAACATACATGACTGCTGGTTATGTAGATTACAATAAAGATATAACCGCATCCATGACAGTGATGGTGGAAAAAGAGTACCTATGTTACTTTTCTTTAACCTGAAGCAAGTAATTATCATCAGAATGTATTGTAACAAATCTTCATCTTTTCTTTATGACCCAAATGCTACACATTGAGTCAATGCTATTATCACCCACTGCCATCATAATCATCATTACCATCAGCAGCCTCATAAAAGAAAGCCTAATGATCAATACTAACTGATTGCAACTCAATTAAGAGACACCCTTTCAGAGTATTTTTAATCTGGCTTCTTTCTTTCTTTCTTTCTTTCTTTCTTTCTTTCTTTCTTTCTTTCTGCTATTTTTCTACATACCACTACTTTTCTGAATCTTGTTTCTCTTCTTGCAGAACAGAACACACATAACAGAAAATAAAAGTATGATACAAGGGGAAAAAAGATGAAGGAGCTATTTTGCAATCCTTCATTAAGGCTAATCACAAAGCATTAGCATTTGGTGTGGGAAAAAACTGACAATACCATTGATAGCAATAAATAAAGCAAACAAATGGATCACCAACAAATCAATTCAGTGTTTTTACCTGAGGTAGACATAACCAGGATCAAAGTTTCAGACATGTTATGCAAACACCCAGCACTCTGGATAAGATTTTAATGCTGCAAAATGTGGTCGGAAAGAGATGAGAACATGAGCAGTAAGGTGGATGGACTCAGTTACAGTGGTTGTGAATGCACTATTGGAAGTCCTGATGAGTAGATTAGAGAGAGATCATTATGGAGATATCCTATGTGGATATTAAGAGTTGACACAATACATTCTCAATCAAACTGGCTAGCAGTGATCCTCAGTGTTTCATTTCCTAACAAGAAATATTTATCCTACATTAAACAGTATATCATATTCAGCCTGCTCCCCTGTACTCCAACATATTAACATAATCCATTTGAAATTGTTTCAAATAAATGATAAAAGAAATAAAAGCCAGTTGGTTTTATATTTTTATTGTGAAATGCAAATGGATGAAAGACTTCTAATTCATTTTTTTTTCAAAGTTTGCTGGAGAAAATTATACATACCTATACCCTAATTCTTCACTTTTTTATTTCAGTTTGGAAGAATATATTTGGCCTGAGAACTGTGATTTTTGATATTAATCCAGGTTTTTATATTTTCTGTACAAAAATGATTCTGTTTTCCACCATTACACAGAAAGTCATTTATTTTTACATTTAAGACCATGTAGTACATTTCAAGAAAAAAATTAAAAATATATTAGTACTTTATACAATAATTAAAGATCTGTGTATGATCATTCTTATGAAGAAAACTTTACATAAATAATTAACAAGCAATGATATGAAAGAAACTTGAGTTTATGTCTGCATATAAACTACTGTAATAGTTATATTAAATGTTCAGTAGCTGTCAATTGATATATGGAAATGACCATAACGACTATCTGCTTGGCTTTTTAGATCAGCCAAATATGACTACTTAGCTTGTGCTACTTAGCTAGGCTTGTTAATAACATAGGTTTGCTAGTTTAAAAGGCTGTGTGTGTGTGAATTCACATTAGTCCTTAATCAGGCCTCTTTCTCACAACAATCTAAGTAATAAACCATGGATTGCATATCCACAGTAGCTCAATTCACTCAACATATTCAAAATCAGAACCAATACATTTTATATTTAATGTCATGTCTGAACTCAATTGTTGACAATATTCAAAGTCAGAAGGTACATAAAAAAGGATAGGGGAGTAATTCCTCCAGAAAAAGCTTGCAAAGGTGATTCCCCCCTTCACGAGTTTTTGATATCCATGTTACAAATCAACAGGAGCACTTGAAGAAGATTGAGAGATTGCATATAGATTACCAAGTAGTTTATATTATACTGAAAAATATAATAGAGAATTAATATATTCTGGTCCTCTAACTTCCTCTATTGTAAATTGGAGGTTGAATAGGAAAAGAGAAACAGAGAGATCTGTTGTTTCCAACCCTACATGACTGAGAATCTCTCTTAACTCATCTAGAAGCAGATGAACTGACCAATGTTTCCCCTTCTTTCCCACTCCGATCAGCATTTCATGCATTTATCAGCCTTTATTACTCACAAGCCACACTGTGATGCTTTTTGAAGTTGAAACAAGCCTTGCAATTTCTTTCAGCCTAATATAGTTAACAATGAAAGCAACAAAAGGACCTTCAGAGTGCTTCATATTTCAAGAAAAAGATAGCTGAACTAAGAAAAGAGTCACCATTCATATTTAAATGAAGCTTAACTTAAACTTTAAATTAAATTTCCATCTTTTGCGTGATTTTGTTTGCTCTGTTTTTGTTGGTATTTGTTTTGTTTGATCTAGTTGCAAAAAAATCCACATGGTTTCTTCCCATCTGGAAAGAGTGTGTACCTGAGCAATATCTGGTCCATAATATGAAAAGAAATATCTATCAATCTGCTGGTTGCATAGATTGCCTCTAAGTCTGCATTAACAGAAAATAAATGACTCTTTTGCTGCTTAGTGTTTGACAGCACCAGTGATTCAACAAACCATTTTTTTCCTTTACAGATACAGGTGAAACTCAAAAAATTAGAATTACATGCAAAAGTTCATTTATTTCAGTAATGCAACTTAAAAGGTGAAACTAATATATGACATAGACTCATTACATGCAAAGCAAGATAGTTCAAGCTGTGTTTTTTCATAATTGTGATGATTATGGCTTACAGCTCATGAAAACCCCAAATCCACAATCTCAGAAAATTAGACTATTACATGCAATCAATAAAACAAGGATTGCACATAGAACAATATTGGACCTCTGAAAAGTATAAGCATGCATATATACTCAGTATTTGGTTTGGGGCCCTTTTGCAGCAATTACTGCCTCAATGCGGCGTGGCATTGAACCTATCAGCTTGTGGCATTGCTGAGGTATTATGGAAGACAGGATACTTCAATAGCAGTCTTCAGCTCTTCTGCATTGTTTGATCACATGTCTCTCATCTTTCTCTCGGCAATGGCCCACAGATTCTCTATGGGGTTCAAGTCAGGCGAGTTTGCTGGCACAGTAATCCCACGGTCATTGAACCAGGTTTTGGTGCTTTGGGCAGTGTGGGCAGGTGCCAAGTTCTGCTGGAAAATGAAGTCATCATCCCCATAAAACTTGTCTGAGGAAGGAAGCATGAAGTGCTCCAAAATCTCCTGGTAGACGGCTGCATTGACCCTGGACTTAATAAAGCACAGTAGACCAACACCAGCAGATGACATGGCTCCCCAAATCAACACAGACTGTGGAAACTTCACCTGGACTTCAAGCATCTTGCAGTGTGTGCCTTTCCATTCTTCCTCCAGACTCTGGGTCCTTGGTTTCTAAATGAGATGCAAAAGTTGCTCTCATCAGAAAAGAGGACTTTGGACCACTGAGCAACAGACCAGTTCTGTTTGTCTTTAGCCCAGGTAAGATGCTTCTGACACTGTTTGTTGTTCAGGAGTGGCTTGACAAGAGGAATACAACATTTGAAGCCCATGTCCAGGATCCGTTTGGGTGTGGTGGCTCTTGATGCACTGACTCCAGCCTAAGTCCACTCCTTGTGAAAGTCCCCAACACTTTTGAATGGCCTTTTCCTGACTATCCTCTCCAGGCTGCGGTCATCCCTGCTGCTTGTGCACCTTTTTCTTCCACACTTTCCCCTTTCTATTAATGTGCTTACAAAACTTTCTGTTAATGTGCTTTGATACAGCACTTTGGGAACATCCAACTTCTTTTGCAATTACCTTTTGAGGCTTTCCCTCCTTATGGAGGGTGTCAAGGGTGGTTTTCTGCACAACTGTCAGGTCAGCAGTCTTTTCCATGATTGTGATTCCTACTGAAACATACTGAGAGACCATTTAAAGGCTCAGAAACCCTTTTCAGGTGTTATGGCTTAATTAGCTGATTAGAGTGGGACACCTTGAGCCTAGAATATTGAATCTTTTTCACAATATTCTAATTTTCTGAAATTGTGGATTTGGGGTTTTCATGAGCTGTAAGCCATAATCATCTCAATTATGATATATCACGGCTTGAACTATCTTGCTTTGCACGTAATGAGTCTATGTCATATATTAGTTTCACCTTTTAAGTTGCATTACTGAAATAAATGAACTTTTGCATGATATTCTAATTTTTTGAGTTTCACCTGTATGGGAAATACATTTTTATCTATGCATACTGAGTTTGAAAACCCTGCTCCTATCTATTTTTTTAAATAAAGTTTTATTGAGTTTTTACAAAACAAATAAAACATCTTATTTGAGTACAGCATCGTTCTAGGTTATCACATTTCCATAGACACTATTTCACATGCATATTCATCTTATGTATTCAACTTCATATCTTATTCTTTTTACAACTTCTCACTATTTCTCCCTTTATTTCTCTTAATTTTCTTTTATGGTTATCTCATTTTCTTCTTATTCAGTTGTATTTCTTTTACCTAAATTTCTATATCTTTTTATTCATTGTTCTTATACTTTTGTCTGTCTTGTTTACAATTTTATATGTTCTCTTCCAACATTCTTAAGAAGCAAAAATCCCCCTATGATTGCCAATCAAGTTGCAACATCTTTAAATCTTATTGTTATTATCATATGAAATCTCATTAAACATTGAATTTGTGCATTCTAAAATTATAACATTCAAATTTCTAATATCTATTTTATTACATGTTGATCTCATCATTCAGACTCTTCTTGGTACTTGGTCCCCTTGAAAATGTATAAAGAAAAATTATATACATATAAACATTAGGAAACAAAATAGTTATCCAAAATCATTCTAGTACTGGTATGAACCTTGTAAATCTTTCGTGTTTTTTTTTCAGTTATCTATCAATCTTTGAGAACAATTGAAATGTTTCCCTCCATCTTCATTATTATTGAACTGTTAATAAGCATACCATTGGATAGTCATACAGTTTTATTTTATAAGTTATTTATGATTAATAAGCAAAATAATTATTCAAATTCATTCTTATAACTGGTATAAATTTCCTTAAAAATCTTTCACATTACTTTTCAATATTTTATCAATCTGTTTTCCTCTCCTCTTTATTATTGCATTAATTATAAATAAACATACCATTACATAACAATAGTTTTATCTCATATATTATTTACTTATTTCATTTCTAACTCATCACAGTATTCAACTGTCAAAACATTATCTTTTGTACCTTGGCAGAATCCTCACTTTTAACTAAATTTAACCATTGTCTCTGTGTTTTCTAGCTGAACAAATACTTTTAATACTAGTACGTTTCCCTTTTTTCTTTATTTCCTGTTTTTATCCCTCATAAGTTCTTTCCCTTTCTATCTTTCCCCTCTTTTTCTCATCTCTTTTTGTATACCCTTCTCTCTCTAATTTTCCCTTCTGTTGTTTTCTTTTCTGCTTCTCCTTGATGTTATACTTCTTTTCCAGACTATTTTTCTTTTTGGCTGATCCCTTTGATCTCAAACTTTTAACTCCTTTCCCTCCTTTTCCTCTTATTACCACACTTTGCATTATTTGATCATTGAAAATGGCTTCTTCTTTGTCCCGCCCTTCTTCTTGCTCTTCAAGCTTTTCCTTTTCATAGTTCAGGATCTCCATTTCAAAAAATTCAAATACGAAGCCAAAGGATCTCCCTCCCCTTTCTGCAACTTCTTTCTACTTTTTCAGACTCATCTTCAGTTCCTCCAGGATTGGTGGCATTTTAACACTTTTGAACAGCCACTTAATTGACTTTAAGTAAAAACAGAAAAAGAAAGAAAAAACCAATGCCAAAACCTTTTTTTTTAAATCACCAAATGACCTCAAACTGTTCCTTCTTGTTTCTTTTCTTTAAGGCTAGGTCACATCGGCTGATGGATGCAAAATGTATGTAAAAAGGACACAGCAGATGAGAAAATGTTCCATCCATTGTTATCCGCTCTCAAAAGGGGCAAAAATTTGCATAACCAGAGCAGATAACACGGAAAGGAACGGATGGGGAGAGGACGTAGAGAGGATGTTAAGTGGATGCTCAACCGAAGCCTAGCGGATGGAAGCAGATGAAAGCAGATGGCACATACGCAGGGCTTCCGGGGGAGCACAGCAAAGCGGACGGGCAGCGGAAGGGGCGGATGCGGAGCGCATGCGGAGCGCATGCGGAGCAGATGACGCGGATGCAGAGTGGACGCCTAGCGGATGCTGAGAGGATGCCTAGCAGATGCAAGACGTTCACTGCGCATGTGGGGAGGATGCATTGCGTCAGCCCCGTGGATATAAAAGGATGCAGCTCGCAACCAGGTCACCATTCAGAGGAAAGATCTGCGGCCACACACATCTTCAGCCAACAATCATGGGGAAGAAGAGGAAGCCTGTGCCTACTCCTGCCAGCCCTGGCAAGAAGGACAGAACCACGATCCCACCCCCTGGTGCTGACTCTGCTTCTGCTGGGGCTTCTGCTGGGGCTGCTCCTGGTACTGGGGCTTCTGCTGGTGCTTACTCTGCTTGTGCTGCTCCTGGTGCTGGTGCTTACTCTGCTGGTGCTGCTCCTGGTGCTGGTGCTTCTGCTGGTGCTTACTCTGCTGGTGCTGCTCCTGGTGCTGGTGCTTCTGCTGGTGCTTACTCTGCTGGTGCTGCTCCTGGTGCTGCTGGTGCTGCTGGTGCTGCTGGTGCTGCTGGTGCTGCTGGTGCTGCTGGTGCTGCTGCTGGTGATGGTGTGGTGGACCAGCCCCTAGAACCTCAAAGCCCTACTGATGAGGACCCAGAAGGTCCTGCCAGAGGGAGGAAGAGGCATTCACAAGATAGGGAGAGGAAACAGTACTCCATTGAAGAGGAACATGAGAATGAGGTGCTTGAATGGCTAAGGGAGAACGAGTACCTCTGGTGGATGGGAAACAGGCTATATTGAGACACCAAGCAGAAGCAGGTGGCTTGGAGAGAGAAGGCAAAGAGCCTGGGCTACACTTTGGAGGTCCTCCTCGGGTGGTGGAACCACATGCACACCTGGTACAGGAAGCTGCACCTCAAGAAGTCTGGCCAGGCCATGGTCAAGCTCATGGACTGGGAGACCTACATGATGGCTAAGTGCAGCTTCTTGGAGGGTGAGATATGCCACCGAGGAGCAGCCCCTCTGTCTACCCTCACTCTCAGGCAGCTCACAAAGAGCCAGTCCTCTTCTGGGCAAGAGTCAGCTCCTGTGTCCAGGCAGGTATCTGTGGAGCGCCCCACGACAGAGACCCCCACGACAGTTGCACTCCTCATGGCGGGGCACATGGAGGACCCCCTGATGCAGTTGGAGCAAGAAGAGGCCACTGCCACCAGAGACCAACCCACACCCACACCCAGCTCCACCTCCACAGAAAGCAGGCAGAAAGCCAGACCGGAGGGACAGAGCCACACTGTCCTGCTGGAGATCAGGGACACCATCAAAAGCAGTGCAGATCTCCTCTCTCAGCTGGTACACTCCGACATACCACCCTGTAACAGAAAGCCCTTCCTTACCTACGTGAACCAGACCCTCATGGACATGTCCGAATCCCAGTACCAGGTGATCAAGGAGAGGATCACAGGTCTTCTGCACCACCCTCCAGGCCCAGCTGAACCTGCTCTGACCCAGTCCAGGTCTGCTCCTCCACCCCAGGTGATGTCACAGCCCTTCCAAGGCTTTCCACATGCCCTCACCTACCAAGACTACGGCTACCAGGAGTCGCAGCAGCACAGGCAGCCCTTCCCAGTCCAGGAACTGGTACATTGCACACCACAGGCGCCACCGATGCCACCGATGCCACTGATGCCACCGATGCCACAGATGCCACAGATGCCACAGATGCCACCCATGCCACAGATGCCGCTGACACCTCACCTGGCATCACCTGCAGACCAGACAGCCCCACTACACTTCTTCTTCCTCCACCCCACAGCCAAGCCTGGCTTCAGAACATCTGTCATCGGTCTTGGGACTGACACCCCATGTCATGGAGGAAGGGGCTCTCAACATCACAGGACTGAGCCAGCTCTCTGAGAGCTTCCTCCACACACCAGCCCCTGTTGTCCTCTCGGGGCCAGGTACCCCAATGGGGCTTCAGACCAGCACTCCAGCCACTGCCACCTCCACAGCACCTGGACCCTTCACCCCTGAGACCATGGACATGCCTCAGAGTGACTGAGAAGAGTGTCAGAGACTGATTTGCTACCTGTTGACTTTATCTTTGCTTGGGACACTTTTCTTGGGTCATTTTGCTTTTACAATTTGTTATTAATAAAGTTTATCTTTGCTTCACACACTTGGTTCAGTTCTTTTAGTAAATAAAGTCTTGGTGGAAACTTTTAGAAATGGTTGAAGCCTTTGCATGCTTGTGGGATGAGTAAGGATAGCAGTGGGATGGGCAGGGATACCTTTGGGATGGGTAATAGCTGTGGGATAGATAAGCCTCCAGTGCAAGCATAGTGGAACTGTATAGTCCACCCTCCCAGCTTCCACACCTATTGCCCTTTATTATCAATAACAATGTAATCATTCATCAACACATTTCAACATAAACACAACTCTTTATTAAATGCCCTGTTCATTGTAAGGTCACTCAACATACATGGCACAATCTCATCAGTGTGATGAGGCAGGCTGAAGGAAGCATCCATTAAGCATCTACCATCCTGTCTTGCCACTCCACTGCTCCAGCTGGGGAGTTGCACCAGTGTTTCAGGAGGTTGTGCTGCTTCTTCCCTTCACGTGAAGCTCTGTTGGGGCCTGGCACATCCACAGTGTCTATCAGGTTTCGCCCTTGCCTCCATTCACCAGGCTCCATGTCCCCATTGCCTTGTTGAGGGTCCACAAGCCTGTTCTGCAAGACTGGGTGCACATGAGATTGTGCAGGGTGCAGCAAGCTTCCATGATGTTCCTCACCGTCTCTGGGTGATGCTGCATGGTGGTGAGAAGTACCTGAAACCTGTTGGCCAGGATCCCAAAGGTGTTCTCAACCACCCGTCTTGCCCTGGACAGCCTGTAGTTGAAGATCCTCTCTTCATGGGTGAGGATTCTGGAAGTGTAGGGCTTCATGAGATAGGTTCTGAGGGAGAAGGCGTCATCCCCCACGATGAAGTAGGGCACATCTTGTGTGTCATTGGGCAGGGGGTCTGGATCTGGGAAGCCCATGATGAGGTTGCATTCCAGCCCCTTCTTGAGGTGACTGGCATTGTATACCTGGGCATCTGAAGATGACCCGTTGCCTGAAGCATCGATGTACATGAACTTGTCGTCAGCATCGACGATGGCAAAGAGGATGATGCTGAAGAAGCCCTGGTAGTTGAAATAAGTGGACCCTGAGTTGGCTGGAGCTTTGCAGGCCATGTGCTTCCCATCTATGGCTCCAACGATGTGGGGGAAGTTCCACCTCTGATGGCACTGTTCTACAACTTTCTTCCAGCTTTCTTCAGTGGAGGGGCACTGGAGGAGCTCCTCCAGGTGTTCTTTGATGGTGGTCTGCACCACTTATCTGACCACAATGCTGATGGTGTTGTGTGGCACCCTCCAGGAGTACTGCATGTTCCTGTACGTGGTCCCTGAGGCCAGGTGGCGCAGAGTCAGTGCCATCTTCAGCCCAGGGTCCAGGTTGGGCCAGAAGTTGGTGTTTGCCTTGGTCAACCTGGGTCTCAGCCACTCCACAACTTTGTCAAACATGGCTGGTGGCATCCTCATGAAGTTCTGGAATGCACGAGTGTCTTCGTTCCTCAGCTCCACCATCAGCTTGTCATACAGTCCATACTCGGCTCCTCTCGCGATCCATCTTTGGACCCACACACTTCCTGGACGCCTCCTTTTCTTCCCGTAGAACAGGTGAAAGAGCCTGTAGAGGGCTTTGCACTGTTGTAGAATGATGGCGGCTACCAAAAAGAGTGTGCGACGATCCATGGTGGAGATGACTGGATTCTGTGGAAGAGCAAGAGCAAGAACAAAGCTGAAGAGGTCTGCACCCCACGTCTGCTGGACTGAAAGTGAGATCCAGGTGATTTCTCCCCCTTTTTATAGGAAATATTGTTTTTCTGCTAGGTGTCCTACTGCATCCTCTAGACATCCTGCAGACATCCTAAATATCTGAGATACATCCCCTATAAGAATGTTTTTTACGTTTTAATGCTTTCTATGCAAGCTGCATCCGCTTTCATCCTTTCTACGTCCGTGCTACTAACGCTGCGTGTCTGTTCCACATCTGTTTCACTTCCTCCCTGTGTCCGTTTTCCGCTGGAGCGGATTTGAGTTGCGCGGATGCGCAGCAGATGCCTAGCGGATATAGAGGACGTAACGGATGACAACGGACGTATAACAGATGTTGCACGTATGCATAGTGGATGTAGAACAGACGCGTTGGATACTTCATCCGTTCAAAAGTTTTGTGCAGCTCAAAACTTTTTGAGCGGATGAAATGTCAGTAGACGGATGCTGGATGGATAGAGAGTATGAAAAACGTATGCAGTGAGTACAGAATGGATCCATTGCATTAACCAACGGATGGCAAGTGTTTCTCTCCCTTTTACATCCTCTTTCCATCCGTTGGTGCAGTGTGACATGGGCTTTATACTTTTCCTTTCTGTGGGTTATTGTATCTTTTAATAAGATTTCAGTTACAATTTATCCTTGCAAGTCTGTTCAAAGTTTCACTGTTAATCCTCTTTAATTTTCCAGGTGGCACTCCATTTTTCCATTATTCCAAGTCCCACCCTTTCGCCTCCACTCTTCTCCTTTTTAGGGCTTTAAAATGACCAAGAAAAAAAATCTTTATTCTCCTTTTGACACTTAGATTTCAGCTTAAGGTTGCCTATTAGTGTCAAAATAGATTAATATAAATTTCTTTCCATGTAATTGTAAATATAAGGGTTAAAAAAGGGTTTTTAACCTCCTTTTCTCTCTCTTTCGCCGCTTAAAGATCTTCTCTCAGAAGTATCCCTCTAGGTACTTTTAGATTCAGCATAGCTTGCTTAGATGTTCTCTGTTGTTTAGCCTGGTCTGTCCTGTTTTCCTCTTTGTCTTCTTCCTGCACAATCTTATCCAGTCGGGTTCTTCTTTGAGATGTCCATTTCTGACCACCACTGTAACTGCCTTCGGGAAAGGGAGTTTAGACCAGCCAAGGAGGAGAGATGCGGCTCCCTTTCACTTGGCTCGCAATCTCTCCCCTCTTCCCCATCTCTACGGGGTGGCTTTAGCCCCAAATCCAAAGGATCGGGGCGCTCCAGCAGCGAGCATAGATTGAAACTGCGCATGATCATGGATATCGGTCTGTCGCTAAAGAGACCAAAACCAGAAGTCCACCCTGTTCATATATCTTGTAGGCAATGGGTATGTATGTTTGGAATCTCTTGCACGAAAGAAGCAATTGCGAAAATTTCAAACATCATATTTCTCTTTCTTTCTTTCTTTCTTTCTTTCTTTCTTTCTTTCTTTCTTTCTTTCTTTCTTTCTTTCTTTCTTTCTTTCTTTCTTTCTTTCTTCTCCATGTAGAAAAATATCATGTGTTCTTGAAATTATAAGAGTTCGAAGAGAGGCCTTGAACTTTCTAATAGGGCTGTAGAGTCCTCCAGATTTGAAAGTAAGGTGCTCTTCAGAACATGTAGGGGTACAAATGTAACCTCTGTTTGCAGCTCCTTAATGCAGCTGGAATCATTTCCTATGAATTGAAGCATTGCACAGTCTCACTATCTTACTCCTTAAGAACTACATAATCATGGCAAAATATGACTTTTTAAATACTCAGCTTGGTTTGTGGATTAAATTAAATTAATTGTTATGCTTCTCATTCTTACAAAATCCAAATACATAAGTTTACACACATAAGTTTACAGATATATCAGTTATAATCTTAGTTTACAGACCTAAGTGAAGAAGTGTTTAAATGAAGGAATTATGAGCATCTATTCAGTTTCATGAGTGAGAAGACCTGCTATTAGATATCTGCTAAATTCAGGAGAGCTTCTTCAGTCATTGATACTGACTGCCTTGTCAAAATGATCTGTCATGTATCTCAGTCCTCCCAATCTCTACGTCTTATGCATAAAGACAAAAACTTTAATCTTTATATCTAATTAATAAAAGTGCAGTTGCTCTTGTTGTGGTGTAAAAGTATACAACATGGCACACTTTCAGAAAACTGGACATCACAGTTTGTGGCTTCTAGGACCAACCATATAGACTACATTGTAGCATTCTCCCTGGACAATTAGAGGTTATTGACATTTTAAATAAAATATGGAAACATATTCTAACACCGTAAAACTGAACTATTCTTTTAGTCAGCATATAAAATCAGTTTTTTTAGAATCAGCAACCAGAAATCTATTCCATCTCCATATACCAGTCTGTGTATCATGTCTTCAGATAGGACAGGTTGCCCTTTCATCTGGAAAATAAACTATTACAGAGGATGATGATAATATCAAGAATATTAAAACCCAGGACTCCTGATGTTGGTATTACTCCAGCATATGGACACACAACAAACCACACGCACACACACACACACACACACACACATGTCATCTGGAACAGATTCTTTGCAGAATAGAATCCTAAACTCTAAAATCTCTAAAATGACATACAGGACTATGAATTGTATTTGGAAGCCAAACTGTATCACCTTCATCTCCCATAGGGGACATATTACATGAGCAAAATAAATTGAATCATTAGTATGTTGGCTGCTGCATTCTAAACCAGTTTTAGTTTTCAGATGAACTATAAAGGCACTTAGAGTGAGTTAGAGTATTCTAAATGTGAGGTGACAAAGACATGAAAAAAATATAGTAGCTGGCATTTTCTCAAAATTCATCTTTGATTTTTCTATTATCAATCACATGCTATTATAAGCACATGAATTCCTACTTTTGAGTATATCTGAAACTTCTCTATTTGCCCTGGTGGTGCTATGTTTATTCTGATGGGGCTCAAGCTTGACCCAACCTTCCAAGACTGTAAAATGAAGATCCAGATTATTGGGGGCAATATGCAACTAATGCTCACATTGTAAACCACCCAGAGAGTGCTGTAAAATGCAATAGAGTGGTATTTAAACCTAAATGCTATCATCCTCCTCCTCCTCCTCCTCCTCCTCCTCCCTCTCTTCCTTCCATATCCATCATTGGATTAACAATCAAGTTAGGGATCTTATTTTTATTAAAATGCTAAATGCTATTTCTATTTCTATTTGTGTTCATTAACTCCATTCCTTAAAATCAGACCACCTTTATTTGGGTCTTTTACATTCTTCTTCTTTCTCTTCGTGTCATCTTAAATATCCTTCCTTCCTTTGTTTCTCTTTTGTTATTTCATGAAATTATATTTTATTGTTTCACATCTCCTCATATTGAAGTTGCACACTTTAAGAAATGTCTGATGTTATTTAATAAGCCTCATGACTAAAGGTAAATCTGAATTCCCCAGTCCTGGCCAATACTCTATGTGCTACATCATACAGGCATTCATTGTTATATGCATATATTCAGAGGCATACATTAAGCACACAGCATGCTAAGTTAACACTGATTTTCTGTGCATACATGTCAATGCCAATAGGCATTTAAGAGCATATTTAAAAGCATATTTTGTTGTCATTTTTGCTTATGACATATGGTATTAAAATATATTGGCTTTTTTATCCTAACCTCTAAGGAGTTTAATGGGGAGAACCTGTGCCCATCCTAACTGATAATTATTTAATTAGCAATTTATAATGATAATAGGATTTTTCTTCCCCTGCTTCCCCCAGGCATCCATCTTGTTCGCAAGAAAGCAGATATAAAATGATTGCTAGACAGATGGGCACTTGGCCTCAGTTATTCCTATGTGCCAGGCTAGCATTTTCGTACAGTTAAATCATTAAAGGCAACCCTCCATTTTAACTTCTGCTTGGCCTTGTTTCTCTCTCTCATTACTGAGGTGACTTGCATTCTCACAAAGTGTGTGGGTGTGACGACTTGTGTCAGTAAGGACAGTTCTAACAGTAGTGTCATTAGTTCTTTTTACAACAAAAGCCAGAGGGTTTGCTTTTCTCTTCCTCCCCCCCCCCCCCAACCCCAATCCCTTCCTCTGCCTCTCTTTCTTCTGCCTTAGTTGGCATGTTGGCTGAATTTTTTTGGGGGGGACCCCCTGCTTGACCTTTTTTTTCCTAGAGCCCCTTTTGAACAGTACAGAGGCATGAACAACTGAGAATGTAACTGATAGACTGTTTGCATGAGAACCCATGAAAGTTGCCTTTGTTCCTTTCACATCAGCCAGGTTTAAGCAGCCCTCCCTTCAATCCTTGACTAAAGAGAAGGGAAAAAAGGAAATCCACTTTTAATTATACATTGATGGAAATCGCTGCATAGTGGAGTTACATCAAGAGGAGAATGGGCAGTTTATATTCCTTTTATTTATAGGAACCCAAAGAGGTGCTGTCTTTAAAATAGATATATCAGCACAGGCTGCCAATTCCCAATATGTGAACAACCTTACCTAATTTAAATCAGATTACCAGCTTCATTTATAATCATGAAAACATTTTCAGAAGCATAGCCATATTACTAATGGACTGTTTTTTACACCTTGAGCCTTCAAGCGCTTTCTTATATGAGCCAGCTTTACTCAGATGGAGCTTGATGAAAGAAACTGCAGCTTAAACGGAAAGATTTGACATCAGATGAAAATTATTCCTCTGGTTTTCATTAAGAAAGTTTTTAAAGACAATTTTCTATCAATATTGTTGTTCTTGGTTGTGAGTGAAAATAATTTATGTCTGGACTGAATAATCTAGTTGGTCAACTAGCCAGCCAGTCAAGAATAGTTAGGAATGATTAGAATTCTGTTTAAGATCAGTTTTGTTTTTCCATTTAAATTCATGTTTCATTATTCACTTAAAACAAAATAACAATTTAATCCTGTCTGTGGATAATGAGAGAATTGACACACTCCTAAGTAGTATTTAATTTATTGGTGCAATAAAATCAGACAATAATGTAAAAACAAGTTTTAATAAAAGTAATATTAATACTTGGGTGGTCAGAAAATATTGGTAGTTAAGAGTGTTTTGTTATTCTACCTCATCCCAGTCTGACATTGATCAAGATGCATACATTTCATATTTCAATTTTTTTTAAAAGAATAGGTGGAATTTAGATGCAAAACAAATCAACTTCTTGAAGTAATTTCATGTGTTTTGAAGCACTAAAATTTACTCTGAGGTAAACCTCATTATATGTCATGGGTTTACCCCAAAGCATTTGTACATATCTATTATAAATTTCATTTGGGGAAAAAAGGGAAAAAATGAAGATGTCATAAATTCATATATACAGTACCATGGATGAAAGAATGTTTATCTGGAATTATGAAACTCAAAGTTGATAGGCCGAAGAAAATACTGGTACCATAATTATTTCACTTATTTCAAAGATAGTTGTATCTGAGAATCCTTCTATTTATTCTTCTCTATAGATACTTGGCATTCATGATTACAGAAAGGAAATAATGTAGCAGTTCATAGAAATGTGTGTTGTTTAGTAGCAATAGAAACAGGGGAAAAGATTTACTATGAAAAGTTATGCTAAAGATCTGATGCTAATTACTTGACTTATCAAAAGTAAAAAGGGAATATTTTTGGTCATCTAACTGTTAAATGATGACACATTTGTTAGAACTTTGGCTAACCTACCAATGGGAGCAATAAATGAATTTTTGCATCACAAGGTGTTGAATCACTGAGAAGCCTAAGTGTCAGTCTTGTCTGGAACAACTGACACACAGCAGGGGCCACTGGAAAGGGTCCCGCCTCCCTTATTGAGAGGAAATCTTTCAAGGGGAAGGAAGCAAGCATTCAACTGATGAGTAATGGGTGGGAAAGAGATCAGACAGAAATAAGAAGCAGCAGTGTACCTCTATGCACATCTTTAATTTTGTTTGCTTGGTTTAATATTGATGACAAGATATATATCTATTTAAATGAATTTGGAAATGTTAGAATATTTGTATGTGATATCTTGCATAAAGAGAATGGATGATCGAATTATCAGAAGTTGTGGTTAACTAATATGAAAATGACATTGGTGTTATATGACCCTTGGTATTTCTAAATATGAATTAAAAAGTCGCTAATAACTGCTTCTGTAGTTGTTGAGTTCATGACGCTTACTTCTAGCCAATTGGAGTAAGCGTGTCTACTATAATTAAGAATGTGTGTCCTTTTGTGGGCCCTGCAAAATCTATGTGTATTCTTGACCAGGGTCCCCTCGGTGTTTCCCAGTCGAGTATAAGTGCCGCAGGGAGTGCAGGTCGGGATCTTTGGCATTTAGTGCAGGTTTCTACCCAACTCCCGATATCCTTATCCATCCCTGGCCACCATACATAACTCCTGGCCAGGGATTTCATTCGTACGATACCCAGGTGTCCTTCATGTAAAATATTCAGTACTTGCTCTTGTAATGCCCCCATAGAATACAACCTTTTAACAATGAAAGTTCAGTCTGCCTGTTCTTGAACAGTTTAAAAATCACATCTGTCTCATTTTCCAGCCACTCTTTTCCTACCCAGTTAAAAACCTGTGACAGTTTTTTGTCTCTTGTGGTTTCTTTCGCAATGTCCTGCAGTTATGGGTAGGCTGCAGTTATGGGTAGGTTTGGTAGTGCCTCAATCTGTAGGGTGGATGTGGTTGGTGCCGGGTCACTCTCTAGTTCAGGTAGGGGAGTACGGCTTAGTGCATCGGCATGTGAAATGTCCTTGCCTGGTCGGTGAATTAAGTTGTTATTATATGCGGCAAGGAACTCAGACCATCTTGTCATTCGTGGAGAGAGTATGTTTGAGGTGTCCCTGTTCCCTGCTAATATTCCCAAAAGGGGTTTGCGGTTTGTAATGAGTGTAAAGGTATTCATGGAACCATTTGATCCTGGAAATTGCTGCTAACGCCTCTGTCCAACTGGCTGTAGTTCCTTTCAGCTTTGGACAGTGTTTTGGAGTAGAACGCGATGGGCGCTTCGTTCCCATCTGGCAGCGTATGGTTGAGTATGGCTCCGATGCCGAATGGTGATGCATCGCAGGTGACTGTCAGTGGTAGTGTCTCGCTGTATTGTATTAATATAGATTTGGATGTTATTAAATCTTTTATTTTCTGGAACGCTGTCTCCTCTCGTCGTCCCCAGATCCAGGTGGCTGCATTGTCCAGTAATCTATGTAGTGTTTCCGCCATCATTGACTTCAGTGGCAGAAAAACATTATAGAAATGGATAAGTCCCAAGAACGCTTGTAAATCTTCTTTGTTTTTTGGTCTGGGCACTTCTTTGATTGCTTTGATTTTTTTATCTGTGGGGTGGATGCCATCTTTATCGATTAGATATCCCAGGAATTTGACTTTCGAGGTGACATTTTTCTCTTTTGACTTTGAGTCCCGCCTTTTGGAATCTTTGCAATACTGTTCTGAGACCGGCTTCTAGTTGTTTCTTGTCACTGGCTGACACTAGCACGCCATCAAAGCACGGGGTACTAGCACGTACCCCTTTTATGCCTTGTAACAACCACTCCATCAGGCTTTGGAATACCCCTGGGGCCAAGCTGACTCCAAATTGCAGTCTTTTGCATTTGGATGATCCCCTATGAGTCACGATTGTTTGTGTCTCTGCTGTTTCGATGTCGACTGGCAATTGTTGGTATGCTTGTGCAAGGTCGAGCTTTGTGAAAACCTTGCCTCTCCCCAATGAGTGTAACAGGTGTTGCACTACCAGAACAGGATATGCACTTTGCTGTAATGGATGGTTTAGGGTGGCCTTGTAGTCACCACAGATTCTCATGGACCCATCTGGCTTAATTGGGGTTATGATTGGGGTTTCCCATTTAGCGTGGTCAATTGGTTCCAATATTCCTTGTGCTATGAGTTTATTTAATTCCTCATCAATCTTTGGTTTTAATGCAAAGGGAACTCACCTCACTTTTAACCTAATTGGAGCTATTGTCAGATTTAAATTAAAGGATATGGGGGACCCTTGGTACTTGCCTAATTTTCCATTGAAGATGTCCTGGAACTCCCTTATAAGGTTCTCCTCCCAGTCTGTCTCAGTGACGCTGTTTATCCAGGTCACTCCAATTCCCAGGGGTTCAAACCACTCGAGTCCCAGCAGGCTTGGGCGGTTCCAGTCTACGATGGTTAGAGGCAGATTTTTTGTGTATTTTTTGAATGTGACTTGGAAGTATCCAACTACGGGGATCCTGTTTCCTTGGTAGTCTTTTAGTATCAGTGTTTGGTTTTCTAATTCCGTTCTGCGTATGTGCGGTATTAGTCTTTTAAAGGTATTCCATGATACCATTGATAAGTATGAGCCGGAGTCCACCTCCATCTTGCATTTTTGGCCTTCTATGCTAACTGCCACATATACCTTCTGGCCATTGGTTGCGTTTGAATGGCCGATGGTGATAGTTTGGTGTGTTTCTTCTTTTCTATAGCTTTCGTTTAGTCGTTTGCCTCTGCTTTCTCGACTCTCATGGCTCAATATCTGTCTTTCTTTTATTCTTAATTGTCTCTACGTCGGGGCTTGTAGCTTTTCCGATTTCAGCAGACCTTTGCTATGTGTCCCCGTCTCTCACAGTGCCGGCAAATGGTGTCTAGGAAACGGCACGCAGAACGGGAGTGGTCTCCTCCTCACTGATCATCTGTTTGAGCCATTGTGTAACAATTTTTTGAATGGAAACCCATTTTGCCACACTATCTGTGCAGTTAATATCTAGGACTTCTAAAAGTAATGGAAGAGCATACAAGTTTTATAGAATGAAGGTTATTCTCCATTGAAAGCTGTCATCTATAGACAATCATTTGTTTCCCAGATTTCCTTATAACATTCAGGCGAACGAGTTTAAATAAGATAGCTGAACTAAAAAGAATGAGAGAACTGAGAAACAACATGAGATGAATAAAAATGGAACCAAACTCTGTAGAACAGCAATTGATGAAGAGAAGGGCTTGTGAAGCCTTGTGAAGTCTGATGAGAAATAGAACTGACATCAATAAAAGACCATCTTGTCATCACCTTATGTGCTCAAACAAAATAGGAGAATTTGATGACTGAGGCTATCAGATGCCTGTTATGCAAGACTGGGTAGTGGGTGCGCATGAGATTGTGCAGGATGCAGCAAGCTTTCACGATGCTCCTCACAGTCTCTGGGTGATGCTGCATGGTGGTGAGAAGTACCTGGAACCTGTTGGCCAGGATGCCAAAGGCATTCTCCACCACCCGCCTTGCCCTGGACAACCTGTAGTTGAAGATCCTCTCTTCATGGGTGAGGCATTTGGAGGTGTAGGGCTTCATGAGGTAGGTTGTGAGGGAGAAGTCGTCATCCCCCACGATGAAGTAGGGCACATCTTGTGTGTCGTTGGGCAGGGGGTCTGGATCTGGGAAGCCCACGATGAGGTTGCGTTCCAGCCCCTCCTTGAGGTCACTGGCATTGTATACCTGGGCATCTGAAGATGAACCGTTGCCTGAAGCATCGATGTACATGAACTTGTAGTGAGCATCGACCATGGCGAAGAGGATGATGCTGAAGAAGCCCTTGTAGTTGTGATAAGAAGACCCTGAGTTGGCTGGTGCTTTGCAGGCCACGTGCTTCCCATCGATGGCTCCAACGGTGTGGAGAAAGTTCCACCTCTGATACCACTGCTCTGCAACTTTCTTCCATCCTTCTTCAGTGGAGGGGCACTGGAGGAGCTCCTCCATGTACTCTTCTATCATGGCCTGCATCACTTCTCTGACCACAATGCTGATGGTGTTGTGTGGCACCCTCCAGTCATACTGCATGCTCGTGTATGTGGTCCCTGGGGCCAGGTGGCGCAGAGTGAGTGCCACCTTGAGCCCAGGTTCCATGCTGGGCTGGAAGTTGGTCTTTGCCTTGGTCAACCTGGGTGTCAGCCGCTGCACAACTTCGTCAAACATGGCTGGAGGCATCCTCATGAAGTTCTGGATTGCACGAGTGTCTTCGTTCCTGAGCTCCACCATCAGCTTGTTGTACAGTCCGTACTCTGATCTTCTGGTGAACCATCTTCATACCCAGACGCTTCTTGGCCACCTCTTTTTCTTCCCGTAGTAGAGTTCACAGAGCCTGTAGATGGCTTCTACTGTTGCAGAACAATGGTGGCTGACAAAAGGACTTTGTTATGATCCACGGTGGACATGACTGGATGCTGCGGAAGAGCAAGAGTCAGATGAAGGCTGCAGAGGTCTGCACCGCAGGGCTGCTGTTCTGAAAGTGAGATCCAGATGAGTTGCTCCCCCTTTTTCTAGGCAGTATAGGTTTTCCCCTATGTGTCCCTTTGCATCCTCTAGGCATCCTCTAGACATCCTTAATATCCGAGAAAGGTCCCCTGTGCGAATGTTTTTTCCGTTGTAAATGCTTTTTTTCTGTGCTGCATCTGCTAGGCATCCGTTCTGCATCCCTTCTGTGTCTGTTCCGCTTCCTCCCTGTGTCCGAGCGGATGTGAGTTGCGCGGATGCGGAACAGATGCCTAGCGGATATAGTGGATGTGGAACGGATGCAGAACGGATGCCTAGCGGATGCAGAATGGACAAATTGGATACATTTTCCGTGCAAATGTTCTGAGCAGCTGAAAACTTTCTGAGCGGATGAAACGTCCATAATCGGATGCTGGATGGATAGAGAGGAAGCAAAACGTATGCAGTGAGTACAGAATGGATACATCGCGTTAACCAACGGATGGCAAGCTTTTTTGTCCGTTTTACATCCTCTTTGCATCCGTTGGTGCAGTGTGACAGGGGCTTAAGGAGAAAATGAACAACAAACATTTTAAAAAAGTAATTCAAGATTTGTAAGAAAACAAATTTCAAGAAAGTTCCATGGAAATAAACTTTAGAGTATTACACTGCAAAATTCCATGTAATGAATTAAAACTATGTCATTGATTGTGAAGTGCGGCATGGTTGCAACTGTTAATAACAAAATGAATATTTGGATGTTTTTAGAAGGTAGTATTCTATATTTTTAAATATATTTTATTTGTAAAAATAGCATTTACATTCAGGTTCTGACATTTAAAGTATTCAACTTGGCTAAGTGGTTCCAAGAAAAAAATGAGAAAATATAAATGGTATAAATTTTTTTAAAAAGCACAAATACTGATCAAATCAGTTATCAATGAACCCAACTGCAAGCAGCCATATAAATTCATCATGAGATATTTTACTTGGCGATATATCTAATACTAAAAAGCTGACTATTATTTGCAGCATAAATTATCTTCATATTAATGGAAAAAGAATGGAACTCTGACTTCCTGGAGTTTTTTCCCAGCTGGAATTTCAAACACCTCAATAAACCCCAATCCTTGTGAGGCTTGTTGACAGGATAGAATTAAGAAGTATAGTTCTTCCAATGCATGCAGTTAATAGGTATCCATTTCAAAAAGACAAAAAATTAGCCTAGATTGGTCTCCAGATTGGAAGTAGGGTTGATATGGAAGGAAAATTAACATTTTGCATTCAAAACTCCATTGGTTCTTACCCACCTCTTTTCACAAACTTTTTAAAAGCTTTCCAAAATCTGAGAAAGCCACATTGACAACTCTGTAAGATAATGAGAGGAATACAGGCCTCAATTTTCTCCCTTTCACACTGTAATTTGCAAAAGGATAAAATTTATTAATTTTATAGATCCTGGTAAGTATTCTGATCTATAGCCCAAGGAATTGCAGAATTAGTAACAATGATTAGTTTAGTAATGATGAACAGTAGTGCCATCATTATGATGATCTAGCTTTGAAATTGATTCTAAAAAAAAATGCAACCAGCTTGAGCTGAATGAGAGCCAATTCAATCTTATTGGTCCTACAATTTTCAGATACATGAAAAGTTAATGTGCCGTTAAAACCAAATATTTTTTCTTTTAAGCATGATGGATAATAGATCGAAGGGAAACATGGGATATTGGTCTTACATGTGATAACAGCAACAAAACTTCTATATGCATAGAGGTAGAAATTCCTACAATGGAAGAATGGATTATGAACTTAAGGCAGCTGGCTGAAATGACAAAATTGACCACTTTGTTGAAAAACTAAAATTTGTCTAGCTTTGTTTAGAAATCTCTTTTGGACTTTTTGCTGGAAAAGGAGAAAATGAAACTCTGATTTTGAGACGTGCTCTATTTTGATTATAGAAATATTATGTATTGTTATTGCCTGGTGATTTCACCAGTGGTGTCAGGAGACAGACCATAATTTTTCTGTGCTGTACTCATCACCCTCTGTAATGCCATTTTGTCCACAACTGTCAAGTCAGAATACCATACTACAATACAATATGTAAGGACACTTTCTATCTTAGACCGGTAAAAGGAAGTAATCAGTTGTTGTTCCACCTATATTTCTGCAAGACCCTAAGGAAATGGAGTCTCTGTTATTTTCTTGCTTTTCTCCTTTTCTAACTTTCTTTTTATATTATTTTGTGTTTTAGCTGTTTTTTTTAAAAGTCACATTAAGTTTTTTGGCCTTATAATGATATAGACATCAATATAGGGCTATTGCTGCCAAAAACATACCTATACAGATATAGACAGAGTAATCCAATTAGATCCAGAAAAATGGCTGCCTATATCTACAAGTGCTCAAAAGCATACATTACCTTATTAATTCCTAGGAAAAAAATATGACTTTATGAAAACAATTTACGTATCACAAAACAAACTGCTTTAGCATGAGAAATTTGCTAATTATACACAAAATGCAAGGGATGGTTTTGTCATTGCTAAACTTTGTTACAGTAAATTTAACCAAAATGTTAATATTTATGCCAGAAATCAAGAAGTACTACTGTTTTAAAACACTGATTATGAATAAGTCCTGTTACAAATGTTTATGAAGAAAGAATTAAACTGTCACTCAGCTACAAAGTTATAGTACATCATAATATTACTGATACTAAATTGTAGAAATCCCTGGAAAGAAAAATGTTCCTCTCATTTATTGCAATAAGGAGAAGCCACACATTTTTTTTAAAAAAAACAACTCATTGTGTTTTTAAAAGTAGAGGTCATTTCTGGTTCCTGACCACCCAATTTGTTTCGAGAGTACTTATTATGATTCTTAGCATCACTTAACATGTGCAAGTACACCTTGCACTTTGTTTCTACCTCCCCCACCTGCACGCTTTCCTACTTCAAGTCCACTGCCATTATTATTTAAATAGCTAATTTGAATGAGTCAAGTGATTGTTGGTCACTTTCACTATCTAACCAATATATGCCATACTATTTCAAAAATATACTTTGCTAAAATGCTTGCAAAGGCTATATTAAGAAAAAAAAAAGCAAAGGCAAAAAAACAATTCCATGAACAAGGGCAAAGCACAACTGAGCGAAAAGCACTTAAATTTGTAAGAAAAGAACTATTTTTACTCCATATCAAAGGTGAGTTAATTGAAATATGAAATCAGGCTTATTTTCTGTTGAGTTCTAAAATGGATTGCATTATGAAACAATGCCATACTTTTTGTTTCCTGCATTTCCACTGCCATTTATTCATATCTGCTGGATGATATTCAAAGCTGGTTTTAATGGGTTAGAGTCTGCATTGATTGCAGTTGGAAAATATGATTCGCTGCTGTTGATCACCTAATGTTATTGCCAAAGCTGACTCTTTGCTAGTAAAATCAGCCTCTATTGAAGTCTCTCCCAAATAGTCATCTGTATAAACAATGATATGTGATTCTAAACTTTTTGGAAAGTTTTTTTAAACATTTTTTTGTCCAGCTGTACTAACCATTTTTTATGAATCTTTAGTTAAGAGCAGGACAAGCAATTGCAAAATTGGAAAATGAAGAAATTACATCCAAACTATTAAAACCATTATATGTGTTGTAGAGCTTGTTTGATGAGTTATGAATCACTTTCTAGATTAAGCCTAAGTTTTATTTTGTTTTTAAAAATTAATTTTTAAAAAAATGCTTGGATAAAAAGTAGTTTCAGAACTTTATTTTTTATTTAATACATTAGAAAGGGATCATATGCATGTTCAATTACTCCTACCAATCATCAGTGAAAAAGTAATTTACTCAATATTTTTTTAAAAGCTGGAACTCTAGAAAGAAACCAAGAAAGTGAATAATAGGTCGGGAACTATGATATAGTAGCAGAAGTATAAATCACCAATATAATAAAATGGAAAAATAGTCACATCTTCCTCTCTGGTCAATAAATAGCTCAATCCTATATTTTAATCTTAAAGAAATCAAACTTTTTAAAGAAAGCACATAGAAAACAAAAAAAAACACAAGGATTTTTGGATGGGCATGAATTTCTGGGTCCCAAAGGTTCTTTTTCAAGAGGCAACTGGACTTTCTGGTTTTTATTTGAAGACATTTCATTCCTTATCTAATAAGCTTCTTCAGCTCTGAATCATAGGAGTTTAACATAAGTGTTTAAGAAAGAGAAACATAAAGTGTAAAGGAACTCCATTATTCAAGTTAAATTCTCATTTTGATTCATTTGTAGTTCATATCTTCTGAACCATTAAAAATGTGGCAATTCTCCTTTTTAAAAAAAAAATGTTACAAATGAAATACAATACAAATACAATTGATCCTATGTCCATTTGACTTCCTCAGTTGCCAGGGATGTTGGTACACAAGTATAATTTTATGATTGAGGTACTAGGTTAGCAAAATTATATGGAGCCCACCAACACTTTGCACAAAGGTCATTAGAAATCCATCAGAAGTCCAGCTATTTAACTCAACAGGGACCTGTTTAGAAACAAACCTGTGACCTAAAGGTGAAAGGTTTTATACACCAGTAATATTCCCCTGTGCCATCTAATTTTCCGGCATGACATACTTTGATAAATTACTAGCGTCAGGAAAGAACCAAGGGCTTTTGTACTATATCAGATTTAATGTGACGCACTTTTATTTTCATTTCCTCCATTCAGTATTTTTAGTATCCATTCTTTTATTATTAGCTGAAAGTATTTGCAAATGTTTTAAAATTTTCATCAGGATGCATATCAAGAACAATGTTCCAGAGATACAAAGCAATAGAGAAGAACAACCACTCTCTTTTAAAATAGTACTTTCCATTTTCTTGGTATTTATAATGGAAATCATTTGAAACATGGAAAACATTTTTTTAAAAGTTAAAAAAGTAAAAGCTTCACAATGTATAAGACTTAAAACATATTTTCCTGTTTGAAGGATTAAAAAGTGATCAGATATTGTCAGATACATAATTGCAGTAGATACTTAATTAAATATGTGATGTTTGACAGATTTGTGGATTAGGCAGCTCACATCAACCATTATTTTTAAGCTGCTGCATTTAATTTAAGTTGTTCAAGGAGAGTGGATTTGACTATTAATATGAAATATGTCATCCTACCTCTCGAATGTTAATATAGGAACTTCTATAAATGCCATAAAATAAAATGTGTACAGTGAAATTATCTAATATTTTCTTGCATTTTAGTTCTGAATATTCTTAAAATACTAGATGATTTAATTTTTTAAATTGAGAAACGAAATAGACTATCCATAGTAGTAAAATATGTTTTGTTATGTTTAGGATGTTTTTTCATGAAAAACATACATTCCATTCACAGGCTGAAAGCTTCAAATATATGCTGTTCAAAAATTCAAATTTTAGTATATGGAATTATTCCATGTTACCTATGTATATGCTTGTCAATAACTCATAGAAATAAAGCTTGCCTCACCCATTTAGACTCAGAAGCTGGTCATTATGATTAATACTTGAATGGTAGTTACCTAGGAGAAGCTAGTCATTATGATTAATACTTGAATGGTAGTTACCTAGGAATACCAGGATTGGAAGAAAGAAAAATAATCCGGAAGAAGAGAAACCACTTCCGTATTGTTACCAGGTAAACTGCATGATTGTATCGATGAAGTCATCAGAAGACAAGATTGATCTGAACACTTCTTCACTTCCAAAATAACAAATTGTATTTATGTTATATGACTCATGTCATATCAGTTATTTCTTTTATCGCATACATTTATGATATGCAGGTAATGTTGCAGACTTTTAATATTAATTGTGACATTAAATTTTCCTTTTGAAATCATGCTGGAACACACATTACAATTTTCCGTAAAATTGAACATGAGTTCACAAAATATTAAAATGTACACTTCTCTGATCTGTCTTCCTTCTGCACATCTTCCTTAATCTATGTGGCTATCCCACATATATTTCCTGACCACAAAACATTTCTTATGCATCCTTCCCTACCTGCATTCTCCTGTATGCTTTCCTTGACCCATGTTGAACCTTTTGAGCATCCCCGCCGTGCCTCTGTACACACCATTCCCAATCTGCATGCCACCTTTCAAATACTCTTGCAATTCCCATGCATTCTCCCTGACTTGTACCATTCTCCCACTTCTGCACACTTTACTTGTCCTAACAGCATATTTTGTGAATTCCCAGGCATATGACCTATTCCTGACCGATTCCATTCCCTGAGTGTCTCACCAACCCTCCAGATCTTTGGCATGTACTCTACACTCCCAACTCAGGCAAACACTTCTTGTGCATTTTCACATATTATTTCTGAACTACATCTCTTTCACCCCTTTGCTCCTTGTCCAATCTGACAATAATTACTTTTCTATCTGTTGGCCTTGGATTTTCATCTTTCTGCTGTCCTCCCACTGACTTTCTCCCTGCAAGCTTCCCACAGAAAAAGTAAAGGCTAGGTCACACCAGCCAATGGATGCAAAAAGTATGTAAAAAGGACACAGCAGATGAGCAAATTTTCCATCCATTGTTATCCGCTCTCAAAAGTGCCCCAAATTTGCATAAACAGAGCCGACAACAATGGAAAGGAACGGACGTGGGGAGAATGTAGCGGGGATGTAAAACGGACGTAAAGCCTAGTGGATGAAAGTGGATGGAAGCGGATGACACATCCGCAGGGCTTCCGGGGGAGAACAGTGAAGCAGACGCGTAGCGGACGGAACAGATGCATAGCGGATGACGCGGATGCATCACGGATGCCAATAGGATGCATAGCGGATACCTAGCAGATCCAAAGCATTCACTGCGCATGCGGGGAGGATGAATTGCGGAAGCTCCGCGGATATAAAAGGAGGCAGCTCGCAAGCAGGTCACCATTCAGAGGAAAGTCCTGCTGCCAGAGACATCTTGAGAGAACACCATAGGGAGGATGAGGAAGCCTGTGATTACTCCTGCCAGCCCTGGCAAGAAGGACAGAACCACCATCCCACCCCCTGGCACTGACTCTGAAGCTGCTGGTGCTGCTGCTGGTGGTGATGGTGCTCCTGGTATTGCTGCTGCTGGTGCTTCTCCTGCTGCTGCTGGTGCTGCTGCTGGTGTTGCTAGTGCTGCTGGTGCTGCTGCTGGTGGTGGTGCTTCTAATGCTGCTGGTGGTGCTTCTCCTGCTGCTGCTGGTGCTGGTGGACCAGCCCCAAGGCCCTCAAAGCCCTGCTGCTAAAGGCCCTGAAGCCCCTGCCAGAGGGAGGAAGAAGCAAGGCAAGGAGAAGGGGGAGAGGAAACAGTACTCCATTTCTGAGGACCATGAGGAGGAGGTGCTGGAATGGCTGAGGGAGAACGAGTACCTGTGGAGGAAGTGCCACAGGCTCTATCGTGACACCAAGCGGAAGCAGGCAGTGTGGAGACAGAAGGCGGAGAGCCTGGGCTACACTTCAGATGTCCTCCTAGGGTGGTGGAAGCATATGCACACCTGGTATGGCAAGCTGCACCTGAAGAGCCGCTGTCAAGCTAACTGACCGGGAGACCTATGTCATGGCCAGGTGCAGCTTCCTGGAGGGTGAGAACCACCACTGAGGAGCAGCCCCTCTGTCAACCCTCTCCCTCAGACAGCCCACAGACAGCCAGTCCTCTTCCAGCCAGGAGACAGCTACAGTGTCCAGGCAGGTGTCTTTAGAGGGCCCCATGACAGAGACCCCCCCCCCATGGCTGCACTCCCTGTGCCAGAAGACGTGGAGGATCCCCTGTCTCAGATGGAGCAAGAAGAGGCAGCCACCAGAGACCAACCCACCCCCACCCCCAGCTCCACCTCCACAGAAAGCAGGCAGAGAGGCAGACCGGAGGGACAAAGCCGCACTGTCCTCTTGGAGATCAGGGACACAATCAAGGCAAGCACAAATCTCCTTTCCCAGCTAGTCCACTTTGACATACCATCCTCCAACTGCAAGCCCTTCATCACGTACGTGGGCCAGACCCTCATAGACATTCCCGAGGCCCAGTACCAGGGGATGAAGGAGAGGATCACAGCTCTTCTGCACCACCCTCCAAGCCCAGCTGAACCTGCTGCTACCCACTCCAGGTCTACTCCTTCATCCTAGCCAATGTCACAGCCCTTCCACAGATTTCAGCAGCCCCTCGCCTGCCAAGCCAACTACTACCAGGACTTCCCACAGAAGAGGCAGCCCTTCCCAGTCCAGACCCAGGTTCCTCGGATGCCACAGATGCCACAGATGCCTCAGCTGATCCAGCTGCAGACCAGACAGCCCCATTACACTCCTCCTTCCTCCACCCCACAGCCAAGCCCTTCCTCAAAACATCTGTCATCAGTGTTGGGTCTCACATCCCAGGTCCTTGAGAAAGTGCCTCTCAATCTCACGGGACTGAGTCAGCTCTCTGAGAGCTTCCTGCACACACCATCTCCTGTTGTAGTCTCGGGGCCAGGCACCCCAATGGCGCCTCAGACCAGCACTCCAGCAACAGCCACATCCACAGTCCCTGGCCCCTTTACATCTAAGACCATGGGCACGCCTCAGTGTGACTGAAAAGAGTGCCAGAGACTGAGTTGTTACCTGCTCACCTTATCTTTGCTTAAAGACACTTTACTTGGGTCATTTTGCTTTTTAATAAAATCATACAGTTTGTTATTAATAAAGATTATCTTTGCTTCACACACTTGGTTCATTTTTTTATCTTAATAAAGTGTTGGGGAAAACTTTGAAAAAAGGGTTAAGCCTTTGCATGTTTGTGGGATTGGTAAGGATAGCTGTGGGATTGGTAAGGATAGCTGTGGGATAAGGATAGTTGTGGGATGGGTAAGGATAGCTGCGGGATAGATAAATCTCCAGTGCAAGCACAGTGAGACTGTATGGTCCACCCTCCCAGCTGCCACACATGCACCTCCTAGCTGCCAGACATGCACACTTTTATTATCAATAACAATTTAATCATTGATCCACACATTTCAACATAAACAAAACTCTTTGTTAATGCCCTATTAATTGTAAGGCCACTCAACATACATGGCACAATCTCATCAGTGTGATGAGACAGGCTGAAGGAAGCATCCATTAAGCATCTACCATCCTGTCTTGCCACTCCACTGCTCCAGCTGGGGAGTTGCACCAGTGTTTCAGGAGGTTGCACTGCTTCTTCCCTCCACGTGAAGCTCTCTTGGGGCCTTGCACATCCTGAGTGTCTATCAGGTTTCGCCCTCACCTCCATTCCCCAGGCTCCATGTCCCCATTGCCTTGCTGGAGGTCCACGAGCCTGTTCTGCAAGACTGGGTAGCGGGTGCGCATGAGATTGTGCAGGATGCAGCAAGCTTCCATGAGCTTCCTCACGGTCTGTGGGCGATGCTGCATGGTGGTGAGAAGTACCTGGAACCTGTTGGCCAGGATGCCAAAGGCGTTCTCCACCACCCGCCTTGCCCTGGACAGCCTGTAGTTGAAGATCCTCTCTTCTCTGGTGAGGCATTTGGAGGTGTAGGGCTTCATGAGGTAGGTTGTGAGGGAGAAGGCGTCATCCCCCACGATGAAGTAGGGCACATATTGTGTGTTGTTGGTTAGGGGGTCTGGATCTGGGAAACCCATGATGAGGTTGTGTTCCAGCCCACCCTTGAGGTCACTGGCATTGTATATCTGGGCATCTGAAACTGACCCGTTGCCTGAAGCATGGATATACATGAACTTGTAGTCAGTAACAACCATGGCAAAGAGGATGATGCTGAAGAAGCCCTTGTAGTTGAAATAATTGGACCCTGAGTTGGGTGGAGCTTTGCAGGCCACGTGCTTCCCATCAATGGCTCCAATGGTGTGGGGAAAGTTCAACCTCTGATACCACTGCTCTGCAACTTTCCTCCAGCCTTCTTCAGTGGTGGGGCACTGGAGGAGCTCCTCCACGTATTCTTTGATGATGGCCTGCACCACTTCTCTGACCACAATGCTGATAATGTTGTGTGGAACCCTCCAGGCATACTGCATGTTTCTTTATGTGGTCCCAGAGGCCAGGTGGCACAGAGTCAGTGCCACCTTCAGTCCAGGGTCCAGGCTGGGCTGGAAGTTGGTGTTTGCCTTGGTCAACCTGGGTCTCAGACGCTCTACAACTTCGTCAAACATGGCTGGTGGCATCCTCATGAAGTTCTGGAATGCACGAGTGTCTTCATTCCTCAGCTCCACCATCATCTTGTCATAGAGTCCAAACTCCGCTCTTCTCCCGATCCATTGTCGGACCCAGACAGTTCTTGGATGTCTCCTTCTTCTCTTTGTGTAGAAAAGGTGAAACAGTCTGAAGAGGGCTTGGTTCTGGTTTTGAATGATGGCAGCTATCAAAAGGAGTGTGCGATGATCCATGGTGGAGATCAGTGGATGATGTGGAAGAGCAAGAGCAAGGCTGAAGAGGTCTGCACACCAGGGCTGCTGGACTGAAAGTGAGATCCAGGTGATTTCCTCCCTCTTTTTATAGGAAATGTCGGTTTTCCGCTGGCTGTCCTTCCACATACTCTAGGCAACCTCCAGACATCCTAAATATCCGAGATACGTCCCATATACGAACGTTTTGTCCATTTTAATGCTTTCTATCCGAGCTTCATCTTTTCTATGTCCATGCTACTAATGCTGTGTGGACGTTCCACGTACCTTTCGCTTCCTCCCTCTTTCCACTTTCTGCTGCAGCGGATGTGAGTTGTGCCAATAGCCAGAGGATGCCGAGAGGATACAGTGGATGTGTAATGGATGACAACGGATGTAGAACATTTGTTGCCCATATGTGTCGTGGATGTAGATCGTACGCGGCGGAAAGTTCATCTGCTCAAAAAGTTTTGTGCAGCTCAAAACGTTTTGAGCGGATGAAATAGCAGTAGATGGATGTTTGATGGATAGAGCATATGAAAGACGTACGCAGTGAGTACACAATGGATGCATCATGTTTTCCAACGAATGGCAAGCTTTTTTGTCCATTTTACATCCTCTTTGCATCTGTTGGTTCAGTGTGACAGGGGCTTAAATAGGAAAACCAGTAGAAATTAAAAGGGAAGAGGCAGGAGATAATGACAGAAAAACATGGAATGAGGGAAGGAACAATGAGGGAAGGACAAGGGAGTAATGGGATGGGAGGGAAGGAAGGAAGGGGAAAAAAAGGAAGGAAGACTTTCTGATGCTTTCTGCCAGCTTCCAACAAGAAAATTAATGTGAAGGCCAGCAGAAAGTCCAAAGTTGTTCCCATTCCCACAGCTTTTTTGTCCATCTATGGTGCCAATAGTAAAAAACAAGTTCACTATTATGGATACAGAACTATTTCAGTTAAAATCAAAACACTACTGAGATGATCTTTGCCCAGATCAGTTTACTGTATACATTCAACCTTCTGTAATTTTTTTAATTAACAGACAAGCAAAGATCATCTATTATAGGTAGTCCCATCAGGTTATTTGTGGAAGTTTGACTCACTCACTTTCCCATTGTTTATGTACATTTGTTTTCTAAAAACTATTTTTACTATGAAGCTTTTAAAACTGAAGATTTAGTCCCTTCCAACTACCAGGCAAGCCACACCAGTAGATTAATTAGGTTTTCAACCTTACATTCCAGCATAGGTATCTGGTAGAATTCACTATGATAGTGTATATGACATCATATAAATGATTCAAATTAGGTAATTTGCATCAATAATATCATGACACCTTCTCTTCTTTTCCCCTGTGGATCATCATGATTTACTAATATAAATTCTGTAGTATTTCTTTGGTATTGTCTCTGCCACACCAGAAGAAGATATGTGCCTGACAAACTGAGGACTAATACTTCACACAGGGATAGCTTTCAGAATTAATCCATTGCTAGAAATCTCAAATTAACACATTTCATTTACAGTTTCCAGCTTGAAAGAAATAGAATAGGCAAGCCTATAGAGATAGTTTGCCTATTTTTAAAAACTTTCTTACCTCTTCTTTACTTCATAGCTTAGGCCTGTTTGGAGTTTTAAATTTTATGCTTTCTCCTGCCATTGTTGTTCCGAGTAAAGGTATTGTTCTGCTATGGGAAGTTGTATGGATTTTCTCACAGAACAATCCAGCTGTTTTTTTCTTTGTTTATTTTTGTTCATATTTTTGAACAATTACTGGGAACTCCTAGATTCATTATGCAGTTGATGTATTCTCAATTTTGGAGGAGTCTTTGAAATGCACTTTCCAAAATGTAAGCTTCTTCTGGGTTGTTATTTCCTTCCATGTCCATCCCAAACAGTTGGAAAATTCAAGATTAAGAGATGACAATTATGCTGCAATTAATAAATGTCCTTTCTGTACTTTCCCTTCCGTTCTGTACTTTCCCTTCAGACTAAAAGTTACATTTTTACAGTAATTGCATAAAGGCATAACTGTTTGCATGTTTGACATTTGCTGAAGTCGTCTGTGTTCAGTCCACAAAGGGTTAAATCTGGTAACTATGTTTTAATTGCAAGAAAAATAGGTTGTGTTTTTTTTTGTATCAGCCAATGTAGTGTGAGTGACAAATATTAGATTGGGAAGAAACTGATCCTTTAAATGGATATACTGTTTTTTCAATAGACGACAAATCACACACAACAGAAGAAAAATGCAAAGGATATTAAGAAAGATCTAGAGAATATCCAAGATAGAACATTTTTTCCAAAAATATACACACTGTCCATTTGAATTGCTATCTGTTTACGTTCAGATTTTAAAAATAAAACTGAAGTTTTTTGAAGGATCTTAAAACATAAATGATACTTGATTCATCAGGAAATTCTCTCAAGTCATTCAAAGGATAATGAATGTGGGTATTACACTCATAGTATTTTACAAACATTTGAAAATACCTTATATAAAATCAGTCCATTGCTCCTCTGAATCCACCATTGTCTTTTCTGATTGACAGAGCTTCACTGAAATCAGTATTATGAGTAATCCCGATATAAACTATTTTTTCAAATCAGATTAACTTGTCCACTGCCTCACATACATTACTGGCCTCACATTTAGTTTATTCTACTTCATGTTGGCTGCTCTGAAAGTTGGAGCTGAGAATATTTTAGAAAGTTCTGTTTATACATATGTTGTCAGTTTATTATCCATATAAAAGCAGGGCATAGTTCTGCTATAATGAAATAAAAACAGAGATAGAAATTTAGAAAGATAAGGAAACAAAAACAGTTGGCAAAAAGAGTCAAATTTCAATTAAATGTGATCAGTTCACATTGTGAATTAAAGCCCCTGTCACACTGCACCAATGGATGGAAAGAGGATGTAAAACGGAGAAAAACACTTGCCATCTGTTGGTTAACGCGATGCTTCTGTTCTGTACTCACTGCCTCTGTTTTGCTTCCTCTCTATCCGTCCAGCATCCGTCTATTGACATTTCATCTGCTCAAAAAGTTTTGAGCTGCTCAAAACTTTCTGAGCGGAAAATGTATCCAATGCGTCCGTTCTGCATCCACTAGGCATACGGGGGACATCCGTTCTGCATCCGTCGGCATCCGTTACGTGTCCGCTACATCCGCTAGGCATCCGCTGCGCATCCACGCAACTCACATCCGCTCCAGAGGTAAACGGACACAGGGAGGAAGCGGAATGGACGCGGAACGGATGCGCAGCGTTAGTAGCATGGACGGAGAAAGGATGAAAGCAGATGCAGCACGCAAAGAAAGCATTTAAAACAGAAAAAACAGAGGGGACCTATCTCGGATATTAAGGATGTCAAGAGGATGCCTAGAGGATGCAAAAGGACACATAAGGGAAAATCTATATTGCCTACAAAAAGGGGGAGCAACTCACCTGGATCTCACTTTCAGTCCAGCAGCCCTGCTGTGCAGACCTCTGCAGCCTTCATCTGCCTCTTGCTCATCCACAGCATCCAGTCATGTCCACCACGGACAGTAACAAACTCCTTTTGGTAGCCTCCATCATTCTGCAACAGTGCAAAACCATCTACAGGCTCTGTGAACTCTACTATGGGAAGAAAAGGAGGCAGCCAAGAAGCATCTGGGTCCGAAGATGGATCGCGAGAAGAGCAGAGTATGTACTGTACAACAAGCTGATGGTGGAGCTCAGGAACGAAGACCCTCATGCATTCCAGAACTTCATGAGGATGCATCCAGCCATGTTTGACGAAGTTGTACAGCAGCTGACACCCAGGTTGAAAAAGACAAATACCAACTTCCGGCCCAGCCTGGAACCTGGGCTCAAGGTGGCACTGACTCTGCACCACCTGGCCTCAGGGACCACGGACAGAAACATGCAGTATGCCCAGAGGGTGCCAAAAAACACCATCAGCATTGTGGTCAGAGAAGTGGTGCAGGCCATCATCGAGGAATACATGGAGGAGCTCTTCCAGTGCCCCTCCACTGAAGGAGGATGGAAGAAAGTTGCAGAGCAGTGGTATTAGAAGTGGAACTTCCCCCACACCGTTGGAGCCATAGATGGCAAGCACGTGGCCTGCAAAGCACCAGCCAAGTCAGGGTCCACTTATTTCAACTACAAGGGCTTCTTCAGCATCGTTCTCTTCACCATAGTCGATGCTGACTACAAGTTCATGTACATCGATACTTCAGGCAAAGGGTCATCTTCAGATGCCCAGGTATACAACGCCAGTCATCTCAAGGAGGGGCTGGAACGCAACCTCATCATGGGCTTCCCAGATCCAGACCCCCTGCCCAACGACACGCAAGATGTGCCCTACTTCATCATGGGGGATGACGCCTTCTCCCTCACAACCTACCTCATGAAGCCCTATACTTCCAGATGCCTCACCCGTGAAGAGAGGATCTTCAACTACAGGCTGTCCAGGGCAAGGTGGGTGGTGGAGAACGCCTTTGGCATCCTGGCCAACAGGTTCCAGCTACTTCTCACCACCATGCAGCATCGCCCAGAGACCGTGAGGAGGATTGTGGAAGCTTGCTGCATCCTGCACAATCTCATGCGCACCCGCTACCCAGTCTTGCAGAAAAGGCTCGTGGACCTCCAACAAGGCAATGGGGACTTGGAGCCTGGGGAATGGAGGCAAGGGCAAAACGTGATAGACACTGAGGATGTGCAAGGCCCCAACGGAGCCTCACGTGAAGGGAAGAAGCAGCGCAACCTCCTGAAACACTGGTGCAACTCCCCAGCTGGAGCAGTGGAGTGGCAAGACAGGATGATAGATGCTTAATGGATGCTTCCTTCAGCCTGTCTCATCACATGGATGAGATTGGGCCATGTATGTTGGGTAGGCCTACAATGAACAGGGCATTTAATAAAGAGTTGTGTTTATGTGGACATGTGTGGATCAATGATTACATTAGTATTGATAATGAAGGGCCATAGGTGTGGCACCTGGGAGGGTGGACCGTACAGTCCCACTATACTTGCACTGGAGGTTTATCTATCCCCACAGCTATCTCAACCCATCCCACAGCTATCTTAACCCATCCTAAAGGTATCCCAGCCCACCCCATTGCTATCCTTACCCATCCCACAAGCATGCAAAGGCTTAAACCATTTCTAAAAGTTTCCACCAAGACTTTATTTAATAAAATAAATGAGGCAAGTGTGTGAAGCAAAGATAATCTTTATTAATAACAAGCTGTAAAAGAAAAATGACCCAAGTCAAGTGTCCAAATAAAGTCTGCAGGTAGCCACCCAGTCTCTGGCACTCTTATCGGTCACTCAGAGGTGTGCCCAGTCTCAGGGGTGAATGGTCCAGGTGCTGTGGAGGTGGTTGCTTCTGGAGTGTTGGTCTGAAGCCCCACTGGGGTGCCTGGCACCGAGAGGACAACAGGTGATGGTGTGTTGAGGAAGCTCTCAGACAGTTGGCTCAGCCCCGTGATGTTGAGAGCTCCTTCCTCCATGCCATGAGGTGTCAGCCCCAGTACCGACGACAGATGTACTGAGGCCGGGCTTGGCTGTGGGGTGGAGGAAGGAGCATTGTAATGGGGCTGTCTGGTCTTCAGCTGTGTGAGGACTGGCATGGGTGGCATCGGTGACGTGGGTGGCATCGGTGGCATCGGTGGCATCAGTGGAACCGGTGGCAACGGTGGCGTCCAGTGAGGCTGTGCCTGGACTGGGAAGGGCTTCTGCCTGTGCTGCTGGACCTCCTGGTAGCCGTAGCCCTGGTAGGTGAGGGCCTGTGGAAAGCCTTGGAATGGGAGGGACATCACCTGGGGTGGAGGAGCAGACCTGGACTGGGTGGGAGCAGGTTCCTCTGGATCTGGAGGGTTGTGAAGCAGTTCGGTGATCCAGTCCTTCACCACCTGGTACTGGGGTTGTGCCATGTCCGTGAGGGTCTGGTTGACATAAGTGAGGAAGGGCTTGTGTTTGGAGGATGAGGTGTCGGTGTGGACCAGCTGAGAGAGGATATCTATGCTGCTCCTGATGGTGTCTCTTATCTCCAGCAGACAGTGTGGCTCTGTCCCTCCTGTCTGGCTCTCTGCCTTTCTGTGGAGGTGGAGCTGGGGGTGAATGCGGGTTGGACTGTGGTGGAAGTGCTGTCTCCTTTCTCTCACTGCACCAGGGAGTCCTCCACGTGCTCCGCCGCAGTTAAAACAGCTGTCATGGGTTCTCCGCCATTGGACGCTCCACAGAAATCTGCCTGGAGACGGGAGCTGAATCTCGGCCAGAAGAGGACTGACTCTCAGCAGGCTGCCGGAGAGATAGGGTTGTGAGATGGGCTGCTCCTCAGGGCGGATCTCACCCTCCAGGAAGCTGCACCTGGCCATCACGTAGGTCTCTCTGTCTGTCAGCTTGACCGTGGCCTGGCCAGATTTCTTGAAGTGCAGCTTCCCGTACCAGGTGTGCCTATGTTTCCACCAGCCAAGGAGCACCTCCGATGTGTAGCCCAGACTCTCCGCCTTCTCTCTCTAAGCAGCCTGTTTCCTTTTGGTGTCCCTGTAGAGCATCTGTCCCTTCCGCCATAGATACTCATTCTCTCTCAGCCACTCTAGCACCTCATCCTCGTGTTCCTCCTCAATGGAGTATTGCCTCCTCTCCCGTTCTTGATATATGCCTCTTCCTCCCTTTGGCAGGACCAGATGGGCCCTCATCAGAGGGACTTCCAGGTTGTAGGGACTGCTCCTCCACACCAGCAGCAGCAGCAGCACCAGCAGGATCATCATCATCAGCAGCACCAGCAGCACCAGCACCAGCAGCACCAGGATCAGCAGCAGTTGCAGCGCCAGCAGGAGCAGGATCAGCAGCAGCAGCACTGGCAGGACCAGGATCAGCAGCAGCAGAGTAAGCGCCTGCAGCGCCAGCAGCGCCAGCAACGCCAGCAGCGCCAGCAGCGCCAGCAGCACCAGCAGCACCAGCAGCACCAGAAGGACCAGAAGGACCAGGAGCATGAGCAGGACCAGGGGCACGAGCAGGACCAGCAAAACGAGGAAGACCAGGAGTATGAGCAAGACCAGGAGCACGAGCAGGACCAGGAGCACGAGCAGGACCAGCAGGACAAGGTGCAGCTTAGCAGAGTAAGCACGAGCAGAAGCACCATCGCCAGAAGCAGCATCAGCAGAGTAAGCACGAGCAGAAGCACACTGCCATAAGCAACATCATCAGCTCCTCCAGAAGCAGAAGCAGCAGAAGCCCCAGCCGCAGAAGTGCGAGCCCGTGCTACAGAAGCCCCAACAGAACCAGAGTGAGGGCCAGGGGGTGGGAGGGTGGCCCTGTCCCTCTTGCCAGGGCTGGCAGCAGATGGCTGAGGCTTTCTCTTCTTCCCCATGGTTGTGGGGTTGCTGGCTGGCAGGCAGGCAGGCTGGCAAGCAGGCTGGCAGGCAGGCTGGCAGGCAGGCTGGCAGGAAGGCTTGCAGGCAGGCAGGCACCAAGGCTGGCTGGCTGGCTGGCAGGCAGCAAGGCTGGCAGGGAGGCTGGAAGGCAGGCTGGCAGGCAGGCTGGCAGCAAGGCTGGCAGGCAGGCAGACAGCAAGGCTGGCAGGATGGCAGGCAGCAAGGCTGACAGCAAGGCTGGCAGTCAGGCATGTAGGGCAGTTTGGCAAGGCACTCGATGTGTTTGGAAGCAGGTCTTTCCTCTGAATGGTGACCTGCTTAGGAGCTGCTTCCCTTTATATCCATGGGGCTAATGCAATGCATCCTCTCCGCATGCGCATTGAATGCTAGGCATCCGCTAGGCATCTGCTAGGCTTCCGCTAGGCATCCGCTAGGCATCCGCTGTGCATTCGCTTCATCCGCTCGGCATCTGCTGTATATCCACTTCATCCGCTCAGCGTCCACTCTGCATTCGCTGTATCCGTTCTGCATCCGCTTTGCTGCAGTCCCCCGGAAGCCTTGAGGATGTGCCATCCGCTCTCATCTGCTTCCATCCACTAGGTTTCCGTGGAGCATCCGCTTTCCATCCGCCCTGCGTCCTCCCCCAGTCCGTTCCTTTCCATGTTATCCGCTCTGGTCATGCAAATTTTTGCCCCTTTTGAGAGCGGATAACAACAGATGGAACATTTTTCTCATCCGCTGTGTCCTTTTTACTAACGTTTTGCATCCGTCGGCCAGTGTGACAGGGCCTTAAGCCTCAAAAATTACTTATATCTTCTGAAAGTGCTTTTATAAAAATTATGATGATGAATAAAAGGAAGATGGCTCAAGGACAGAGTTTAAATTATACTGGGAAAATATAGTCATCTTATATGTGTCAATGTTCATCTTAAACAAAAATTAAATTTCTACACAAAAGCAGTTTCAAGGAAATTTGGAAGATTAGGGAATGTTTTGGTTTATTATTAATGCATTTCAATATGCAAAGCCACACCTATTTTTTTTTCAAAATTATGTATAATTAGATGTAGTTTTCTCTAATTCTATTTCTTATTGCCTTCACATGATAAATCTATTGATAGGCCATTTCTATATCAGACAAAACTTTTAATTAGTTTGTAATTAAGTTTGTATGCATTTCATTCGAAAGCATTAAGTGCAGTGTGTTCCAAAATACATTTTAATTTGCAAAATTTGGAGAAATAAATAATTGGTAATATTACCCTATTATTTTAATCTGGGAAATTCAGATTAAGTTGCTTTATTTTAAAATGTAAATTATTAAATTCTAGTTTTATTACTCTATTACCAAAATAAATGACATGAAGAAAAAAAGATCTATTCCCACTGGATTAAAACATAAGTTACAAATGTTTTAGATACTAAAAATGTTTACTGGGGAGATTATGAAATATTATACCAAAAAACAGAGTATTATTACATCAGATACAATTAATTGCTCATTGTGATTTTTTTTTATCTTTTTCAGTCATCACTGTTGATTACTGATGTGCATGTTCAGATTGCATTTTCCATTGAATTTTAACTGATTTAAAAATGTTATTAAGATACCAATGGCTTTGATAGTGGCTTTGATAAAATTAAAAAATTCTATATTTCTACATGTATAATTCCAATTACTTCCACATTTCCTAATTTGTACAATCTGATATAATTTCAGTCCAACCAAACTTAAACATATTTTTGCGAGATAAATGATAAGGTTACTCCATAACAAATGCTATCTGCATTCCAAAGGAAAACGAAACCTGAAAAATTTCCAGAATATTCCCTTAAACTGGCAAGTTTCCATTAATGAATAATTGGTCTGGAGCAGTGTTTCTCAGACTCAGCAGCCTGAAGTCATGTGGACTTCAAGTCCCAGATTCCTTAGCCAGCATATTAGCTGGGGAATTCTGGAAGTTGAAATCCAGATATCTCCAAGTTACCCAAATTGAGAAATATTACTATAAACACATTGATTTACTTTGGTAACACAGTTTTCCTAGAATGGTACATTGATTTTTCTAAGCTATGTGCATTTTTTTCTGTGTATAAACAATGGCCTCCCCAAAAAAATTACTGGAATTTCATCACTGCATTATGCTATGCAATTGTTGTTCAGAAGAAGGGGGGAAACACACACACACACACCAACAACAACAATAGATCAAAATAGCTGAACTACACCATTCTCATTCATGGTTGCTGCTGATGCATCAGAAGGAACTACCCTCTCAATGAGTTGGCAAGTGGCAATAAAATTGAAGTCAAAATGAGATCATAGATGCTCCTTTTCTCTTCCTCTCTTTTTGTCATTAATTGCAAACAATAAACTGAATAAATAATAATACCATGGCAAGCAAAATGGAAATATGAATATGCTAAAATTACAAGTGTCAGAGAAAGTTTTTAAAATGTTAAGTAAGAAAGTGAAACCTAAGCTGGAAAAATAACACCTAGCCTTTGGAAAAAGATGATGTCAGACAGCTGTCCCTGATCTTCCAGCTATTTACACTGCTCAAAAGAAAAAGGAACACTTAAACAACACAGTGTAACTCCAAGTCAATCACACTTGGAGATTGACAATCACAATGTAACTCCAAGTCAATCACACTTGGAGATTGACACACAGATTTCAATTCTGTGAAATCAAATTGTCCATTTAGGTAGCAACACTGATTGACAATCAATTTCACATGCTGTTGTGCAAATGGAATAGACAACAGGTGGAAAGCACAGACAGTTAGCAAGACATCCCCAATAAAGGAGAGGTTCTGCAGATGGTGACCACAGACCACTTCTCAGTTCCTATGCTTTCTGTCTGATGGTTTGGTCACTTTTGAATGCTGGCGGTGCTTTCACTCTAGTGGTAGTGTGAGACGGAGTCTACAACCCACACAAGTGGCTCAGGTAGTGCAGCTCATCCAGGATGGCACATCAATGCGAGCTGTGGCAAGAAGGTTTGCTGTGTCTGTCAGCGTAGTGTCCAGAGAATAGAGGCACTACAAGGACACAGGCCAGTACATCAGGAGATGTGGAGGAGGCCATAGGAGGGCAACAACCCAGCACCAGGACCGCTACCTCTGCCTTTGTGCAAGGAGGGACAGGAGCAGCCCTGCTAGAACCTTGCAAAATGACCTCCAGCGGGCCACAAACATGCATGCGGCTGCTCACATGCTGAGAACAGACTCCATGAGGGTTTTATGAGGGCCCAATGTCCACAGCTGGGGGCTGTACTTACAGCCCAACATCATGCAGGATGTTTGGCATTTGCCAGAGAACACCAAGATTGGCAAATTTGCCACTGGTGCTCTGTGCTTTTCACAGATGAAAGGTTCACACTGAGCACCTGTGACATATGTGACAGGGTCTGGAGACGCCGTGGAGAATGTTCTGCTGTCTGCAACATCCTTCAACATGACTGGTTTGGCAGTGTGTCAGTAATGGTGTGGGGTGGCATTTCTTTAGGGGGCCACACAGCCCTCCATGTGCCTACCAAAGGTAGCCTGACTGCCATGAGGTACCGAGATGAGATCCTCAGACCCCTTGTGAGACCATATGCTGGTGCAGTTGACTCTTAGTTCCTCCTAATGCAAGAAAATGCTAGACTTCACATAGCTGGAGTGTGTCAGCAGTTCCTGTAAGATGAAGGGATTGATGCTATGGACTGGCCCACCCATTCCCCAGACTTGAATCCAATTGAGCACATCTGGGACATCATGTCTTGCTCCATCCACCAATGCCACATTGTACCACAGCCTGTCCAGACATTGGGGGATGCTTTAGCCAAGGTGTGGGAGGAGATCCCTCAGGAGACCATCCGCCACCTCATCAGGAGCATGTCCAGGCATTGTAGGGCGTTGTGGAGGTCATACAGGTATGTGGAGGCCACACACACTCCTGAGCCTCATTTCGACTTGTTTTAAGGACATTACATCAAAGTTGGATCAGCCTGTAGTGGTTTTTTTTCCATTTTGAGTGTAACTCCAAATCCAGACCACCATGGGTTGCTAAATTTGATTTCCATTGATAATTTTTGTGTGATTTTTGTTGTCAGCACATTCAACTATGTAATGAATAAAGTATTTAATGAGAATATTTCATTCATTCAGATCTAGGATGTCTTATTTTTGTGTTCCCTTTATTTTTTTGAGCAGTGTATAAATAGCTCCTCCAATAAGTTTCTCCAATATCTGTTGAAATCCAGTTACTGTTGGCCTTGAATTTTGAGAATTATAGAAACTATTTAACAATATCTGGAGATAGCGGGGGTGAGAAAATCTGGTTTACTGTATTGTAAAAATTAAAATATGGATTACCATACATAACAGTTCTCCCAATAGAAAATAAAACATAATGCTTTATTGTAAATCCTCTTGAAGTGAATTTATTTCAATATTAAATAGTAAAGTTACAGTACTACATTGCCTCATTAACTTTGCTTCAGTTGCCTTCTCTGGCATTTAGTAGCTGGAAAAAGTTTCTATGCATAGAAAATTCTTCTGCTTATTGAATGTCAGGGGAGGAAATCAGAGTGACACAAAGCAACTTGAAGTGAATTAGAGTGAATTTTTTTCAGATTAGTTACCCAAAGAGACTTTATAGTCTCTTGAGGCAATGATCAAGACTTTAGGACTATATAGACTTTGTACATAATCCTTTGCACTATTTACAATGTAGTGTAAATTTTCAGGGAAGGAGATATATAGATGGGAATGTACAGCTGTGCATATTATATGTTGTCCAAAGCTAAAGTTGAACTGAGAATAGGAAAGAGGAAGGAACATAATTCAAAGTCTCAAACTAAGCAGAACCAAATATAAATATGCAAAGCTTTAAGGCCCTGTCACACTGCCCAACGGATGCAAAACGTTTGTAAAAAGGACACAGCGGACGAGAAAAATTTTCCATCCGTTGTTATCCGCTCTCAAAAGGGGCAAAAAATTGCATAACCAGAACAGATAACATGGAAAGGAACGGACGGGGGGAGGACGCAGGGCGGACGGAAAGTGGATGCTCCACGGAAGCCTAGCGGATGGAAGTGGATGGGAGCAGATGGCACATCCGCTAGGCTTCTGGGAGACCTCAGCAAAGTGGACGCAGAACGGATACAGCGGATGCAGAGCGGACGCCGAGCGGATGAAGCTGATGCACAGTGGATGCCTAGCGGATGCCTAGTGGAAGCCTAGCGGAAGCCTAGCATTCAATGCGCATGTGGGGAGGATGCGTTGCGTCAGCCCCATGTATATAAAGGGAAGCAGCTCCCAAGCAGGTCACCATTCAGAGGAAAGACCTGCATCCAGACACATCGAGTGCCTTGCCAGCCTGCCCTACCTGCATGCCTGCCTGCCATCCTGCCAGCCTCCCTGCCAGCCTTGGTGCCTGCCTGCCTGCCAGCCTTCCTGCCAGCCTTGCTGCCAGCATTCCTGCCAGCCTTCCTGCCAGCCTTGGTGCCTGCCTGCAAGCCTCCCTGCCAGCCTTGCTGCCAGCCAGCCAACCAGCAACCCCACAAACATGGGGAAGAAGTGAAAGCCTCAGCAATCTGCTGCCAGCCCTGGCAAGAGGGAAAGGGCCACCCTCCCACCCCCTGGCCCTCACTCTGCTTCTGCTGGGGCTTCTGTAGCACGGGCTCGCTCTTCTGTGGCTGGGGCTTCTGCTGCTTCTGCTTCTGGAGGAGCTGATGATGTTGCTTATGGCGGTGTGCTTCTGCTCGTGCTTACTCTGCTGATGCTGCTTCTGGCGATGGTGCTTCTGCTGATGCTGCTTATGGCAGTGGTGCTTCTGCTCGTGCTTACTCTGCTGATGTTGCTTCTGGCAGTGGTGCTTCTGCTGGTGCTTACTTTGCTGAAGCTGCACCTTGTCCTCCTGGTCCTGCTCGTGCTCCTGGTCTTGCTCGTCCTGCTGGTCCTGCTGGTGCTCCTGGTCCTGCTCATGCTCCTGGTCCTGCTGGTCCTGCTGGCGCTGCTGGCGCTGCTAGTGCTTACTCTGCTGCTGCTGATCCTGGTCCTGTCGGTGCTGCTGCTGATGATCCTGGTCCTGCTGGTGCTGCTGCTGCTGCTGATGATGATGATGATGATCCTGCTGGTGCTGGTGCAGCTGGTGGTGTGGAGGAGCAGCCCCTACAACCTGGAAGTCCCTCTGATGAGGGCCCATCTGGTCCTGCCAAAGGGAGGAAGAGGCATATGTGAGAACGGGAGAGGAGGCAATACTCCATTGAGGAGGAACACGAGGATGAGATGCTGGGGCTTCTGCTGCTTCTGCTTCTGGAGGAGCTGATGATGCTGCTTATGGCGGTGGTGCTTCTGCTCGTGCTTACTCTGCTGATGCTGCTTCTGGCGGTGGTGCTTCTGCTGGTGCTTACTCTGCTGGTGCTGCTCCTGGAGGTGGTGCTTCTGCTGGTGCTTACTCTGCTGGTGCTTACTCTGTTATGAAGCTGCTCCTCGTCCTGCTCGTCCTGCTCATGCTCCTGGACTTGCTCGTCCTGCTGGTCCTGCTCGTGCTCCTGGTCTTGCTCATCCTGCTGGTCCTGCTCGTGCTCCTGGTCCTGCTGGGGATCCTGGTGCTTACTTTGCTGCTGCTGATCCTGGTCCTGCTGGTGCTGGTGCTGGTGCTGCTGCTGCTGCTGATGATGATGATCCTGCTGGTGCTGCTGCTGCTTCTGATGATGATGATGATTATGATCCTGCTGGTGATGCTGCTGCTGCTGCTGATGATGATGATCCTGCTGTTGCTGCTGCTGCTGCTGGTGTGGAGGACCAGCCCCTACAAACTCGAAGCCCCTCTGATGAGGGGCCATATGGCCCTGCCAGAGGGAGGAAGAGGCAGACACATGATAGGGAGAGGAGGCAATACTCCATTGAGGAAGAACACGAGGATGAGGTGCTGGAGTGGCTGAGAGAGAATGACTATCTGTGGCAGAAGGGACACCGGAAGGGACACAGGGAAACCAAAAGGAAGCAGGCTGCTTGGAGAGAGAAGGCGGAGAGCCTGGGCTACACATCGGATGTGTTCCTCGGTTGGTGGAAGCACATGCACACCTGGTACGGGAAGCTGCATCTCAAGAAATCAGGCCAGGACATGGTTAAGCTGACGGACAGAGAGACCTACGTCATGGCCAGGTGCAGCTTTCTGGAGGGTGAGATCCGCCACCGAGGAGCAGCAGCAACCCCTCTCACGACACTCTCTCTCCAGCAGCCTGCTGAGAGTCAGCCCTCTTCTGGCTGAGAGTCAGCTCCTGTCTCCAGGCAGGTTCAGTGGAGCGTTCCACGGCGAAGAACCCGCGGACAGTTGTTTTAACCATGGTCGAGCACGTGAAGGACTCCCTGGTGCAGTGGGAGAAAGGAGACAGCACTTCCACCACAGCCCTACCTGCATCAACCCCCAGCTCCGCCTCCACAGAAAGGCAGAGAGCCAGACAGGAGGGACAGAGCCACACTGTCCTGCTGGAGATCAGGGACACCATCCGGAGCAGCATAGATCTCCTCTCTCAGCTGGTCCACACCGACTCCTCATCCTCCAACCACAAGCCCTTCCTCACCTATGTCAACCAGACCCTCACGGACATGGCGGAACCCCAGTACCAGGTGGTGAAGGACCGGATCACCGAGCTGCTTCACAACCCTCCAGGCCCAGAGGAACCTGCTCCCACCAAGTCCAGGTCTGCTCCTACAACCCAGGTGATGTCCCTCCCATTCCAAGGCTTTCCACAGGCCCTCAATGTCCAGGGATACGGCTACCAGGAGGTCCAGCAGCACAGGCAACAGCCCTTCCCAGTCCAGGCACAGAGTCATCAGACAACACCATTGCCACTGGTTCACTGATGCTACCGATGCCACCCACGCCACTGATGCCACTGACCCCACCGATGCCACCGATGCCACCCATGCCAGTCCTCACCCAGCTGCAGACCATACAGCCCCACTACACTGCTCCTTCCTCCACCCCACAGCCAAGCCTGGCCTCAGTACATCTGTCCTCGCTACTGGGGCTGACACCCCATGGCATGGAGGAAGGAGCTCTCAACACCACAGGGCTGAGCCAGCTGTCTGAGAGCTTCCTCAACACACTGTCACTTGTTGTCGTCTCGGGTCCAGGCACCTCAGTGGGGCTTCAGACCAGCACTCCAGCACCAGCCACCACCACAGCATCTGGACCCTTCACCCGTGAGACTGGGCACACCTCCGAGTGACCAAGAAGAGTGCCAGAGACTGGGTGGCTACCTGTAGACTTTATCTGGACACTTGACTTGGGTCATTTTTCTTTTACAGCTTGTTATTAATAAAGTTTATCTTTGCTTCACACACTTGCTTCATTTATTTTTTTTAATAAAGTCTTGGTGGAAACTTTTAGAAATGGTTTAAGCCTTTGCATGCTTGTGGGATGGGTAAGGATAGCAGTGGGATGGTCAGGGATACCTTTGGGATGGGTAAGGATAGCAGTGGGATGGACAGGGATACCTTTTGGATGGGCAGGGATACCTGTGGGATGGGCAGGGATACCTTTGGGATGGGCAGGGATACCTGTGGGATGGTTAATAGCTGTGGGATAGATAAACCTCCAGTGCAAGCATAGTGGGACTGTATGGCCCACCCTCCCAGGTGCCACACCTATGGCCCTTTATTATCAATAACAATTTAATCATTGATCCACACATGTCAACATAAATACAACTCTTTATTAAATGCCCTGTTCATTGTTGGGCCACCCAACATACATGGCCCAATCTCATCAGTGTGATGAGACAGGCTGAAGGAAGCATCCATTAATCATCTAACATCCTGTCTTGCCACTCCACTGCTCCAGCTGGGGAGTTGCACTAGTGTTTCAGGAGGTTGCGCTGCTTCTTCCCTTCACATGAGGCTTTGTTGGGGCCTTGCACATCCTCAGTGTCTATCAGGTTTTGCCCTTGCCTCCATTCCCCAGGCTCCATGTCCCCATTGCCTTGTTGGAGGTCCACGAGCCTGTTCTGCAAGACTGGGTAGTGGGTGAGCATGAGATTGTGAGAGGATGCAGCAAGCTTCCATGATCCTCCTCACGGTCTGTGGGCGATACTGCATGGTGGTGAGAAGTACCTGGAACCTGTGGGTCAGGATGCCAAAGGCGTTCTCCACCACCCGTCTTGCCCTGGACAGCCTGTAGTTCAAGATCCTCTCTTCACGGGTGAGGAGTCTGGAAGTGTAGGGCTTCATGAGGTAGGTTGTGAGGGAGAAGGCGTCATCCCCCACGATGAAGTAGGGCACATCTTGCGTGTCGTTGGGCAGGGGGTCTGGATCTGGGAAGCCCATGATGAGGTTGCATTCCAGCCCCTCCTTGAGGTCACTGGTGTTGTATACCTGGGCATCTGAACATGACCCGTTGCCTGAAGCATCGATGTACATGAACTTGTAGCCAGCATCGACCATGGCAAAGCAGACGATGCTGAAGAAGCCCTTGTAGTTGAAATAAGTGGACCCCGGCTTTGCTGGTGCTTTGCAGGCCATGTGCTTGCCATCTATGGCTCCAACGGTGTGGGGGAAGTTCCATCTCTGATATCTTTGCTCTGCAACTTTCTTCCATCCTTCTTCAGTGATGGGGCACTGGAGGAGCTCCTCCATGTATTCTTCGATGATGGCCTGCACCACTTCTCTGACCACAATGCTGATAATATTGTGTGACACCCTCCAGCCATACTGCATGCTCCTGTACATGGTCCCTGAGGCCAGGTGGCGCAGAGTCAGTGCCACCTTGAGCCCAGGAAGTTGGTGTTTGCCTTGGTCAACCTGGGTGTCAGCCGCTCCACAACTTCATCAAACTTGGCTGGAGGCATCCTCATTAAGTTCTGGAATGCACGAGTGTCTTCGTTCCTGAGCTCCACCATCAGCTTGTTGTAGAGTCCGTACTCTGCTCTTCTCCCGATCCATCTTCGGACCCAGATGCTTCTTGGCCGCCTCCTTTTCTTCCCGTAGTAGAGTTCACAGAGCCTGTAGATGGCTTCGCACTGTTGCAGAACAATGGTGGCTACCAAAAGGAATGTGTGACGATCCAAGGTGGACATGACTGGATGCTGTGGAAGAGGAAGAGTCAGATGAAGGCTGCAGAGGTCTGCACAGCAGGGCTGCTGGACTGAAAGTGAGATCCAGGTAAGTTGCTCCCCCTTTTTATAGGCAATATAGTTTTTCCCCTATGTGTCCCTTTGCATCCTCTAGGCATCCTCTAGACATCCTTAATATCCGAGATAGGTCCCCTCTGAGAACGTTTTTTCTATTTTAAATGCTTTCTTTGTGAGCTGCATCCACTTTCATCCTTTCTCCATCCATGCTACTAATGCTGTGCATCCATTCCGCTTCATCCCTGCGTCCGTTTACCGCTGGAACAGATGCGAGTTGAGTGGATGCGCAGCGGATGCCTAGAGGATATAGCGGATGTGTAACGGATGCAGAATGGATGTCCCCCGTATGGCTAGCGGATGCAGAACGGACGCGTTGGATACATTTTCCGCTCAGAAAGTTTTGAGCAGCTCAAAACCTTCTGAGTGGATGAAATGTCAATAGACGGATGCTGGACAGATAGAGAGAAGCAAAACGGAGGCAGTGAGTACAAAATGGATGCATCACGTTAACCAATGGATGGCAAGTGTTTTTCTCTGTTTTACATCCTCTTCCCATCCGTTGGTGCAGTGTGACAGGGGCTTTAGTGTTAATCGGCAGTGAATTTGGAACAAGACATGAGGCTGCATCAGATAACAGATATAGTTTAGAAAGCAATGTTTTGTTCTCTTTGTCTTAAACTATAGAACACTATTACCGTTTAAGGGGAATATATGCCTTGAATTTCCACTCATTCTCTCTTTATGTTGTAATGTTATTGACAGCATTACCTTAGCTAGCCAGTTACCTATGGTCTAAGTGTAAGTAATTTGCCAGCCAATAACAATGGTTGAGCTTTGCTAAATGGTAGAAAGAATAGCAATTACACTTAAAAAGGCATTGGTACTCTATATGTCAGCAGAAACGCATCTACAAAGACATAATTATAGTGTAATTGCTCAAACATTCATGAGGTAAACATACATTATTAGAAACCATTCATCTGTTCAATAGATGACATTACCAGAAGCATATTGCATAAATAGGAATCTATTTGTGATAAGTTACTATGACAATTTCAAGAAGATTTAAAAATTAAAATATGGTAAAATCTGTGTTTTCAGGATCACTAAGTGGCCAAGTGCCCTTTTCCCTAGTTCCAATTATGCTGCCTCAACATAGTCGGGACAATGTTCCTGGGAAAAAAGGGTAAGCAAAGAAGGTCAGGAGTATATGCTAAAAACACACATTTCAAAAGTTTTGAAAGTAATTCCAACTTCAAAATAAAGTTTGATTGCAGCAGCAATGGGAATACTGTGCGATGAAAACCCTTAAGGTCAGGTTGGTGACATTTATCATGAAAGTCTATTTGGAAACTAAGAGTCAATCCCATTTTAATGGATGGTAAAGAGTTATTTGGAAAGAGAAAGAGTCAGAGAACGGGATGAAGAAAATGGTTTAGAGAAAGAGTAGTTGAAGGTGTTAGAATTATCTGAATGGGAGTCAGAAAGTTGGAAAGAAAGGCAAGCAGCAGACAAAAGAGTTGCAGATTGACAATAATAGCTACAAACAGTTAGCTGGGAGAGCCACGGATTATTTTGGTGATTGATGCCCTCAAAAGATACTGGTTCACAACAATCTTAGCATGAAGGACCTAAATAATGCTTGTGACTATGGTTTAATAGAGAACTTTTAATCTATAAGCCCAATTTGCCATGGAAGTATTTTAATTTTATCTGCCAGTCTAGCATGTTACATTCTTGAAATTCAACTTCAATCCACTACTTCATCCTATTACAAGGGAGACTAATAATATATTTCTTTTATTTTCCTTCCTTCACCTAGGAGAAATATTTTTTCTTTTAAAAAAAGACAAAGGAATGGAAAGTCTGTTCAAAGGAAAGACTGCCTTCTCACTGAAATAGATTCAGAATTACTAAATTTCAGAAATTTGAGTATCTATCATTTCACTGTCTATCTTATCTATTAAAATTGAAGAATACCCTTAAAAGATGAGTTTTAGGAGAAATGGGGTCTTTTGTGTAGCGAGATATAACTTGACTTTTGAAATGGACTTGTTGCCTTAGCTTTATCATAGCAAATAATAACAAGGGACTACAAAAATATTTGCATTACAAATTTGTGTGAATACATTTATCATGGTCTGAAAAAAATGAACAAGGGCCTTCAAACTTGACAAGTTTAGGACTTGTAGATTTCAACTCCCAGCATCCTTGAGCTATGAATGGAGGAGGAATTCTGGGAGTTGAAGTCCACAAGTCTTAAAGCTGTCAAGTTTGAAGACCCCGACCTAGAAACTTAATATAGATTTGCTCTAGCCACAATGTCTTAGATGTGAAAGCATTGTAATTTTTCTGATGTCCTCTGAGACTCTAAATGCTACTCACAGATAGATAAATTCACATTTACAATTGCTGGGGATTTGCTAATTTTAGTGAGATCAACTGAGATGAGATAGATTATCTTTGTCCATTTTCCTTTCCTCTGTTTCCATTAAAAATCTATTCTGAAGGATTGGAGGGCAAATTCCTTCAGAATAGCCAGAAGGCAGCTTAAAAAACCACAGAATGGTGAATTACAATGCCCCATCATCACCACCACAGAAACCGCAACATCAGGGAATTTTGGTTTCATTTCTACCTATTGTTTGAGTGGAAGGAACTCTTCTGTTCATGGAAAGTCAGTTTTCCTTAATTAATTGTCCCTATTTCAAATTTGCTACTTGTAGTACAAATCATAGAAAATAAATAAATGAAACTATTATTAGAAAGAAATGTCAATATGTACACATTCCCCTCCCTCCACTTTTTTTCAGATTTACTGCATTAAAGGATTGTAAAATTCTACATTGGGCTCTTTTCTGACCCATGACCACTAACAAAAAGGAAAAATTTGACCATAGTTTGGAACAATGTTGTAGTTGCCTTAAAGCAATATATTTTATACAATATAAAACCATATATTTTAAGGACTTCTAAAATTACCATAATGTTATTTTCCAAGCCAGCTGCATTTAATCACTTCTGACATTTGGAATTGTTGCAAATATTTTAAGGTGATTGTTGCCAATTGTTTAATTCCTCTTATGTCTTTACAAGCAATATAGCAGGGTGGACTATTTGTTTTCTCTTTCAGTGTAACAGTTTTTACTGGCAACTTTTAAAAGCTACTTGACATCACAGAGGTTCCACTATGCTGAGCATAGTTCTGATTATTTTATTTTTGTCATTGAATAAATAGAATCATGGGCTACAAGCATGTTAAATATTCCCTCTAGGGAAGCATAGTTAGTTAGAAAATTTTTGCAGTAACAGCCCACAATCTAAATAGGTTTATTTTTCCCCCTACCTGCTGTGCATTTAGATGAGATCAACTAGACAGACCATGACTCTTGGTTAAAGATCAAGTTTAGTTTTGGAACATGTACATAGTTTACAAACATCAAGCTTTCTAATGTATATTTTCATAGAAGATATTTTCTTTAACTATGTTAAATTGATGAAATATTTGTATATATTGACAACATATTTTTAAATGTTTTCCAACAAGTCATTCATATCAGTTATTATTTATTCTATATGCAGGCTAGTGTTGGAAAAATATCCTTCTGTGTTCTGTGTTCAGTTCCAAGTGGGAAAAAGACATTAGAAACATGGAGGCTGTTTGGAAAGATAGTTTAATGGTGGACAGGACTACATGGCTTGGAGCTCCAAAGTGAAAAGGACAATCACATGCTTCAAATGTTGGGTGAAGGAAAAGAAGGAAAAAGGCCAAGATACTGAGAGACCCTTAGTTATATAACCTCTTCTGGGCTCCACCTTCGTGTTTCCTGTTCCTGTGTAAGAAATGTTTTATTTATTTATTTTATTTTTATTTATTTGTCAAAAGCTTAAAATATAACAGAAACAAGAATAAATATAAGTTTAAATACAAGAAATAGGAACTAATAATTGGGGACAATAGGACAGTGACAGTAGGCATGATTGTGCGCTTATGCACGCCCTTTATAGACTTCTTAGGCATGGGGTGAGGTCAACAGAGGTGAGTTTGAGGGTAAAGGAGTGGGGGTTTGAGCAGGGGACAACAGTATCAGGTAGTGATTTGCAGACATTGACCAGTCTGTTGCTGAAATCATACTTCCTGCAATCGAGTTTGCAGTGGTTTACATTTAGTTTATATCTGTTGTGCTGATCAATGTATCCCATTGGCTGTCAGACTCCCAGGGGCAGTGGTCTTAGATAACTTTGTAGACTTTGTCTGGACCACATAGCTTCACTTGAATGTTGCCTGCTGCAATCTTCCCAGGCCAGGTGGTGAGATGGATAGAGGCCTTATGTTATGTAGAATACTCTGGCCCAGACCTTAATGACCTGCCTATTAACAAAGGTGGGGGAGGTGAGCTTCTGACTCTCTGAATTTCTATTGCCTTTTTAGGGGAAATATTCTGCCTTTTTAATATTTCCTAGGATATTTCATTTTTCTAGGAGAGGGATGGGTGTTAACTTCCTACACTATGATTTGGACATATATTTAAATTATAGAAGGGTGACAGCATTATCTATGCTTTATTATCTCATTATTCTAGATGCTTAAATAAAATTGAGTGATTCCCTATTCTTAAAATTGCTGAAATATATTTACAGATATAAATATATTTATAGATCATTGACAACATATTTTCAATCTCTTTCTAACAAGTCCTTCATGTCTATTGTTTGATTTACTCTATGTACATTCATGGATTTTGACTTATATTAAATTATAGATTAGAAGATTGATACTATTATCTATGCTTTATTATTTCACATTGTCAATTCCTTAAGTAAAATTAAACATCTATCTATTCTTAAGATTGCTGTAATATGTTTGTAGATATGCACTGATAACTATTTTCAAAATTTTTCCAACAAATCCTTCAAATTGATTATTTTATTTATTCAGTAGGCATGCACAGATCTGGACATGTTTTTAAATTATAGGATAGAAGGTTGATATCATTATCTATGCTTTATTATCTTTGCCAGTTACTTAAATAAAAATAAGCAATTCCCATTTCTTAAACTATTCTATTTTGTCATGTTAGCATAGAAAATAGATTACATACAGTATAAATATGAGAACTGAAGAAGGTTATTGGATGAAGAAAAAAAACAAAGAACATCCAGTTGTCTCTTGTAAACGCACCTTTGGGACAGTCATGATCTGGATGGCTGAGAATCTCCACAGACTAAACATGAAAAAAGAAAAAGAATGAAGAATATTTTATTTTATTTATTTGATTTGTCAATTGCTTACAAGATACAGGTATAAGAATAAACATAGTTTTGAATACATGAGATGAATACTTATAAGAAAGATAAAAAGAAACAATAGGACAGGGACAGTAGGAACGATTGGTGCACTTATGCACGCCTCCTACAGGTCTCTTAGGAAGGGAGTGAGGCCAATGGTAGACAGTCTAAAGTTACAGTTTTGGGGGTTTGGGAAGAAACCACAGAGTCAGGTAGAGTATTCCAAACATTGACCACTCTTTTGCTGAAGTTGTATTTTCTACAATCAAGTTTGGTGCAGTTAACCTTGAGTTTGTATCTATTGTGTGCTCTTGTATTGTTATGATTGAAGCTGAAGTATTCATTTGCAGGTAGGACATTGCAATTTATGTTTTATATACTATATTTAGATCAGACCGAAGGCGACGTAGTTCTAAGTTTTCTAGGTCTAGAGTTTCAAGTCTGGTGGCATAAGGTATTCTACAATTAGTAAAGGAGCGGAAAACTCTTCTTGTGAAGTATTTCTGGACTTTCTCAATTGTGTTAATATCAGATACATGATATGGGTTCCAGACTGATGAGCTGTATTCAAGTATAGGTCTAGCAAATGGTTTGTATGCTCTAGTTAGTCGTGTGATATTACCAGAGAGAAGCTACGTAGGATTAGATTCACAATTCTTAATGCCTTTTTGGCTATGTAGTTACAGTAGGCTCTAGCACTTAGATCATTAGAGATCAGTACTCCAAGTCCTTGACAGAGTTTGGATCCTCAACAAGGTCTTGACTATTTAGGTATAATATTTGTCATTTTTCAAGTTGGAGTATAATGTTGTACTTTTCTCCCTTTTTATGTGGAAATGAAAACTGGTTATCTCAGAAGAAACATAAAAGTAAGCCGCCATTAAGAACAGGTAGTTGAAGAAATGTGTACTTGATGGTAAAACAAGAATGGATGGTGAATGAATGTAGTTTTCATGTAAAAGTGACCAGGATGAAAGAGGTTTCTTGGTGATATAGGAGAAAAACATTCAAAATGCAAACAAACATCTGAAGGAAGAGGAATAGCTTGAGAGGAATGGAAAGACCAAGAAAGTTATGGTTGGATTGAGCTGATAAGATTCTCAAAATGAGTGAGAGAAATTTAAAACACAAAAAGCAATGTATCGGTGGGTGTGTAGAGATGATTGAAGCAAAGATTGATTGTAAGGTAGAAAGATAAAAGATGATGGTAGAAATGTAATAAATGGTATTGGAATAAACTGATAAGTAAATACATCTTTTTGTAAATAAGTAAATACATTTTATTGTTATAAACCTGGGACATAACGTAACAATGCAACATAACGTGTAATACAACAAAGCAAAATAACAATAAAGAAAGTTAGAAACAAAAAGATCAAAGCAATATAAAATAGGGCCTTGATTAAATAAAAAATAAAAAAATATTTTTTTACTTTGAATGATGAAATTATCAAAATTATCAAAATGACTACTAATAGTTGGAAACATATGCAGGAAGATAATTAAACATTTGAGTCCTGAATTGTTCAAATTTATACAGTCACCCTTTTCATATATATGAGTCTGAGCTAATTAATATATATGAATCTTGATCACATTGTAAATGGGGAAGTGGAGAAGATAGTAAATAATGATATCCACCTGACTTGATAGGGATGGAGACGCTATTCAATAGGGCACTTACCAACATCTCCTTTCAAGATATACCAAAGGAATGTCTCCAATCAGAGGGATGTAAAAACCTTTCTTAGTATAGCACTAATAATATTAACCAGAAATTAGGAAAGGTTAATTCCTTTCAAAAACAAAGGAATAGATTTGTAGGATAGTGTTGTGTCCTAGGCCTCACCTAAAAGTGCTCAGTCAATTCTGATTCCCAGCAGCCCTCTTTATTTAGAATAATGTGAATTAGTTCATTCACAGTCAGTCAACATCTTGTCACAATTTCCTATGAAAGTGAACTACTTATCTCAGACTGTTCTTAATCCTGGAATGATGCCCAGTAAACACTGAATGTTGGCAGGGAAGGCTGGGTTTACAGACCAAGATCCACAAGCCTGGAACAAAACACATGACTGAACAAGCAAGTTGTTTCCTGCAAAAGCCCCTTCCCTTTTGCTCCTCATTTAATCTTGATAGGTGGACCATTCATCGTCCACCTATGGCGTTATTCCTACATCAATCTTGAATCCTTAATTTCTCCTTTCGTTTAGCATCTCTGCACATGAACAGGCTGGGAAATAGTTCCAACTGCTCCCTAACCTCACTGCTATCTGAGCCCAAAGGCAGCTGATGATAGCCAGCCTACCTGGCCCATTTCTGCTCTGCTGCACATCCCTCATCCGAGCCTTCCTTAGCCTCTAAGATTGGCCCTGTTTCCTCCTCAATCACCTCATTCTACTGCTGACTCTACTGTCAGCTCTGTCAGCTGCCGGCGGGCCACAACAGATCGGTGGCAAAAATATGGTTCACTGATTCCCAGCTGTTTAATGATGATTTTTTTTTTTGGCAAAGTAGGACTCTTGAAGGCTTTCTATAAAAACCTCAGCAATGCAAGATGTATTCTGATAGCGGATAGAAAATAATTCTATCTTCATCATTACATAAGCACCAAGGAGTCACCAGAATTTTCTTAAGAATCTTCTTTAGATTTCTTTCAGCAATAACTTTTTGTCCCACCCATAAAGCACCTGAGCTATCATCTTGTCCTGGAATATTTTGAGTGTAAATTAGGATTATCCCTCTTTTGCAATAGAAAAGCTTCAAGAATAGTCCCAACTATGCATTGGGAAGTTGATAAAATGGCGGTTAAGCCCATGTCACACTGGCCAATGGATGCAAAACGGACACAACAGACGAGCAAAATGTTCCATCCGTTGTCATCCGCTCTCAAAAGGGGCAAAAATTTGCATAACTGGAGCAGATAACACGGACGCGGGGAGGATGCAGGGTGGATGCAAAGCGGATGCGGAACAGAAGCCTAGCGGATGGGAGCGGATTGCGCAACCGCTGGGCTTCCTGGTGGCCTCAGCGAAGCGGACACGGAATGGATACAGCGGATGCAGAATGGACGCCGAACGGATGAAGCGGATGCACAGCGGATGCAAAGCGGATAAAGCGGATGCACAGCAGAAGCCTAGCGGATGCACAGCGGAAGCGGAACGGATGCCGAGCGTTAATTGTGCATGCGGGGGGGGAAGTATTACATAGGCCCCCCGGATATAAAGGGAAGCAGCTCGCACGTAGCCAGCATTCCGAGGAAAGACCTGCTGCTGGACACTTCGAGTTCCTTGCATGCCTTGCCAGCCTGCCTTCCAGCCAGCCTTGGTGCATGCCTGCCTGCCTGCCTGCCTTCCTGCCAGGCTTTCTGCCAGCCTTCCTGCCAGGCTTTCTGCAAGCCTTGTTGCCTGCCAGCCTCCCTGCTAGCCAGCAACCCCACAACCATGGGGAGGAAGTGAAAGCCTCAGCAACCTGCCGCCATCCCTGGCAAGAGGGACAGGGCCAACCTCCCGCCCCCTGCCCCTGACTCTGCTGGTGCTGGGGCTTCTGCTGAAGCTGCTCCTGGCGGTGGTGCTTCTGCTGGTGCTGGAGCTTCTGCTGTTGCTTACTCTGTTGAAGCTGCTCCTCGTCCTGCTCGACCTGCTCGACCTGCTCGTGCTCCTGGACTTGCTCGTCCTGCTCATGCTCCTGGTCTTGTTCGTCCTGCTCATCCTGCTCATGCTCCTGGTCCTGCTCGTGCTCCTGGACTTGCTGGCCCTGCTGGTGCTTACTCTACTGCTGCTGATCCTGGTCCTGGTGTTCCTGCTGATGCTGATGATGCTGCTGCTGCTGCTGATGATGATGATGATGATTATGATCCTGCTGGTGAGGATGATGATACTGATTATGATCCTGCTGGTGAGGATGATGATGATGATGATGATGATGATGATGATGATGATCTTGCTGGTGCTGCTGCTGCTGGTGGTGTGGAGGAGCAGCCCCTACTACCTGGGAGCCCCTCTGATGAGGGCCCATCTGGTCCTGCCAAAGGGAGGAAGAGGCGTATGCGACAACGGGAGAGGAGGCAATACTCCATTGTGGAGATGCACGAGGATGAGTGCTGGAGTGGCTGAGAGAGAATGACTATCTGTGGTGGAAGGGACACCGGCTGTACAGGGACACCAAGCGGAAGCAGGCTGCTTGGAGAGAGAGGGCAGAGAGTATGGGTTACACTTCGGAGGTGCTCCTTGGCTGGTGGAAACATTTGCACACCTGGCACGGGAAGCTGCACCTGAAGAAAGCTGGCCAGGCCACTGTGAAGCTGACAGACAGAGAGACCTACGTCATGGCCAGGTGCAGCTTCCTGGAGGGTGAGATCCGCCACCGAGGAGCACCAGCAGCTCCTCTCACTACCCTCTCTCTCAGGCAGCCTGCTGCCACCCAGTCCTCTTCCGGCCGAGAGTCAGTCCCTGTCTCCAGGCAGTTTTCTGTGGAGCGTGCCACGGCGGAGAACCTGCGGACAGGTGTGGTAAGCGTGGTGGAGGGCGTAGAGGACTCCCTGGTGCGGTGGGAGAAAGGAGACATCGAGTCCACCACAGTCCTAGCCGCATCCACCCCCCCCAGCTCCGCCTCCACAGAAAGGCAGAGAGCCGGACAGCTGGAGGGGCAGAGCCACAAAGTCCTGCTGGAGATCAGGGACACCATCCACACCAGCATAGATCTCCTCTCTCAGCTGGTCCACACCGACTCCTCATCCTCCAGCCGCAAGCCCTTCCTCACCTATGTCAACCAGACCCTCAAGTAAATGGCGGATCCACAGTACCAGCAGGTGAAGGACCGGATCACCAAGCTGCTTCACAACCCTCCAGACCCAGAGGAACCTGCTCCCACCCAGTTCAGGCCTGCTCCTTCACCCCAGGTGATGTCCCTCCCATTCCAAGGCTTCCCACAGCCCCTCACCTACCAGGGCTACGGCTACCAGGAGGTTCAGCAGCATAGGCAGCAGCCCTTCCCAGTCCAGGAACAGAGTTATCGGGCGACACCGTTGCCACCTGTTTCACTGATGCCACCGATGCCACCCACGCCAATGATGCCACCGACGACAGCGATGCCACCCATGCCAATGATGCCACCGATGACAGTGATGCCACCCACGCCAGTCCTCAACCAGCTGCAGAGCAGACAGCCCCACTACACTACTCCTTCCTCCACCCCACAGCCAAGCCCGGCCTCAGTACATCTGTCATCAGTTCTGGGGCTGACACCCCATGGCATGGAGGAAGGACCTCTCAGCATCACGGGGCTGAGCCAGCTGTCCGAGACCTTTCTAAACACACCGTCCCCTGTTGTACTCTCGAGGCCAGGCACTCCAGTACCACCCACCACCACAGCACCTGAACCCTTCACCCCTGAGACTGGGCACACCTCCGAGTGACCAAGAAGAGTGCAAGAGACCGGCTAGCTGGATACCTGTGGAATTTATTTGGACAGTTGACTTGGGTCATTATTTTTTTTACAGCTTGTTGTTCAGTAAAGTTTATCTTTGATTCACACACTTGCTTCATTTCTTTTTTTTAATAAAGTCTTGGTGGAAACTTTTAGAATTGGCTTAAGCCTTTGCAAGCTTGTGGGATGGGTTAAGATAACAGTGGGGTGGGCAGGGATACCTGTGGAATGAGCAGGGATACCTTTGGGATGGCTAATAGCTGTGAGATAGATAAACCTCCAGTGCAAGCATAGTGGGACTGTATGGTCCACCCTCCCAGGTGCCATACCTTTGGCCCTTTATTATCAATAATAATGTAATCAATCATCCACACATGTCAACATAAACACAACTCTTTATTAAACGCCCTGTTTATTGTAGGCCCACCCAACATACATGGCCCAATCTCATCCGTGTGATGAGACAGGCTGAAGGAAGCATCCATTAAGCATCTACCATCCTGTCTTGCCACTCCACCGCTCCAGCTGGGGAGTTACACCAGTGTTTCAGGAGGTTGCGCTGCTTCTTCCCTTCCCGTGAGGCTCTGTTGTGACCTTGCACATCCTCAGTGTCTATCAGGTTTCGCCCTTGCCTCCATTCCCCAGGCTCCATGTCCCCATTGCCTTGTTGGAGGTCCACGAGCCTGTTCTGCAACACTGGGTAGCGGGTGCGCATGAGATTGTGCAGGATGCAGCAAGCTTCCACAATCCTCCTCACGGTCTCTGGGCAATGCTGCATGGTGGTGAGAAGTACCTGGAACCTGTTGGCCAGGATACCAAAGGCGTTCTCCACCACCCGCCTTGCCCTGGACAGCCTGTAGTTGAAGATCCTCTCTTCATGGGTGAGGCATTTGGAGATGTAGGGCTTCATGAGGTAGGTTCTGAGGAAGAAGGCGTCATCCCCCATGATGAAGTAGGGCACATCTTGTGTGTCGTTGGGCAGGGGGTCTGGATCTGGAAAGCCCATGATGAGGTTGCCTTCCAGCCCCTTCTTGAGGTCACTGGCATTGTATACCTGGGCATCTGAAGATGAGCCGTTGCCTGAAGCATCGATGTACATGAACTTGTAGTCAGCATCGACCATGGCGAAGAGGATGATGCTGAAGAAGCCCTTGGAGTTGAAATAAGTGGACCCCGACTTGGCTGGAGCTTTGCAGGCCACGTGCTTGCCATCGATAGCTCCAACGGTGTGTGGGAAGTTCCACCTCTGATACCTCTGCTCTGCAACTTTCTTTCATCTTTCTTCAGTGGAGGGGCACTGGAGGAGCTCCTCCTTGTATTCTTCGATGATGGCCTGCACCACTTCTCTGACCACAATGCTGATGGTGTTGTGTGGCACCCTCCAGCCATACTGCATGCTCCTGTAGGTGGTCTCTGAGGCCAGGTGGCGCAGAGTCAGTGCCACCTTGAGCCCAGGGTCCAGGCTGGGCTGGGAGTTGGTGTTTGCCTTGGTCAACCTGGGTGTCAGCCGCTGCACAACTTCGTCAAACATGGCTGGAGGCATCCTCATGAAGTTCTGGAACGCCCGAGTGTCTTTGTTCCTGAGCTCCACCATCAGCTTGTTGTACAGTCCGTACTCTGCTCTTCTCCCGATCCATTTTTGGACCCAGACGCTTCTTGGCCGCCTCTTATTTTTCCCATAGTAGAGTTCACAGAGCCTGTAGATGGCTTCGTACTGTTGCAGAAGGATGGTGGCTGCCAAAAGGACTGTGGTACGATCCACGGTGGACATGACTGGATGCTATGGAAGAGGAAGAGTCAGATGAAGTCTGCAGAGGTCTGCACAGGTGGGCTGCTGTTCTGAAAGTGAGATGCAGATGAGTTGCTCCCCCTTTTTATAGGCAGTATAGGTGTCCCTTTGCATCCTCTAGGCATCCTCTAGGCATCCTCTAGACATCCTTAATATCTGAGATAGATGCCCTCTGTGAACGTTTTTTCCGCTTTAAACACTTTGTTTCCGTGCTGCATCCGTTCTGCATCCGTTCTGCATCTGTTCCGTGTCCGTTCCGCTTCCTCCCTGCGTCCGGGCAGATGTGAGTTGCATGGATTCGCAGCGGACACCAAGCGGATATAGGGGATGTGTAACGGATGCGTAACAGATGCGTAGCGGATGCGTAGCGGATGCAGAACGGACGAACTGGATACATTTTCCACGCAAAAGTTTTAGGCAGCCCAAAACTTTTGGAGCGGATGAAACGTCCATAAACGGATGCTGGATGGATAGAGAGGAAGCAAAACGGAGGCAGTGAGTACAGAACGGATACATCGCGTTAACCAACGGATGGCAAGCTTTTTTGTCCGTTTTACATCCTCTTTGCATCCATTGGTTCAATGTGACATGGGCTTTAAATGTGTTTTTCATATTAGGGACTTAAGAAAGGTGATACCTGAGTCTCTGACTTGACGTTGCTTCTGTCAATACTATTTTATCAATACTTTTTATCAATATTATATCAATACAATTATATCAATGTATTCTATCAATACAAAGACCACTACTATAGGTATCATAATTAAGCCTCAGTTTTTTCCCTTCTACAATAATAAGTTAACCCTATAATATTCTCAGAAAAATCTTCATTGCATATTGGTAATGGGTGCCAGATAGTGAAAACTATTTACTTCTTACCGAAAACAGGAAGTGAGGGCATATCTGAAAATTCAATTATCTATAGCATTTGATTCTTTTAAAATATGTATGTACTGTATTTATCTAATGTAAAGTGAAATTTTCTCAATATAGGAAGTGTATCTCAATATAGGAAGAGTTTTGCATCTACTGCAAAGAATAGGAAACACTGCTGAAAACAAAACTCAAGATGAAAAGTGCAATGGTTACATACCTCTGAAGATCCCTTTAAATATTAGTTTCTGTTTTCCTACTGGTGTAGTTACCTTCTTACTCATTTATGTTCCGTTCGGAAAAACGCGATGAAGACCGGGTTCCAATAACAAAGTCTTTATTAGTTGATTTACAAGTGAAAACAGAACATTGGCTCAAGCTGCAGCAGCCCTTTTATAGGGGCTTGCTTGCCGGCTTGTAGCCAATGACATTAGTTTGGTTTTGCCGCCTTTTTAGCGGCTCCTAGGATTGGTTCCGAGTGAACCTATCCCTATAGTGGCTTTCTTAGCCAATCAGAATGTGAGGTTAGGAGTCAACCATTTCAGTACAGTACACCCCTCCCCTCTTGGTTTGGTCCTTACGAGGTGATGTAGTCGTGCAGGTAGGTGGAGCTTTTCCTGGTTCTATTAGACCTGCGCGGTTCATTGTTGCTGGCGACTTCGACCGGTTCGGAAGGGTTTGCTGTGTCTCCGTCTCTTCTCCATGGAACTGCCTGGAAGGGTGAGTCAGCCATTTTGCTGCCGCCTGAGTTTCTCAGGTCGGCGGTCTTGCCGCTCCCTCCTGGTTTTTCTGGGCAGGTCGAGCTGGCCTGGCTGGCCCCTTCGCTTGGATGCTTCCCGCAAGTTTCCTCTAACTGTAAGTCTCTATTTTGCTCTTTTTGTTTTTTGTAATATTCTGGGTTTATTTCAAACGGTTCTTTATTGTTTCTTTGAATTCCCCCCCCCCCCCGTTGGTTTGTTTTT